>JAMPIV010001390.1:0-462500 GCA_024509875.1 Oreohelix idahoensis | reverse complement strand
GAATGATATATGGCATATGGCACTGTAACTGTCTTTTTTTCTTGTTGAGGTGATCACTGGCCCAAGACAGTTTACATGTTGTTAGATGTGTAGTGCGAGCGTATGATGAGTTGAGTGTGGGTGCGAATGAAGACGCGAATGTGTTTAGGCTCGTATAGATGTAGATCCTGCAACCCATACTCTCACATGCAGTAATCAAGGATGCTTTGACACTGCAGGCATGTTTCAAGACATTTATTGACGGGAACACACATAATATCAACAGGAACAGTCAGTGTAACAAGGTCATGCTGACCTGACATCGATAGGTATACATTTGGCATTCAAAAGGGTAAACATCAGAATAGACGTGCATGGTCAATAGCAAAGTTCTTCAATAATGACAGTTCGTAGCGTCGCCCTTGGCGTCTCTGACTAAACGCGTCAGATGCCTTAGTTACTATGACACATAGGTGCAACTTGGCACTCCCTGCCAATTGCACATTATCAGGCTGTAGTATAATAGCCGGAAGCACAGGCCTCGTTCTGACGTCGGCCGTGTACTTCTGTTAAATAGGTTATCATCAACCCTGCAGTAATACTTATTGTAGATAGAAGTTCCGCCAATCTGCGGCTCCCACAATATATCTCCGTCACTGGATTTCTGGACAATATAAGACTAACAGTCTTGGATGGCTACCTCGAGCACAAATATATAAGTTCTGAAATGGCGGATCAGTGAGCTGCTGTTCACCCTAGGTAATCCTTTACATGTTCTGCCACCGAAAAGCGTAATAATGCATAAAGGTCGGTATTACCTGGTAAATGAATCCTCAGAACTACACAAGGAATTCTGTCGTCATCCCGACGCACAGAGATTCACTGGGGAAAACTGCCATAGCAGTTACTTCGAAGATTCTCCCCGAAAAACAATGGACTCTTGGTCCCTTCAGAAAAACAGGACCTCCCGGCTTCCCGGAAGTATATCTCCCTCCCGCTTAAAAAACCTTCCCATAGGCCCACGCCGAACTGTCAACCTCTGACCCTAAAGGTCAAACACAATGAATGAATAAACAAGGGAAGACAACCCCTAATCAACCTGACATCGCAGGTAAAGACACAATTATACTTATGATACAAACATAAGCAAATAACTTGACAGATGACTCCGTCGAAAATGACAGCAACATTACTAAAACCCCCCTGTAAAAAAAAAAATGCAATTTTTTTTTTTTTAATATGTTCATGAGCAAGATAGCACCAGTATCACTTCTGTGCTCATGCAAACAATGAACCTAATATCAGGTACAATAGAAGAGGGTACAAATCATCTCCCAACATAGGAGAAAATATTTCCTTTAAGCCAAACAAACTAAGGGATACCATTCAAGAAACCTAAGTTGCTGGCAATACCAATCATATATCAAACATTACTAAATAATATAATCATAGCAATATACAAATGTCAATGCTATTTTAGCAACATATCACTGATGGATGGACAAAATGAAATTTGTTAAATTATCTAAACATCATCCAAATACATTTGTATTACAACATATTATGATATTAAGGACAGACCTAAGTCTGAAAATATATCAGGAAAAACTAGGACACAAGATTTAACTGGAATCATGTGGGCATCTAGACAATATGTCCGCCATCACATTATCCGAACCACGGATAGCTCGCACCGTGAAATGGAAAGGCTGAAGAGCAATAGCATAACGAGTAGATCTCGAGCTCTTCAAATCCTTACTTTGCATAGCCGTAAGAGCTTTTTGGTCGGTTTCCATAAAGAAATGCGCGCCCAGAAGGAACCTTTGTAGCTTAAGAATGGACCAAACCATAGCTAACAATTCACGGTCCAAAACCGAGTAATTCCTTTCTGCCGCATTCAGCTTCCTAGAAATATACATTACAGGATGCAGAGTTCCTGAATATTCCTGCATTAGTGCCGCTCCAATGCCAGTGGAAGAGGCATCACTACGAAGGACAAAAGTCTTATCAATCGTCGGTAGTCTTAAGATAGGATGAGATGAGAACAAATTCTTAACCTGATCCAATGAAGATTGGCATTCTTGGGACCAACGCACCATATTAGGAGAACCTTTTTTCAATAACGTTGAAAGTGGTGCCATAATGGAGGACAGATTCTCAATGAATCTTCCATAGAATTGTATCAATCCCAAGAGACTACGCACTTGCTTTTTTGTCTTCGGAACCGAGATATTTAATATCTTTGAAATGTTTTGGTCCTCTGTCTTCAACAGACCATGACCAACTCGATGACCTAGGAAGGAAATTTCACTAAACCCAACAAAAGCTTTAGAGGGTTTAGCAGTCAAACTATGCTCACGTAGAGTAGATAGCAATTCCTTCAGACCCACATAGTGTTCTTCCCAAGTATCGCTGAAAAGACAGATGTCGTCTAAATATGCAATGACATCTGCACGATCTGATAGAATTCGTCGCATCATGCGCACGAAAGTCGCTGGGGCGTTCATAAGCCCGAAAGGCATAAAATTCCATTGAAACAGACCCCTAGGTGTCGAAAAAGCAGTGAGAGGTTTGGCGTGTTCCGTCAATGGGACTTGCCAATAACCTTTCGACAAGTCTAGTTTAGTAAAGAATTTAGCTTTAGAAAGTCTAATAAGTAGATCATCTAATAACGGCATAGGTTCAGCATCGAACTTCGTAACTTGATTTAATTTGCGATAATCAACGCAAAGACGTATGTTATTGTCTTTCTTTCGAACAATAACTATCGACGAAGAATAAGCTGAAGTGGATGGTTCAATTATTTGTAGTTGAATCATTTCATCCAATTCTTTCTCGACTTGTGCTTGAAAATGAATAGGTATTGGGTATGGTCTTACTCTGATCGGATTACGATCAGTAAGTATGATGTCATGTTCTATGACATCTGTGTGTCCAGGAATGTCGGTAAGGACATCCTGATATGATTGTAACGTAGAGGATACTTGACGTTGTTCCTCAAAAGACAAGTTAGAAGAGACTGTAACGTCTCTCCACGATTCCGTTGAAATAAGTGGAATCGTAGGAAGAGGTAAGTTCACGTCAGAAAAAATAGTTTCCTCATCCTGTATAACGGACAGGGATGAGATGTGACCATGTTGAACTGGAGAGTCGTCCGTCGCCTGGAAAATAGGCTGTAAATAGTCTGGACGTTCAATAAACTCTGTTAACATATTTATATGGAAGGTTTTATGCCTTCCATCCACATCGACAATATAGTCGACATCAGAAATTTTCGAGACTATAGTGTATGGACCCTTCCAAGAAATGAGAAGTCTATTCTCTCTTGAGGGCAGTAAGACATATGCTTTGTCTCCAGGACAAAGTTGACGTAGGCGTCTTTTCTTATTAGCAAATCGCCTAGCTTTTTCTTTCGCAAATTCGGAAGATGAAGTTGCTAACCTGCACGATTCGATAATCATTTCTCTAAGAGCTATAACATATTCATATGACGATTGTGTATCATCGTCAATATTATCGGAAGTTATCAAATCGTGTAACAAGGACATTGGCCCGCGCGGTTGCGCGCCAAAGACAAGTTCGAAAGGAGAAAACCCTGTATGCTCGTTGGGAACCTCTCTATAGGCAAAGAGGACTGCAGGTAAAACCCTGTCCCAATCTTCAGGATGATCCTCCGTTATCTTGCCAAGTAAGTTCTTTAGTGTCCTGTTAAGACGTTCTACCAATCCATTGGACATTGGATGATAAATACTACTGAGAGACCTTTTAATGTCTAGCGTAGCCATTACCTGAGACATAACGTCCGAAATTAACTGAGTGCCGTGATCCGACAGTATTTCTCCGGGGAATCCCAGACGAGAAAATACGAGCCAAAGAGCATCAGCGATATCGACAGTTGATATGCTCTTCAGAGGAATAGCCTCTGGCCAACGCGTGCACATGTCCACGCAAGTGAGGATAAATTGGTGTCCTCTGGCTGACTTAATTTTGAACGGACCAATGATGTCTATAGCCATTTTCTGAAACGGCCGAATCGGAATATCTGCAGCCTGATAGGAGCAGCATGTCTCGGACCCCTAGACTTGACCTCTTGACAAATTTTGCAAGATCGGCAATAAATTCGGATGTCTTTATTCACGAATGGCCAAAAGAATGACGCAAGGACTCTAGTTTTAGTTCTGGAAAAACCCATGTGTCCCGCACACTGAGAATCGTGTGCATGCCGAAGAATTAAGGCTCTCATACACTTAGGAACAAGAATTTGCGAGTGCATAGACTTGTCCGAGTGTTGTACCATTCGTACCAATATACCATTCTTCATAGTGATATACGATTTGTGATTCGTATTTTGATTGGGATCCCCTTTCTTTGCAAGAAGGAAGTATTTCTTCAAAGAAGGATCCTCTTCTTGACGTTTAACAAACGAGTCATGGGAAATCACCAAGTGCTCGTCTTGGCTATCAACTTCATTACTATTATCAGATGAAGTTGGGGGATTAAGAGCTTGAGCTCTTGTCACCAATGCATTGACCGTTTGAATGTTTTTTTCTTCCCAACTAGAAATTTGTTGCGGGGTGCATTCCTTAACCCCATGAATACGACCGATTATAAGATCCGCAATAGGATTAGGAAGAAGACATGCATGGACATCTCCTGTGAAGAAAGGAGTGTCAATCCTAATAATAGCAGTAGGATAGCTTTCCATAGTACCACCAAATGTAACACATTTGATTGTTTTTCCCGTGGCACAGCAAGGATCTATCAGAGACTCCTTAACCCCGACGGTAGTACATCCCGAATCGAAAAGTACTGAGACTAGCCTATCATTTATTAGACCTTTATGTAAGATGAGAGATCCTCTCCCATCATGCGCAACTGTAGCAGGTAGAGCAGGAAGAGGGTGACCACAACTTAGCGTAGATACAGTTGATGAGTCAAACAATGTTAAGCATTGGGGGCATTCAGTTGCTCTCCCAAAATCGAAAGCACAACCAGTGATAGCCCTAGAGTTACCACTATCATTTACTGTATTACAGGCTCCATCAAACTCTGTTGCGCAGAGTTTGCCTGTTGGTAAGGTCTTTTCTTGTTAAACCTAGGTCTACCTCGATTATCATTTCCCCTGTAATTATTTCGACTATCATTTCCCCTGTAATTGTTATCATATTGCCTATTGTAATCATCATTCCGGTTTGAATCCCGGTTTCTAAATTCACCATCGTCATAATCTTGACGTCGAGAATGATTACCTCGAAAATTTGAATAGTTATTATTTGGATAGCCTTTACGAAAGTGTCTCAAATTATTACCACTAAAATTACGAGAACTACCATCTTGTCTCCACTGCATAGACGAAGAACCATCATGTGTTGGATTACTCCGCTTCTGAGTGTAATTTTGATTACTTCCCCTATTCCAATTTTGTTGAGCACCCTGAAATTTTTTTCTGAAATTAGGGCCATATGGTGTTGCCGAAGCAGCTGGCAACCCTTCTTTCACTTTAGAATTGCTAACTGTAGCATGGGGATGTGCTGTGGCATACTGACAACAGTATTCCTCCATTTCTTTTAAGTTTTTAGGCTTACGCTCATGAAGGAATGCAAGAAAAGAATCATTAACAGATGACAAAACCTTATCTCGCAATAATAAGTCCATTAGACCTTCATATGTCTTCTCAATCTGAGACAACTCAACCCATCGTGTAAATGTACGACGTATCTTTGTAACAAAATCAGAGAAATCTACTCCATTTTCTGGCAACATTGTCCTAAAACGAAGACGATAGTCTTCTTGTTTTAATTGGTATTTCTTTAGTAATGCTGCCCTGACAACATCATAATTAGTCCTCTCATGTTCGTCTATTGTCATAAGAGTAGTCACTGTGTCACCTGTAAAAAATGGCATCAGTTGTTCAACATATTTTTCCTTTTTTATGTTATGCGTATCGCACAAAAATTGGAATCTATCTAGATAATCTGCTACGTCATCCTTTAAAGGATTGAAATGAGGCAATTTAATCCTACTAACAAACTCCTTTGTCGTACTCGAGTTGTTTGCTGAGCACCCGTACTCGCCAATTTCAATTTCTCTAACTCCAAAATTGCGAGTTTTTCATCAAGTTCCATCTTCTGTTTTCTTTCCTCATGTTCCATTTTTCTAATTTCAGCCTCAGCAGCAGCTTGAAGTTTTTTTTTTCCTCTGCAGCAGCTTGAAGTTTTTTTTTTTCTGCCTCTGCAGCAGCTTGAAGTTTTTTGTCTTCCATTTCCATCTGGAATTTTCTTTTTCATCAGCTGCAGCTTGAGCTTTCCTCTCCTCAGCAGCAGCTTGAGCTTTTCTCTCCTCAGCCTCTCTTTGATACCTTCTTTCTTCAAGTTCTAATCTTCTATTCTCAGCTTCTAGCTTCTTTAGTTCAGCTTCTGCTTTCAATTTAATTTCCTCTTTTTGTTTCTTTTCTTCTGACTTTAATGCAATGGCGAATTGAGCAGATGAATATTCTTCCAATTCTTTACCAGACTTACCAAGGGTCAACCCTTGCTGGATGAAGAAATCCAATGTAGACATTCTGTCTAATGAGATCAGAAACCTGAAAAAAAAATTAAATAAATTACCTTATCCCACTTCAATGGGAGACAAGTCTGAAATGCTAGACTTGTATACTCACTTCACTTTATTTTACTGTCTCAATCTTTGTAGATAACAAGTCTTTTATCAAAGAACTTGTATAAATATCTTATATAATATTATTTAACAAACTCTATATGAAGAGTCTACCTTATCAATAATATCAAAACATGACCAAGTATGTGTATGTAGACTGTGCATGACAGTAATGTAGTACAACCAAAAAAAAAATACAAAGACAAAAATACAAAACAATACAAATGGCAACACTGTTTTAACCAAAAATGTGTAGAGAAATACACAAGAAAGGAGAGACCTACAGAATACAAACAAAACAAATCGACAATCAAAACTGAAAAACAGACAAAATATTACAAAAACAACGTTAAGTACAATTACATCACAGCTAACATCAATAGCGACCAATTGTCACTAGCAAATTTCCAAATTAAGAAAATTTGCACCTACAGACCGCTTACAGTAAGCCTCGATCAAGTGGCATATTTACCGTAAGACCCACCAACCGAAAAACCCGCAGAAAAATACACAAAACAGTAGAAGTGACATAAACATATAGCAATCAATTTCAATGTGTTGCAGAACAAGTTCAGTCACAGCTGAAACTAAAATAAATTTCTTGCTCCTTGCGAACACAGAAACGAAATGTCAAACGCGCACTGAACGTCAAATCCACTGTAACATAAAGTGGTATTCACGAACCAAAGTTACTATGACCTTCTCAAATTAGGGCTTGCACATTGAATGTTTACAATTTCACGTACTGTTTACAGACACTTGACCTCCAACAATGTAGCTTGAATACTCTGACCTAGAAAAGTCTGTTGTTGAATGAAACGTGTAACAACCCGCAGTACTGTTTACAATAGGAACCCGCCTTCTATGCAGTTATGGTCCACGTAGCAAATGCCTAGTAGTTCACTTCAGTACTTGTCTTGTTATGCTTTATGTAGCATTATAATATAAATGCTCGTACTGTTTATTTGTGTCAACCGTTGATGACCTATATCTGTCCTGTTGTAGCCAAAACTTGCAAGTGTAGAATTAGCGCTGTATTACGGCTGTCCCGTGTGTAGCTTAGACCCACAGATCAGAAGTGTAATGTGTACTTGTCCTTCTTGTAACTTTCTCGACAAAACTGGAGACATCATACATGTAACAGCCAACCAGGAATGTAAATTTCTGGATCCATAAATGTCAACAATAATGTCAAATGCTCGCTCTGTTCTTTTTAAACCCACAGATCTGGTCCATCAGAAATGTAAGTTTCTAGGCCACATTGGCGACAAGAAATGTATCATAAGAGCCCACGTAACTGGTAAACCAGAAATGTAACTGTCTTTTTTTCTTGTTGAGGTGATCACTGGCCCAAGACAGTTTACATGTTGTTAGATGTGTAGTGCGAGCGTATGATGAGTTGAGTGTGGGTGCGAATGAAGACGCGAATGTGTTTAGGCTCGTATAGATGTAGATCCTGCAACCCATACTCTCACATGCAGTAATCAAGGATGCTTTGACACTGCAGGCATGTTTCAAGACATTTATTGACGGGAACACACATAATATCAACAGGAACAGTCAGTGTAACAAGGTCATGCTGACCTGACATCGATAGGTATACATTTGGCATTCAAAAGGGTAAACATCAGAATAGACGTGCATGGTCAATAGCAAAGTTCTTCAATAATGACAGTTCGTAGCGTCGCCCTTGGCGTCTCTGACTAAACGCGTCAGATGCCTTAGTTACTATGACACATAGGTGCAACTTGGCACTCCCTGCCAATTGCACATTATCAGGCTGTAGTATAATAGCCGGAAGCACAGGCCTCGTTCTGACGTCGGCCGTGTACTTCTGTTAAATAGGTTATCATCAACCCTGCAGTAATACTTATTGTAGATAGAAGTTCCGCCAATCTGCGGCTCCCACAATATATCTCCTCACTGGATTTCTGGACAATATAAGACTAACAGTCTTGGATGGCTACCTCGAGCACAAATATATAAGTTCTGAAATGGCGGATCAGTGAGCTGCTGTTCACCCTAGGTAATCCTTTACATGTTCTGCCACCGAAAAGCGTAATAATGCATAAAGGTCGGTATTACCTGGTAAATGAATCCTCAGAACTACACAAGGAATTCTGTCGTCATCCCGACGCACAGAGATTCACTGGGGAAAACTGCCATAGCAGTTACTTCGAAGATTCTCCCCGAAAAACAATGGACTCTTGGTCCCTTCAGAAAAACAGGACCTCCCGGCTTCCCGGAAGTATATCTCCCTCCCGCTTAAAAAACCTTCCCATAGGCCCACGCCGAACTGTCAACCTCTGACCCTAAAGGTCAAACACAATGAATGAATAAACAAGGGAAGACAACCCCTAATCAACCTGACATCGCAGGTAAAGACACAATTATACTTATGATACAAACATAAGCAAATAACTTGACAGATGACTCCGTCGAAAATGACAGCAACAGGCACCTCTTAGGCTCAGCTTCGTTGTCAGATCACTATATGACCTGCTGCCGTCGGCCACCAACCTTGTGAAATGGGGAAAGTCGGATGATGAGCAGTGCCCCCTGTGCCAGGGGAGGCAGACACTTGAACACGTGCTCTCAGCGTGTAAGGTGTCATTAGAGCAAGGGCGATACACTTGGCGCCATAACAAAGTGCTAAATGAGCTTGCTGCGACAATAGATCTGGCAAGAATGAAGGCGAATAGCAAAGTCCGGCCAGACACCGCAAACACATACTTTCTGAGGGCAGGAAAGTCAGCACACCCCAAACCGAATAAACCTGGTAGCAGTTTACCATCTCTTCTTGATTGTGCAAATGATTGGGAGATGGCGGTAGACCTACCTGGACGAGGGGCATATCCAGAGAGTATCAGAAAATCGCGGAGACGGCCGGATATAGTGCTTCATTCTGCAGCAACGCTTCAGGTCATACTGATTGAACTGACAGTGCCATTTGAATCCAGATTAGATGAGCAACATTCGTTCAAAGCGGCCAAGTATAGTGATCTGGCCGCGGATCTGAGACACGATGGGTTCACTGCAAGGGTCATGGCTGTTGAAGTGGGCGCAAGAGGGCTTGTGGCTGCATCAGTGTATGATCTATTGAAACTGTTGGGGCTGAGGGGACAGTCGAGAACAAGGGCCCTGAAGAGGCTTAGTGAAACTGCCGAAAAGGCATCAGGCTGGCTGTGGAACAACCGCAATGGGGAATGGAGATCGTAACAATAAACGCTGCGGTACAGAAAACACCAGGAATTTTTCTAAGTCCACAATATGCTGAGGTTTGTGGTGGACTAGTGAACGGGCTGCGACTCAGGGGCGACAAGCGGTGTATACTATAAGGGGTGTCAGTATCAAAAGTCCAGTGGGGAACGCGCAGTGGCGACTCGTTGACTTCGCGCTGGTGTCTCAGTGTGTGCGACGGAACGAACGGAATAATTTGTCTTCTCCTTGTTACTTTCACAATTGCCTCCACGGCTGGCGGAGTTGTGGAATTTAAAGTTGCTACCATAAGTGAAATGGGTTCATTTTCGATGCAAGACAACAGGAAGCGGAGACGCTTGGGAGTCATGACCCAAGTGGGCCCGCCCCCCTTAGAGTGTAAAGGAGTATATAGGGCCGAAACACTTGTCGGACGGGGGGACTTCTTCTGATGATCAGATTGCTTCCTGTTGTATCGCTCTGTAAAGAGTTTCCTATCATATATATATATATATATATATATATATATATATATATATATATATATATATATATATATATATATATATATATATATATATATAATAATAATAATAATAATAATAATAATAAAATTATATAATATAATTATATAATAAAACTATAATAAAATCTCCGGTCCAAAATATGTAATTAGATTTTGTTAGAACTATCTGTACATAGTCGCATTTTTAATGAAAACATAAACTGATGTGATTATCTGGATCTAGTAAAACTGTCAGTGTCTACAACAGTCATTCACCAGTTTCCACATGTCAAACTAGGTAAATAGTTCAATTTGGAAGGGAATATGTTTTGCTAAGTTTTGCAACTCTAACGGAATATTTGTTGCTAAATAGTGGAATTCTAACGGAATATAAAATTCAACGGAGTATGTGTTAAAAATCCACGCTACTGATTCTTTTCAATAAACCGGTAAGTAAACTAGTTTTCTTCTTTTTGTTTTGTTAGTTGAAATACAAATAATAATACAAATATGTGCTACTGTATTTGCATCTAATTTTATTTCAAATTATTAGCTAACCTACACGAAAATGCAAATTGGGTCTGAAACTCGCGATTGGGTCCATTTTCCTGCAATACGGGTACGGCCGAAAATGGCGGCTACATTTTAGTTGGCGTTAACTCTCTATGAATCTAGGGCACTAGCATCAGTAGGTCCCGTAACTTATCGGACACATTTTAGTTCACACCAGTAGGTCACGTAGCTTGTTTGTCACCTCTTTCACCTGTAGAAATAAACGCTCAGTTAATCGACACTATAACCTCATCTCGGTATACCTCTGTGGACATGCCCGAGAAATCACTAATCCTTTTATTTCCTTTTCTCGCAAGGAAACCCGACGAACAACACGAGTAAACGACAGCAGTAGATCAAAATACTGTTAAATGTATCGTATATCTCAGTTAAATATAATTTAGGTCTCAGCGTGAGAAAACAATCGATAAAACATTTTTTGATCTACCCTATAGAAACTCCATCTTCATTATGTTAACCTTCAGGTGATACAAAAGCCACCTAATGCGTCTTCGCCGGAACAAAGTCGACATGACCGAATTCTGTTCTTGCATTTGTTTCTATTTGTTTAATGTCTTTGTGTTTGTAGTTATGTATTGTTACCCTTTGGGATGGAAACTCGGTCTTTGATGTTCACATCATTGTTGCTACCAATTTAAACAGTCTTTTGACACTTTCAGGTGAAAACCATTGTAATGCCTTCAGTTTGTTTGTCCAGTTCGGAAACAAATACATGCCAGATATTTTTTGGAGTTTTGGCACTGTGGAAATTATAAATAGAACATTAGCGCTTCTACATAAAAGTTTTTTTCATGTTAATGTTAATCAGAATCGATGTCATTGCACTCCGGGCAAACCCATAGGTTCTCAGTCTCCCTCAGCAAATGTCGGTATGAATGCTTATTGCTCCTGTTGCGCACTGGTTGTATACACGGTGGATGCGTCCTCTCATACGTCCATCCCTGCTGGTCTTACGTTTGATGCCAAATTCCAGAGTCTTAGCCTTGATGATTCATTGATTTCAGTGTCATTTTCTAATAGACGAACATGAATTGCCCTCAGTATTTCTTCCTTCTCCATGGTCAATGCACCTTTTACGGGTGTTCTTGAAGCTAGTCTGTCAGCTCTGTCATTGCCACGTACCCCGGTGTGACTAGGGCAGTAGATCCATATCAGTTCTTGAAGATTCGATGCTTCTATGGAGATTTTCCATTCATGACGAAGCCAGCCATTTTTGACCGTTCGAAGCATGGATTGTGAGTGTGATACAATAACTGCCTTTGTTAATAAAGTCCCAGACAGCTATCATAAGGCTGCAGTAACTGCCTCTACCGCCATTCTCATGCTTGAGGTTGTTATCATGTATCCCCTGCAATGTTCAGCGACGGTTGTGCCCTTTACTCTAGCAGAGTAGCCCCATCCTGATTTATTGCCACAGATTACAGACCCATCAGTGTTCACAATGGCATCATGATCACCAGCTTTATCATTTACAAGAATATAAATTTCTAGCTCTGCTCTCCCATTAGCTCAAGTTCTACGTTCTCTACCAAGGCTGATGATTACTTGCTGGTAGTTCAACCAGCTCTCCACTCTTCTGCCTTGAATATATTTTCAACTGGGGTCACCTGTCTAATAGTTTCTTTTGCCTGAGCCATCCATGACATCCCCTTCTTTATTCTCTCTGATATCAATCAGCTATGTTTTCATTCAGGGGATGCATTTTGTCTGTGGTTACACCCATATATGCTTTTACCTGGGCCATCGTATATCTGGATCTAATTGACAGCAATCTAAGCATGTGACGCATCATGACAAAGGGGTCTCTCGCGCACAGCCTAAGACTATACGCATCACTTCGTTTTGAATGTGTTCCAGTTGTTCACATTGTGAAATTGACAGCGTGTTTATTCCCAGGCCATACTCGACTACAAACAAGACCAGCTGATGATACAGGAGAAACAGTAGCCTCTGATCCACGTACACTGCAGCCATTGTTTTTAGGGCTGCCAGAGATTATAAACCACAAATGTTTAGCTTATCCTATCGCTTTTAACGCGTGATATGAACACTAGTCATTTATATAATTACACAAAATGGATATAAGTAAATAATATATACCGTCAGTAGACAGTTATTTAATGTATGTACTAGTCAATTAAAGCATCTCTTTCTGGGGAATAGAGAGTAATTAAATTTACGTTACAGTTGGAGAAATTTGTTATATGTTATTTAATACGCTATTCAATTTAACACAGAAAATCTCAGTGAAATATAATAAAAAACTTTTAACACACTTAATCACTTAACGGCTATTATATAAATTACCGCAAACAGAGAAAGATGGAAACAACTCCACGAATCTAAGCATTCACTTTGTAATAAAACTCTTTGTATATCGAGCTAGTTATTTCAGAAAATTCTCTGAGCAAATGATAATGACTTTTGGGAGACGGGGTATATATCCATAGATAACGTTCTTTCGCTCCGTAATGCGAAAATCGCACCTACGGTCAGGGCCGGGCACATCTACCGTTCGATTCCTGAATGAAAAGGTTTTTCTTCACCTCTGCCGACCGACAACCTCTGGCTTTTCTTTGATTATCCCCGCCTGCCGAATATCAGCTACGTAAATTAAATCCCATGAAAATGTAACAATTCAAGGTACAACTCAGACTTATCGCCCTCGATTCTTCAAAGAAACTGTTAACGCCTGGCCTCTGCCCGCGTGTTTCCCTGATCAAAGAACGATTACACCAGGCTGCGCAATTTGCTTTGTTCCACCGTGCTTAATTGCCCAACGGCTCGCTTGTTAATTGCGATAGTGAATCAGGCGTTCGTGTAGCAAAAAAATATAAACCTAGATTGGGGGGGGGGGAGTGAGAGCAAAAGTGGATAGTCCCTACTGCACTATTTCCATATGTGACATTTCACCATTTAGAAACTGCTTAAAGTGTCTCATGTATGCTTTTAACTATTTTATGTCTATCTGAACCAGTCCTGTAAATGAGCGAGTCATCGGCAAAAGTCAATTTTCATCCAAAACCTGCTGGTTGGATTGCAGTTATTTTTGCTGTATAGATGTGTGATAGGGTGTGCGAGATGATGATGATGCTGTTGTGATATGTGATCACTTTCTTGCCCACTCGCAACCGACTCGATCAACCATAAAACTTTTAATCTAAGGCAGGGGCTGTATTTATTCATACAACCCAGTCAGTAACCAAGCGCATGATGCAAACATTAAACAAATAAAACAAAGCAAACAAAACACCCAGCCAGTGCTCTATTGCTAATGTGTTCAAGGCATCTACAGATCTACTCTAGTTTCTTACTCTGGGTGTCTGACGAAGAAAGAGGCCTCTGCTAGCCAGGCACTTCTTTACATAAGCCGCTAAGACTAATCGCTCAATTAGTGCGCGCCGCGTAGTAATTGGGCCACGCAAATAACACACACGATGAATACTCTAGAAGAAACGAAAACACAAATATAACACACAAATATTTCTAGGGTTTATTGTGGCCTAGTAATATATCTTTCTCTTGAAGATGTTGTGGTAGAAAGGCACTGAACCGCGGAGACAATGGGGATGACAAGATGGCGCTGAGAACGACAGACAAGATGGCGATGACAAGATGGCGCTGTCACATATTCCCCGCCTGATTTTGTTGTCGTCCCGACAACAGCACTACCTCTGGCGCTTCAGTCGTAATCTCTCAAATCGTTGGTGCTGCGCGTGATTCTTTCTGAGCGGCGTTGCTTTGAGCTCAGGTTCCTTAATAGGTACAACCCGGCTGGGGACTCTGTTGGTCGTCATGTTCCTAGTCGTACGTTGTCGGGCTGGCATTTGCTTTGGTCTTGAAGATTCGTCTACTTGTGCAGCGCCGCTGCTTGCTTGTGACTTCTTGTTGTCAGTGTATACAGCTGTCGACTTTGTAGGGGAATTGCTCCTGACGTGTTTTATATTCTTTTTGTGTGGACGGTGGCTTACATTCCCCACAACCTGCTTTAGATGTGTTTCCTCTTCTGAACCTTAATGTGCATTTCCTCCTATCTGCTTAGGACGAGTTTCCTCCCCTAAACGACTACCAAATGTCTCGGCGCCCCCAGGGTGACAGTTGTCACAGCCATCTCTTGGCTTGCACCCAAAAGGCAACCTAGTTGTGGCAGTACGCCAAGGGAAAGAGCTCCTTGTGGGACAGGCGGATATCAAATGTTCAGTAGACTTGCACCCAAAGCTTCGTTTCGGAAGCGGGCTTCGAGGGCATTTGGCTGCCATGTGGCATGAGAACTCTCCACAATTGTAGCAACTCAACCTTGTAGGCTTTCTCTGTGCCATGGGTTCCCTCCTACTACCCTCACATTCTTGGCCGCCAATGCCGCATACATTGACTGCTTCCATGCCCTAGACAGATGGTTTTCTATCAAACTCTACTTGCTCGTTCCTTGCCAGACTCCGGAATCCCTTTCTAAAGATCTTGGTCTGATGTACGAATAAATCAATACCTCCATCATCTGGCGTGACAAACCCCCACCCCCTGTGGACACTCTACCCCTTGCAAACCCCTTTTCGCCTTGTCAGTGCAACTGCGTTTGTTATTACTGTCAGCTCACAGCTTTCCTTGACAACAGCCTGACTCTCACATACAAGAAGGTCTAGTTGAGGTTCCTGCTCACACACCTCCTCGTCTTGCTTTGGCTGTTTCCGCGGTTGGCATGGTGCTTTCTTTCTTTGCACTTCCTCTTGTACTGGCGAACCCGTCTGTGATAGCTGTGCTAGCTGGTACTTTGGGAGAGATACTTCTGCCTTTAGTGCGTCCTTTTCAGTGTGGGCGTCTACACTGGCTACCTGCACTAGTGTATCAGGCTTTTTGCCTTCCAAGAAAACAGCACATTCCCTAGGCCCCTGACTTACGGCCTGGAAATTCCTAGTCATCTCATTGACTAGTGGTCGCTCAATGTAGGCTTCTTCCACTATTTTGAGTAACTGCTCAGAGCTGGTCTTGGCTTCGCCTCGCATCCGTAATTTCCTAGAGACCATGGGTGTGACATTATTCCAGATAACGTTTACCTTATCTTCTGCAGAAAAAAGCGCTACCTTCCACACGGCCTCTACGTCTTTCACAAACTCTTGCCAAGTGGGACTTGCCTTTCCACCAAATCGCCTTACTTCCGGCAACGTCACGTATACTATTTTCACAAGCGCATTGCTCTGGCCCTCACTTTGCACTACTGATGCATCTTCGTCGCACTTCCCTCTTTTTGCACCACGTGTATTCCTCGAATCCATCTTGCTGCAAGAATGCACTGCTGGGTGTTTATAATATTTGTTCGTTTGCTGTTTGCTCGGTGTCACAGTCTGCCTATCCTGCCGACGACGCCAATTGTGATAGGATGGGCAAGATGATGATAATGCTGTTGTCATATGTGATCACTTTCTTGCACACCCGCAACCGACCCGATCAACAATAGAACTCTGATTCTAAGGCAGGGGCTGTATTTATTCATACAACCCAGACAGTGACCAAGGGCATTAAGCAAACAAACACAAATAAAACAAAGCAAACAAAACATCCAGCTAGTGCTCTTTGCTAATATGTTCAAGGAATCTACAGATCGACTCTAGTTTCTTACTCTGGGTGTCTGACGAAGAAAGAGGCCTCTGCTAGCCAGGCACTGGTTTATATAAGCCGCTAAGCCTAATCGCTCAATTAGTGCACGCCGCGTAGTAATTAGGCCCCGCAAATAACACACGCGATGAATGCTCTAGAAGAAGCGAAATCAAAAATATAACAAACAACTATATCCAGGCTTTATTGTGGCCTAATAATATATCTTCCTCTTGAAGATGTTGTGGTAGAAAGGCAATGAACCGCGAAGACAATGGTGATGACAAGATGGCGAAGAGAACGACAGACAAAATGGCGATGACAAGATGGCGCTGTCACAGATCTTAAACAGCATCGGTGATAATGGAGATCCCTGGGGTAATCCTGAGCAAATGTGCATTGGTTCTGACGTCCATGTTTCAAAGCGTAATGCAACTGAGCTCTTAGTTAAGGCAGCTGCTATCCACCTTGTTAACCATGGGTTTACACCACATTCCTTTACACAGTCCAACAAGGTTGCAAAGTCAACACTGTTGTAAGCATCCTCTAGGTTAATTGCCACAGTCACCGTTTCTTGTTTACCATGGAAACCCTCATATACATCGTACGCAAATGTTCCAGTGTTACCTCGTGATACTTTTATTGGTCTATAATTGCCCAGGGTATCAGGCAGGATAAGTGCATTTTCAAGGTGGTACATTAATTGTCTCGCCACTATCTTCTCAATAAATTTGCCGTAGACTTTCTGCAATGTAATGATTCGATAGCTGCTAAGCAGTATGTGGTCTATACCAGGTTTAGGAAGTGGCCGTAGTTAGCTATGTAGCCATTTTTCCGGCATCTCAGCATTCTGTATACTGTTGTTTAAATCCATCACTACATGCATAATGCCTCTGTCATCAAGCTCTTCGATGTGTTGATACTGTACACCATCAGGACCCGGAGCTGTGTTTCTACTTGTTTTTAACGTATACATAACGTCTTCATCAGATATGAGGTCGAAAAATATCTGGGCTCTGAATCTATTTTCCAGCACGCGATTCTTAATCATTTGACGGGCAGCTTTATCACCTTTATCCGTCTGAGTGATATACCGACTGAGTAATGCAAGTCCTTTATCTTCATCGGTCTACAAACTCATTCCCGAGGAGCTCAGAATATTAGGTATGGGTTGGCTTATATTGTTCCTATTCATTCGTCGATGTAAGAACCAGAAGTTCTGCAAGAAGTTCTGCCCACCTGTGTCACGAAGGCCTTCCACACTTGGTCCTTGGCTTCAACCCCTCCGTTATTCATTGTACTTCTCTTTCGTGCTTTCGTCCATTCTTTCGTCGCTCTTTCGTTTTCTATTCATGCTTTTTCTACATCCTCAATCCACCAGGGTGGTTGGGTGAAAGGTGTTCTAGCTGTCTTTTTCCTGGCATTTTGACGCAATATATGTAGAGGGCTATTACAGTCACGCGAGCCTGCAGGGGACTTAAAGTGTGTTTAGGCCTCCTGTGTCTGGTTACCCTCTCTTTTGCAATAAAAAAATAAGTATTTGTATTGAACAAGCAGAAACACTCGAATAAACTTACGACGTAACGGCCAGACAGCAAGGTAGCGGTCTTTCACATAAATCTACTTCTAAATGACTAGTACAAACGTGAGCCCCCGGACCCCTCTCCCCCCTTCCCCACCCCCAATTAAAAAAGGACAGAGATAACAGCCCAGTGGTCAAAATGTTATATAAATTTGCACAATATACCCCACTTCCAACGGAGAGATCACACCTCTTGTCAGGTTGCGACGTGATGTCGAATCTCGGAAATAAGTGGAAAAACAAACATAACAATGTGATATTTTAAGCAGCTGTGATAAAGAAGTTAGGGGAAGGGATCGAAATTTTTTCAAAGGGGAACAACTTAACTATTTAAAAACTTTAAAACTAAATAACATGTTTTCATTACGTATTTGATTTTGTCAATTAATTATATAAAGTTATTTTAGACATAAAAGATTCATCTATTTTTATTAGTTCACTTTTTAAATTGTTAAAATTTCTTTTGTTTTCTATGTTTAGAGTAAACAAACTTTTAATAACATGGAGTTTATGCACATGCTAAAATAGCGGACACTTATGTGCTCTGTCACTTTCAATGCTAATATTTTAATTTGACATTTTTGCAGTCGCAGATGTGCACACTAACACGTTTCATCAGCGCTCGAAAGCGCACTTCGACAATCCTTTAAAAACATTTTCTTTCTTGATCGTTCCTCCTCTACAATGGGGCCGGAGTAGCTAATAGGTTTAGCGTTCGTCTCTAAGTCTAAAAGTCCCAGGTTCGGTTCCCGGTACAGGGAATGGTTTTGATGGAATATTTTCATAACCACGTAATTTCATACTCCCCCTGATCCCCTGCGTAGTGAGATCACATACCTAGCCTTCACAGATAAGGGCGACAAAAATAGGAGGTCCCGTCTGCAAGTTGCGCCCGTTAAAAATTCTTCGGCAGTTGAAAATCGCAAAGATCCTCATGGTGCTTTAGAGTTTGTGCGCTGTGCTGAGATCCTCCTTGTGTGATCTAAGGGAGGAGATCGGAGCACTGATGGAGTTGACCGTGTGCATTGAAAATGATCGTTAGAACAAAACAAACAAACCTCTTCTACTTTGGGGTGTAGAATTTGTCGCAGGGCGAATTGGGGCGACATCTTCTCAATCTCTTCTCCACTACGGCAGTACTCATTTTCAGTTTTTGTACGTACTGATTACTTGGAATTTCTGGGTCGACACATTTCTTTCTGCTATGTAGCAGACATTTTGTATTTTCAAACATTCTTACACTCCTCACAGAGATAAGTCGTCATGTCTTTTTGGTTACCCGTTCCTCCCTGCTTTGCAAGGAACGGCTGAGATAATAATCACTCGATAACCATGTTGGTTCTTCTCGGGTGTGGCCGACATCAGACTACAGATTAACACTAAAATCGCTCAGCGCATTTGCTTAATTGCTGATAAGACCATGGTACGTCCTTCGCCAAGATCGTAATACGCTGTAAGTTTGATAGCTACTACGGGGAGACACCTTATGTTACTTGGTCATCATTTAGATCTTGGTACAGGCTATCGCCTGAGGTGTTAACTTCCTAAATGACATTATAATTTCCAGGTTCTTAATCTTAATTCACCCTTGCTTACAGGTGTGTGATGATGTCGTTTTAATTCTCCAACAGTAGTTCCAAACAAAACAGCAAACCTTATATAGTTGATAACTGCCAAGTGATCATATAAACCTTTATTCAACTTGATGGAACATGAACAGTTTCATGTATATTATCAAAGTACATCAACGAAATCATCTTCTTCAGTTCCTCTAATTTTGTCTTTATATCTTTCAATATTGTTGACAGTTTGTCAATGTTACTCCGCAGTTTCAGCCTTTGTAGCTTTGGTAATTTATTCCTCGTAGTACTCAATTTGATTCTTTATATTTCTCTATCTACTAATACTTCAGGAGTGTCTATTAAGGATTTGGGCACTCCACTTGGAGGAAACTCTACTTCATCAATGTCTAAATCTATCAGTTTGCTTATCTCTGCAAATCCGTTGCTACATTGTTTCATATCTGCAACTTTTCTAGCTGAAAGTAATAATTATAAAGTCAGTATCGATAGGCAGTCAGAACAGCTGTCTACTTATGTGTAAAAGTAAAAAATACGATTTCACTTAAAATCTTGTTCTTGGCGATGAGGTTAAATCCCTTGTCAATATACCGTAAACCACAGTGTAATAAATGTCTTGAGATTCTCAAAGACTGAGCCGGGCATTTGTGACCGTCTGGATGAGCGCCTGGTTGCTACATCATCAGATAAAATCACGTCCTTGTGCTATGGCTCTCTAGATGCAACTAACTAAGAAAATATATTCTTTTACTAATCTCATAAGTGGTGCGGGGCTTGCCGACTTAGAGCATTTTTCATTGGTTATATAAATTGTAAAGATTTATTTCATTAGCTACAACTATCGTTACCTACTTATCATAGAATTTAAATAAACTCATGCAAATGAGGTGATGTAGTCCTCTTTTTAGCATTGCTGGGCAACTCCCGCCAAAACGTAAGGAAACACAGTTAGAAAAAGCTTAATGCTTCGATTTATTTGGTGCATTTAGTAATTTATTCTCTCTTTATTTATTACGTTAACGTGGGTTACTAGCGTTAGAGTAGGCCATCCGGTCACATAAATATGGAATCTTGCTTCATAAAATATGCTTTTGAGTAACTTGAGCTTACTAGCTGTATATGGGAATCAACTTGTAAATATGGAATCTTGATTCTCAAAATGCACTATTGTGAGTGAGTTGAATTTGATATTGTGAATATGTAATCAACTTGCGAGCACTTGATAAAAGGTGAATAAAAATGCTGCGTCCACCATCTTAATCGGGGGCTAGAAATCGTCCCTTTTAACTTATGAAGTGAAGGATGTCCTAAATGGCAAATTCTGTTATCCAGACGTACACTAAACGTTTTTCTGGTTAGACTTCAAACACGTAAGGGGTAGACTCAAATCTCTGTTGGACTGAAGACACACAAAAGTCTTCGTAAGTTTTCACACTTAATATCAATGGTTGACCTTCTTTTATACTGCTCCTCAAAAATGATGATTTCAATTCTCTAGTAATTATGTATGACATGAGATGCTCCTGATAAGTGTTAAATATATTGCGCATTGGAGTGTGTGCACATGCACATCTGTACGGATGATCTAACAATGTAGATGAAGTGAAGTATGAACTATCAGTTACCTTCGATCATCTTTGAGGAAAATCTTTTGATTTAATTAACCATTCATGAGAAGCATTAATTAAAAAAGAGAAAGAGAACACCATGGTGGACAGAGGAAGTCAAAGAGAAAATAAGAGAGAAGAAAGTGGCATGGAAACAATACTTAGGAGCTAAAAACACAACAGGACACATGGACAAATATAGAGAATATGTGACACTCAGAACAGAAGCAAAAAACAAAGTACTAGCAGCAAAACAGAAGTCCTGGGAAGAATTTGGAGAAAAGCTTGAAAAAGATGCACAAGAAAATTAGAAATTGTTCTATAAGACCCTAAAGAACATGAGGAAGGAAAAACAATGCCCTCCCAAATTTATAAAGGACAAGCAATGCAAATTGTTTACTGCCCCGAAG
Source organism: Oreohelix idahoensis (assembly GCA_024509875.1). Lineage (NCBI taxonomy): Eukaryota > Metazoa > Mollusca > Gastropoda > Stylommatophora > Oreohelicidae > Oreohelix > Oreohelix idahoensis. The sequence continues at coordinate 440,820 of JAMPIV010001390.1, read as the reverse complement.
GAAGTAATGGGAAGATGGAAAGAATATTTCTCAGAACTCCTTGATGGTGAGCAAGGTCAAGCATCAGAATTGATAACCACTAGCACAGAAGATGAAATAAATGGTGATGAAGATGACATAAAGATGGAAGAACTGAAGGCAGCACTGGAGAAAATCAAGATGGGCAAAGCAGCAAGGCATGATGGTATAACACCAGAAATGGTTAAGTACATGGGAGCATCAGGCGACCTATTACTCTTAAGGGTCCTACAGGCAGCATGGTGCAACAAGACCATATCAAAGGATTGGGAGATTGCCATCATAGCTTCTACAAGTCTTGCAGAAATTATGTGAGGACAGCAAACCATAAGTCAGAAGAGTTCAGGACCACCACTGGTGTAAGACAAGGTGATATCCTATCACCTTACCTCTTCATACTCCTTATGGACGATGTCATCAAGGCATAAAAGGAGAGAACAAGAAAGTATTCAGTGGGGTACTGGAAGATGAGACAGGTCTATATTTCGTAGCTTGCATTTGCTGATGATGTTGCCCTGATTGCTAAATCAGAGGCACATCTCCAATCCATCCTGCAAGTCTGGAAGGAAGAGCTGGAGAAGAGAGGGATGGTCATAAGCAGCTCTAAAACAAAATCCATGGTGATATCACGAGAAGAAAGAAGACATCAGATTAAGCTAGGAGAACAGGTCCTGGAGCAGGTCGACCACTTTAAATACCTCGAAACTATTATAGATCGAAAGGGAGGCATCAAAGATGAGTTGGCCACTCAAAAAGGAGCAGCTGGGAGACTTTTTCAGGCCATAAATCGAGGATTCCTCAGCAAGAGAGAGGTTGGTAAGAAAACGAAGATGGCTGTATACCGCTCGATCTATGTCCCAGTCTTGACATTTGGATGTAAGTCATGGGTAATGACTACAACCCATAAAAGCTAGATGCAAACCTCAGAAATGAAGTATTTTAGGAAGGTGATTGAAGTAACAAGAAGAGACATGGTACGCAACCAGACGATACGTCAAGGCCCTAAATCCTACCCCCTGCAGACTCAAGTAGAACAGTCCCAAATAAGATAGTTTGGCCATGACTGCAGAATGGGAGAAGATCGGAGACCACGACAAGCATGGGAAACAAAGAGCCAAGGATCCAGACCCCGAGGACGACCCAGAGTCCGCTGGGAGGACAACATTAGACAATCTTTGAACGACCGAGGACTAGAATTGAACCAGGCCAGGAGGAAGACAGCCGATAGGATAGTCTGGCGCTCTCTCTTCCAAACCTCTACACCTCACGGTAGAATGGGAAAGACTAAGTAAGTAAGTAAGTAGTAATTATGTATGACATGAGATGCACCTGATAAGTGTTAAATATATTGCGCATTGGAGTGTGTGCACATCCACATCTGTACGGATGATCTAACAATGTAGATGGAGTGAAGAATGAACTATCAGTTACCTTCGATCATCTTAGAGGAAAATCTTTTGATTTAAATAACCATTCATGAGAAGCATTAATTAAAAAACTGTCTTCTGCACATTTAGCTATGATGCTAAGTGCAAAAGTAATCTTAAGTAAAGACAAAGAAAACATTTTAATAGTTTTAAAAAAATTCACTAACCTCCTTTTCCCGTTCGCAAACTCCTTTAAGAACACGCTGCACAAAATATATTAATTATTTTATCCACACTGAATTAATTGCAGGCTATGCTCTGCGATATTCTCTACACCACGCTGTTGAAAACTTTATACCCATCTCCAGGGAATATTACGCTACATCATATTTCTAAAACGTCCCAGATGGATCCATTGGGCCGGTGAAGTATAACTCCGCCTATGAACGAATTGCCAAGAGCCCATGTGGTCGCCCAGGCCTTGGAACTCTTTTGCCCCCTGTCAGCGCGTATCACTGGCTAAAGTTGAATGGGCTATTCGATACAAACTGTCAATGCAGTGCTGCACGACAAACAGGAGTTTGTTGATTGGCCGGGTAAGGCAAAAAAAAATTGCCTGCCTTCTAACTATCACAGAGCTTTCTGTTTGTTTATCGCTTTGCGTGTCAATTTTATTTCATTATCTTGCCTGCGGCTTCCTTTTTCCTTGTTTCATATCTAAGATTCATATCCTTCTACCGTCGGCTACCATTTGGAAACAAAGATTGTCCGTGTCACGGGCCTTTGATGTCCATCGTCCGGAGTATATTGTTTGCGTGCGTCCATTCATCCCTAAAGTGGTTACATGTCGCCTGTTTGAACAGTGGACTAGCCATGAAAAAGCTAAACTCTGTTGTCCAGCCGGCTCATTCAACAATAATCATTATACCAAGGTGGTATGTCTGACAATATTTACAGGAGGAAAGAGATTTCAAAGAAGTTGGTTGGTTTGGTTTGGTTTGAAGGATTATCTATATTGCACACGGACTACTTGAAAGAAGTTGTACCACGCCGATGTGTGTTTCACCAGATTTATTACAAAGAAATCTGGGGTCGGCACGATCACGCCAGTTTTCAAAAAAAAGTCAAAAGCATGTTAAAGTCCAGTAGTGATTAAAAGATTAACCTTAGCAGCGATGAAAGAGGGAAATATGGTTGTAAATGCAATGAAGGAAGATGGTGGAAAAGAGAGCGATAAGACTTGGCGCTCGTTTATCATATAGTCACATATACAAGTTTTACGTAAATATATTAAATCCACTATTATTCTCCGTTGAGCAGTCGTCAATTTCTCATTCTCTGTCTGTCTGTCTGTCTGTCTGTCTGTCTGTCTGTCTGTCTGTCTCTCTCTCTCTCTCTCTCGTACTCACTCTCTCTCCCCCTTTCTTTTGCTCAATGCCTCACTGTTACTCCCTAATTCCAACTTCATTTTCGCGCGAGCTTCATATTCCGATCCTTTCCCAGCGTGGGACATATCTGAAGGACATCCCCACGCATGCAAAAGAGTTGTTTGAATATTTTCCGTTACACAAATCTAGACGTCACAAAGCAGGCAAACTATGCTTAAATTAGCAATAACCTGTCAACATTGACATGTTGTTAATTATAGAGTGGCTTTTCCGTTACATGTATTACAGACGGTATTATCATTACTGTGGTCATTTCATTGCAGGCGACCGCCATTAGATATTTGTAGTGAAAATTATATAGATGTATTAAATATGAAGATATGTAGTAACCTTACCTAAATGACATGTGGAGCAGTGATAATGATCTAATGGACCGTAAATTGACTAAATAACTACCATTTCTTTTATGACAAAATTTCTCGTAATTGTTTGCGCATCTGTTAAAATCTTGCCCTGTTCGACTTACTGCCTCTGAGAACCACGTTGGAAGTTTGACGAAACTCCAGTTCATGTACTGTTTATCAATCGTGTTATTGGCCTTTTTCCAAAATCAAATTGTTCATGCACACCTTCATTTGCGCACTTTTTCTATTTTCGGGAGAGTACATATAAGGGGAAACAATACAATTATTGTCTAACTTTCAACCACAGTTTCACGCCCTTAGCTGTGGTTGAAAGTTAATGTACTCTCTCGAAAAAAGAAAAAGTGCGCAAATGATGGTGTGCAAAATGTGACTGACCGACCGACCGAAGTACTTACGGCTGGTATTATGATATTGAATGTGCATGCTCTGAATAGCCAAGTGGGGATATTGTTGTCCGTCCCCTAAATATCTAGAGTTGTTTATTCTTGGCACTAGGGGATGATACTATCGAAAATAACAATTTCCTTTGCAATAATTATCACGACATCCATACAACAGCTGGACATGACATGTGTTTTCTCAGACTGACTGTTACTGTCAGATATGTAGAAGGGCTGGTACACTGTAAATGCGTGGTAAAAAATGGTAGAGTGACCGTGTTATCTGTCATCTGTACTGTGGAATGTAGGTCACCAGCGCGGGGTTACACCAGGGATGATATGGCCCCTCAAAAACAGTGTTCATATAACGTCTGTATAGTAATGTGTTGAGTGAGGGTAAAGACGCGAATACTAAGAGCTCTTGATAGATGAATAATACCCTCTTTCACTCATGTGCAGTCGTCAATGACGCAAGGAAGACTGCTGGCACATTAAACACATTTAATGACGAAAACTAACAGTAGCATCAATAAGACAGTCAAATCACAGGTTGACATAAAACATCATGGTACAGTTGATAAATGGTCGTGCAATGATACATGGGCAATCGTTGCATAATAGCACAATGGAATGTCAGTAGACAAGCACTCAGTATTGCCCATATATATATCATCTGAGTTTACTGACAAAGCACGTCAGTTTATAAACAATATTCAAAATGGCTTCTAGACCTAACCTCGTCTAGCGAAGATTCCTTTAAATAATGTTCAGCACATATTTTTCATATAATCATATTTAACCGCTAGTAATGGGTTCTCATCTGTAGCAGTGATCTCTGGACTCATCAAGCGATAGTACGGGGCATCCCTTTCTCTTCCTGATAGTCCTTAAATATGTGTATACAAGATGGCTGCTGTCGTGAGCTGTCACTAACTTTAGGATACAAACTGGAATCTGTATCAAAGTTAATCCTACATTAAATGTTCTCATTGCTCTGTAGATTCTATCATGATGCAATGGACTTCAACATACAATATGGTGCTGCTAGAAATGAATGACCTCTTCATCTAGTTAAATATTCCCTCAGACGTACAAATCGTGCGTCTGCTTATCGAAAACGATGGCTTCGTAAGAGAGTTCATAAGAAGTGCTTTTGTTACCTTGGTATCAGAAATATGATTCTGCCATTCCTTGGCAATAAGAATAAACACTGGGGTAAAGCATACACGATAGGTCTAGACGACTATCACTTTCCCCTACACATATATCGATCACTTTTTCCGGCGACAAGCCGATACAGAAAACACGAAGCCCCCCCCCCCCCCATCATCAGGGCGAAGCCAAATCACACCTCTCTAGCCACACATCCGCTGAACAGCCTTTGACCTTTCTAGCGACAAAGAACATATAGTTCGACTTAGATATGTAAAGATATACAGATATAAGACAGACTCGTCCTACCTAGACAAACAATACACATAAATTCAGGCCATAGATATTCTGAAGCAAGAACAATCTATTCCTACCCAAACAAAGAATAAATCGTAGTAAAACTAGATTCGTCCGCGGAGTTCGATCTGAGACTCCTTTCAAGGGAAGTAACTCAATAATGACTTTTCCTTAAGCACAAAAAAGTATCTATTTTGTTTACAAAATATTTGCGAACATAACAAGCATTCAAATGTATTATATTGCAAGATATCAAAGACTGCACGTAACAGTCTTACCACACCTCCCGGGGAAAAAAAATGAAACATTTTTTTTTTAAATACATCTAGGAGCAACGTACAATAGGCTCACAACGCATGAATAATGCGCAGATGAAAATATCAGGAATAAATATAACGCCTAATATGAGGCTAAGTCGACTTATGGAGCGACTGGTGAGAATGTATCTCATAATCTGAGAGAAATTATTTCTCTACAAGTAAATTTTTCCAGGAAGGTGTCACCGTATAATACAATTCTGGCCATTACAAAATGCATACAAAAATTCATACCATAATTTCGTATTAGATATCTTAAATTTATGATTTATGAAGAAAAATCATCAAAGCAAAGCGGTGAATAAACATCAATGAACCGCTAAGTAGTGATACAATCATTATATTATTAAATTACAAATGTGTATCTATCTTGATATAGAAAAGGAACTATTATAGAATTAGACATATCAAGAAGTCTAAGACCTAATAGTTATATGGAATCATGTGGGCATCGTGACAGAATGTCTGCCATCACATTATCTAATCCACGAATAGATCGCACAGAGAAATGAAAAGGTTGAAGAGCAATTGCATATCGAGTAGACCTCGAGCTCTTCAAATTCTTACTCTGTATAGCAGTAAGAGCTTTTTGGTCGGTTTCTACTATGAAATGTGCGCCTAGAAGGAATCTTTGTAGTGTGAGGATCGACCAAACCAAAGCTAATAGCTCACGGTCTAAAACTGAATAATTCCTTTCTGCCGCATTAAGTTTTCTGGAAATATACATTACAGGATGCAGAGTTCCAGAGTACTCTTGCATTAGTGCCGCTCCAATCCCTGTGGATGAAGCATCACTACGAAGAACAAATGTCTTATCTTTAGTAGGTAACACTAAAATAGGTGATGTTGAAAACAATGTTTTAATCTTATCCAACGAGCATTGGCATTCCTGAGACCAGTGGACCATATTAGGCGAACCTTTCTTTAAAAGTGTAGAAAGAGGTGCCATGATAGAGGATAGATTCTGAATGAATCTGCCATAAAATTGAATAAGACCTAACAGACTTCTCATCTGTTTTTTAGTCTTAGGGATAGAGATGTTAAGTATCTTACTAGTAATATGATCCTCTGTCTTTAGGAAACCATGACCAACTCGGTGGCCTAGGAAAAAAATTTCGCTAAAACCAATATAGGCTTTAGAGGGTTTCGCTGTCAGGTTGTGCTCGCGCAAAGTAGACAGCAATTCATCTAACCCTGAATAGTGATCTTCCCAAGTATCGCTGAAAAGACAGATGTCGTCTAGATATGCAATGACATCTGACCGATAAGATAGGATTCGGCGCATCATGCGTACAAATGTAGCTGGTGCGTTCATAAGACCGAAAGGCATAAAATTCCATTGGAACAAACCTCTAGGTGTTGAAAAAGCCGTGAGAGGTTTGGCGTGTTCAGATAAAGGTACTTGCCAATATCCTTTAGACAAATCAAGTTTAGTGAAAAAATGAGATTTGGAGAGTCGAGTAAGTAGCTCTTCCAGTAAAGGCATAGGTTCAGCATCGAACTTCGTTACTTGATTCAATTTGCAATAGTCAACGCAAAGACGTATGTTATTGTCTTTTTTCCGAACAATAACCATCGGCGAAGAATATGCAGAGGTGGATGGTTCGATTATTTTCAAATCTATCATCTCATCCAACTCTTTCTCGACCTGTGCTTGAAAATGTATAGGGATAGGATAAGGTCTAACCCTAATAGGAGTATGGTCAGTTAGAACAATATCATGTTCAATGACATGAGTTTGTCCAGGGATGTCAGTAAGTACATCCTGAAATGTTTGCAACATAGTTGAAACTTGTCGCTGTTCTCCTAGAGACAAATCAGGAGAGACAGTAACGTTCTTCCATGATTCACTAGAATGAAGTGGGATCATTGGAAGAGGAAGATTTACATCTGAAAAACTCGTTTCCTCATCCTGTATCACGGACAGTGATGAGTAATGACCATGTTGTACAGGAGAATCGTCCGTTGCTTGGAAAATGGGTTGTAAATAATCCGGACGTTCATGGAATTCCGTAAGCATATTGATGTGGAAGGTTTTATGCTTCCCATCAATATCGACAATATAGTCGACATCGGAAATTTTCGATATTATATCGTACGGACCTTTCCAAGAAATAAGTAGTCTGTTTTCCCTACAAGGTAGTAATGCAAATGCTTTGTCACCAGGACAAAGTTGTCGTAAGCATCTCTTCTTATTGGCAAATTGCCTTGCCTTCTGTTTCGCAAATTCGGAAGAAGAAGTTGCTAATTTGTATGCTTCGATAATCTTTTGTCTCAACGCGATGACATATTCGTAGGATGACTTTGTGTCATCGTCAATATTGTCAGCTGTTATGAGATCATGAAGCAACGACATAGGGCCGCGCGGACGCGCCAAAGACAAAATCAAAGGGAGAAAATCATTTATGTTCATTGGGGACCTCTCTGTAAGCGAAGAGGGCCGCAGGTAAAACTATGTCCCAGTCTTGAGGATGATCCTCAGTTATCTTCCCTAGCAAGTTTTTAAGTGTTCTATTAAGGCGTTCGACCATCCCATTAGACATTGGATGGTAGATACTACTTAAAGATCTATCTATCTGCAGAGTAGACATTACTTGAGACATGGTATCTGATATTAGTTGGGTGCCATGGTCTGATAATATCTCTCCGGGGAAACCCAGACGAGAGAATATAAGCCAAAGAGCATCTGCAATATCAGCAGTAGTAATGCTCTTCAGAGGAATAGCCTCTGGCCAACGTGTGCACATATCAACACACGTCAAGATAAACTGATGTCCTCTGGCAGACTTGATCTTAAATGGACCAATAATGTCTATGGCCATTTTTTGAAACGGCCGAATAGGAATGTCTGCCGTCTGAATGGGTGCAGCATGGCGTGGACCTTTGGATTTAACTTCCTGACATACTTTACAAGATCGACAATAAATCCGTATGTCCTTGTTTAACAATGGCCAAAAGAAAGCCGCAAGAACTCTTGACTTAGTACGGGAAAAACCCATGTGTCCAGAACACTGAGAGTCGTGAGCGTGCTGCAAAATTTTAACTCTCAAATTCTTGGGAACCAGGATTTGAGAATGACTTGACGTAATGGAGTCTTGAACCATACGTACAAGTACGCCATTTTTCTTTGTAATCCACGATTTACGACTTGTGTCTTTATTCGGATCACCTTTCGTTGCAAGAATGAAAAATTTCTTCAGAGTGGGATCATCTTCTTGCTGTTTCATAAACGAGTCACGAGAAATTACCAAGGGATCATCTTGGTTATGCTCTTCATTATCTTCAGTAGATGAAGTTTGAGGCATATTAAGAGCCTGAGCTCTAGTGACTACAGCGTTAGCAATCTGCATGTTTTGCTTTTCCTAAGCGGAAATTTGTTGCGAAGTGCATTCTTTGACTCCATGAATGCGACCGATGATGAGGTCAGCGATCGGATTCGGAAGAAGACATGCGTGTACATCTCCTGTAAAGAAAGGAGTAGCAATCCTAATGATAGCAGTAGAGTATTTTCCTAATGTGCCGCCAAATGTTACACATTTGACTACTTGTCCAGTGGCACGGGAAGGATCTACGAGTGACTGTCTAACACCAATTGTAGTGCATCCAGAATCAAATAGCACGGAGACTGAATTGTTATTTACTAAACCCTTATGTAAGACAAGAGAACCTCTTCCATCATGCGCGACTGACGCAGGAAGAGCAGGAAGAGGATGGCCGCAGCTTAAAGTAGACACTGTGGTTGGCTCAAATAATGTTTTGCATTGGGGGCACTGAGATGCTCTCCCAATATCAAAAGCGGAACATGCCATATTACTAGCGTCATTATTATCTTTACTCTGTTTATAGGCTTCATGAGACTCTTGCTGTGCAGAGTTTGCCTGAAAATGTGGTTTATGTCTTCTGTTTTGAGATCTACCTCGGTTATTATTACCTCTGTAGTTATTGTTACCTCTATTGTAACCCCTATTTGGGTTTGAGTCACAGTTCTCTTGGTTACCATTATCATATTCATTATAATGAGTATCTCTGTAATTATGATCTTGTTGACTCCAAGACGGATAACTCGGATAGTTTCTATAATTACTTCCTCTACGGAAATTCCTATAATTGTAACCACCCCTGTGTCGAGAGCTATCAGCTCGTCTCCAGTTCTTCGACGAAGAACCCTGAAATGATTGGTTACTTTTTTTTTCAAATCTGTTTTGGGGTCCCTGAAATCTGTGTGAATAATTAGGATTGTATGGTGTTGCTGAAGCAACTGGCATACTCTCCTTAATCTTAGTGTTGCCAAAAGTCACGTCGGGGTGTGCAGTGACATATTGGGAACAAAATTCTACCATTTCCTTTAGTGATTTGGGTTTACGCTCATGTATAAATTCAAGGAATGGTTTGTTAACACATGACATAATCTTATCTCTGAGCAACAAATCTATAAGTCCTTCATAAGTTTTTTCTGTCTTGGAAAGCTCAATCCAACGATCAAATGTGAGACGTGCCTTTGCAATGAATTCTGAGAATTCTACACCTGTCTCAGGCACCATCGTCTTAAACAACAGGCGATAGCCTTCCTCACTTAGCTGGTATTTTTTTATCAAAGCCGCCCTAATGACATCATAATTATCCTTATCTGCTTCTCCTACAAGGCATAACCTAGTCAGAGATTCACCTTTCAAGTTTTCTGCTAATTGGTTAGCATATTGTGATTTATCCACATTATGAGTACGACAAGAACGTTCAAATCTATCCAGCCAGAATGTAATATCGTCACTGGACTGATTGAACGGTGGAACCTTAACCTTGTAAGTAGAAGGTTTACCATTACCACTAGATGCCTGATTAACATTACTCATACTTGTCAATCTTAATTTCTCTAACTCAAATTCATGTTCTCTTATTGCTTTTTTTTCTTCAGCTTCTCTGTCTAATCTTTTTTGTTCAGCAGCAGCTTCATCTTTTCTTTTTTCTTTTTCCATTTCCATCTGGAATCTTTTTTCCTCAGTCTGTATCTGCAATTTCTTTAGTTCAGCAGCAGCAGTAGCTTCTAATTTTTTCTCTTCAGCTTCTCTTTGCAATTTTTTTTCTTCAGCTAGAGCTTTTCTCTCTTCAGCAGCAGCAGCAGCTTTTCTCTCTTCTGCAGCAGCAGCAGCTTCTCTTTCTAATCTTTTCTCTTCAGCCAGAGCTTTTCTCTCTTCTGCAGCAGCTTTTTTCTCTTCAGCAGCAGCTTTTCTCTCTTCTGCAGCTAATGCTTTGTCATATTGAGCAACAGCAAATTGTTCTAAGTCTTTACCAGTCTTATCAAGGGATTTCCCTTGTGCAATGAAGTATTCTAATGTAGACATGATGTCTAACAATAATACTAATTACCTGAAACAATAATAATACCACAAGTTCTTAATGACTTGATTAATCAGTACACTATCTCAATCTCAGTGGGTCACAAGCCTTAATAAGGTCTTGTATAATTTCTTGTATACCAGTAATAATAATAAAGTACTGCTTTATACCATAATCCAAGTGCAGCGCACAAGCAATAGTGTCTTATGAAATATACCTATATAAAACATATAACATATAATCATAAATGCATATATCATGTGTGTAATATATAAAGCACTGTGTTGCAGATAGGATGTTCCGTTATACATTAAATAATGAAATGTGTTGGAAAGAGTTTCAGTTCAGAAATATAATGGCACAGTTTCTGAATAAACAAAATAAACTGCCACTTTAATCAATACTAGATTTATGATTTAATCTGTTATATGATATGAGCATCAGAAGGTCCAGCGATGAAATTTATGCACTTATGTTCAACAATACTGCCACAATAGAACAGTTTATGGCCTTCAAAGTATCAGCTCTGTACTGCCAAAAATGTCAACAAACATTGACCCAGATTCACTTTACTTGTTAGGATCGGTCAAGCTGACATCGCCTGTATAGTTGTAAACTTGTATACCGGTGTTCATGCGTGTCTTATCAGCCACAGGAAACGGTCTGGTATTGGTAGTCTGTTGACTTCTCAACTTCTGCGAGGTCAAACCCAGAAAGCTGGCTCACCGGTGTTAAATGCTGTATCATTCATCAGTGTTAAAGACTGTCTTGTGAAGATATAAACTCTGGCCCACCAGTTATGTTACTGTCAGATACGTAGAAGGGCTGGTACACTGTAAATGCGTGGTGAAAAAATAATAGAGTGACCGTGTTATCTGTCATCTGTACTGTGGAATGTAGGTCACCAGCGCGGGGTTACACCAGGGATGATATGGCCCCTCAAAAACAGTGTTCATATAACGTCTGTATAGTAATGAGTTGAGTGAGGGTAAAGACGCGAATGCTAAGAGCTCTTGATAGATGAATAATACCCTCTTTCACTCATGTGCAGTCGTCAATGACGCAAGGAAGACTGCTGGCACATTAAACACATTTAATGACGAAAACTAACAGTAGCATCAATAAGACAGTCAAATCACAGGTTGACATAAAACATCATGGTACAGTTGATAAATGGTCGTGCAATGATACATGGGCAATTGTTGCATAATAGCACAATGGAATGTCAGTAGACAAGCACTCAGTATTGCCCATATATATATCATCTGAGTTTACTGACAAAGCACGTCAGTTTATAAACAATATTCAAGTTGGCTTCTAGACCTAACCTCGTCTAGCGAAGATTCCTTTAAATAATGTTCAGCACATATTTTTCATATAATCATATTGAACCGCTAGTAATGGGTTCTCATCTGTAGCAGTGATCTCTGGACTCATCAAGCGATAGTACGGGGCATCCCTTTCTCTTCCTGATAGTCCTTAAATATGTGTATACAAGATGGCTGCTGTCGTGAGCTGTCACTCACTTTAGGATACAAACTGGAATCTGTATCAAAGTTAATCCTACATTAAATGTTCTCATTGCTCTGTAGATTCTATCATGATGCAATGGACTTCAACATACAATATGGTGCTGCTAGAAATGAATGACCTCTTCATCTAGTTAAATATTCCCTCAGACGTACAAATCGTGCGTCTGCTTATCGAAAACGATGGCTTCGTAAGAGAGTTCATAAGAAGTGCTTTTGTTACCTTGGTATCAGAAATATGATTCTGCCATTCCTTGGCAATAAGAATAAACACTGGGGTAAAGCATACACGATAGGTCTAGACGACTATCACTTTCCCCTACACATATATCGATCACTTTTTCCGGCGACAAGCCGATACAGAAAACACGACAGCCCCCCCATCATCAGGGCGAAGTCAAATCACACCTCTCTAGCCACACATCCGCTGAACAGCCTTTGACCTTTCTAGCGACAAAGAACATATAGTTCGACTTAGATATGTAAAGATATACAGATATAAGACAGACTCGTCCTACCTAGACAAACAATACACATAAATTCAGGCCATAGATATTCTGAAGCAAGAACAATCTATTCCTACCCAAACAAAGAATAAATCGTAGTAAAACTAGATTCGTCCGCGGAGTTCGATCTGAGACTCCTTTCAAGGGAAGTAACTCAATAATGACTTTTCCTTAAGCACAAAAAAGTATCTATTTTGTTTACAAAATATTTGCGAACATAACAAGCATACAAATGTATTATATTGCAAGATATCAAAGACTGCACGTAACACTGACGTATGTGAAAACTTACGATAAGCGAAGAAGGGCTTAATGTTAAGTTGATAGCATCGACCTAGAACGAACTAATAAAATCTACCAAAGACACCAATACTAAAATCATTCAGCATATTGCTCAACTAAAGAAAAAAAAGAAAAAATATACACACACACAAATTTATAATTTTAATGTTATTGTATTTTCTTGTCAATTGTATTTGCTATTTAATTATTTTTTTACTAGATGCTAGACGTATTTTTTTAGAAAAAATATTTACAATAAAACGGATATTTTTATAACTTCCAATAACAATAACGTTCTTATCAATTATAATTTCTAATTTGGTACACGTATATCACTTAAGTATTTTGGTATCGTTCGTTTAATCTTGACAATGAAGAACGAACACACTGCTTCTGCATGAAATTAAATTGTGCTTTATACTTCACTAGACACTTATGGATAAAATACATGATAAGCGCTTAAGCGCACCACGCTTTTTGTCAATTTGATGATACATTTTTTGACTGCAAGCTATAAACTCCGTGAAAAATTATTTTTGGGTTTTTGGTGCATTAAAAGCGTGTGTTTAAAATATGTTTTTTTTTATTTACTCTACATGTTCAGTATTTCATTTTAACTAACTGAAAACTCTTCGGAATACAGTTAGAGTTTTTAATTAAAACATCAAAGCTATTTACAAACAGATTAACAAAATAATACTGTTGCCACATTTTCAAATCCTATTACTCTCGTTTTGGCCCTAAAACTTCGGTAGATCATACGCTTTCAACCAACTGTCTCCAATCCGTCGTTGCATTAGTATTCTAGTGCAGTACTTTGAAGTGTCTAGATATTTTTTTTTAAACTGTAACTACCAGTGAACTATATATTGGAACCGATGAATGTTCTTTCGCGACGACAGACCGATGTTGCGGCTTCCTTACTCAGTACTGAAAGAGTTAAATTTCACATTTTCGTCTCCTTGCGTTTTTAAGTTCTCTTTTATTTAACCCTCCCCCCCCAGCCCCACCCCCCCCCCCCCCCCCCCCCCCCCTCCCCCACCCCCCCCCCCCCCGCCCCCCCCCCCACCCCCCCCCCCCCCCCCCCCCCCATGGTGATCAAGACCAAAGATTGCCTTGTGATACTAAAAGATGAATATCTTAGTGCGTTATCTACAGTCGTGGCCAAAAGCTTAAGACCACCTAGTAAAAAATGGATATTTCCATACTACTACAGATTGTTGCATCATCCGCTATTTTAGGGCACACTAAAAGCAATCATTGCAGTCTATTGCATCATCCTAACAATATAAAATGTGAAAACATAGACTGTTGCTGTATTTAGTGTCTTTTGGTTGTTTCAAGGGTATTATCTCTGGATTTTATGTTCGCAAGAAAATGGGCAAAAAACCGACACTTACTGCCATTCAAAGAGCTCAAATAGTGACATTACGTGTAGAATGGTACACAGAACGTGATATTTCTGTTCGAATTGGCTGTAGCAAGACGGCAGTTCACAATGCGATCACCAGGTACCAATTGGACGGTACTTTTTCTAACCAAAAGAGAGTGGTCGTCGTAGAAAAACAACCCCTAGAGACGACCGGGTAACCAAATCCATCGTTTCACACTCTCCAACAGTTTTATGTCAGAAGATACGATCTGCTTTGCTTTCTAGAGGTGTTGATGCGAGTTGGAGGACTGTGTCTAGCAGATTAGTGGATGAGTTTGGACTAAAATCCCACAAACCTGCCCGAAAACCAAGATTAACACCAGAAATGAAACAGGAGCGGCTGGAATTTGCTTTTAAGTATGAACATTGGACTGAAGAGCAGTGGGGAAATGTTATGTTTTCTGATGAATCAACATTTCAGCAGTTTGCAGTATGTCGACAACATGTAAGAAGGCCTCAAGGGAAGAGATATGATGAAAAATTCACCATACAGACAATGAAACACCCACCAAGCCAGATGATTTGGGGTGCAATATCAAAGTCTGGAAATGCTGGTTTATATTTCTTGGACCCTGGAACGACTATGAATGGTCAAAAGTACCTGGAGCTGCTGAAGGACAAACTAGTGATACACATGGACATACATTCTTGCACGATATTCATGCATGATGGCGCACCATGCCACAGAGCAAAGATCGTGCATGAGTACCTTCAGAAGGTCAAGACCGAAACGCTGGAATGGCCTGGAAATAGCCCGGACTTAAACCCTATTGAAAATTTGTGGGTCTATATGAAAAATAAGGTTGCTGACAAACAACCATCCAGTGCCAAGACGCTTGTCGAAGATATTAAGAACGTATTAAGAAGATATTAAGAACGTTTGGATCCATGGCATCTCAAAAGATTATTGACAAGAACTCATCTTCAGCATGCCTCGACGCATTCAAGCAGTTATCACGGCAAAAGGTGGACACACAAAGTACTAAATAATGAAAGAAATTATACGAGACAAAGGATATTAAACAAAAACTAACTTAAAAGTGAGTGTTGCATTGTTATTTTCTTTCTGTATAGCGTTTATGTCATTTTTATGGAAAAATTGTTGTTGGTCTTAAACTTTTGGCCACGACTGTATAGCCGCCTACATCTTGTACTTGCTTCTGGGCTTTCTTTTTCTTCATTGCCTTTCAGTTCGCTCCTTGTTGCGCCCATGCCTTCAACAAATAAATGCCAAGCCTTCCTGTTGTTCATTGTCTGTTCTAGGTCTTTCCATTTCTTTATCTCTTGTATGTCTTTGTTCGTCTGTTTTTTGTTTTTCCTCTATTTTCACTTATCACGGGGATCTCTAGAATAAGAGCAATCTTTTAATGCTATCACGTGATATTTCTTAGTGAGTATATTATCCAACGCC
Source organism: Oreohelix idahoensis (assembly GCA_024509875.1). Taxonomy (NCBI): domain Eukaryota; kingdom Metazoa; phylum Mollusca; class Gastropoda; order Stylommatophora; family Oreohelicidae; genus Oreohelix; species Oreohelix idahoensis. The sequence goes on along the minus strand of JAMPIV010001390.1, from coordinate 424,982 downwards.
GGCCTCCTCTCCCCACATTTTGTTCCACTGGTGTGTCTAGTTCTTTCCATCAGTTCCACATTAGTGTTCGTGTCATTCCAATTCAATTATTATATTCGGCACAAGTACTCATTCATGAACGCCTTTATCTTTCTGATCATTTTGTTGTTCTTTATGGTTGATAGCTATACAATTGGGGCTTGTTCATTATATCAGTGAATAGTCACGCCAAAGTGGCCCAACATCAGGATTCCCATTGAGACTGAACATCAACCTAAAGAAGACAGAGGTCATGACACTCAACGTAATGAATCCTGATCCCATAAAAATAAGGAAGCAAAAGCTGGAACAAATAAATACATTACGTTTCTAGGAAGCATAGTAACACCAGACAGTGGAACAAGCCAAGACATCAGTGACAGGATGAACAAAGCCAGAAGAGCCTTTGCAAATCTAAACACCATTTGGAAATCTTCGCAGTACAGCACAAACCCTACATTAAGATTACACGAAAGCTGTGTACTTTCTGTACATTTGTGTGGCGCGGAGTGATGGAGAGTAACAGAAAAGGAAATGTCCAAATTATCCTTTTTCCACACAACCTGCCTAAAGAAAATTCTTCGAATTTTTCATCTGCAATCAGGAACTGCGTACATGATGCAGTCGTTAAGGTATGCACACAATCGATGCGGGCAGACGGTGGAACTGGGTTGGCCATGTCCTCAGAAGGGATCCTGACACCATCACCAGAGCTACTATGCGATAGACCCCAGAAGGACGGCGAAAGAGAGGCAGACCAAAGACAAACTTGAGGATCAAAGTGGAGGCTGAGATGCAGAGCATGAACTAGAGTTGGGGCTACGCACGAAGGATGGCCACCGATCGAGCAAATTGAGGATATTTTCTTGCTGCCCTACAAGACTCCACTAGGCGTGGTGGCCACTGACTGCAGAATCAGAATTCCCCCTGTATTGAAACGTGTTGAGAACCGAGCATTGCAAACTAGGCTTGTGGGAATCACTTGAGCCCCCAGACTTGATTCCAGCTTCTACATGGCTGGCTGCTTGCAGTCGGATCTCACAACACAATTTACAAAAGGCACATGGGAGATGCAAATAATGAACCAGAGTTGGGGCACTGTACGAAGGATGGCGGCCGACCGAGCAAAGTGGAATCAATTTGTTGTTGCCCTACAAGACGCCACTAGGCGTGATGGCCACTGACTGCTTTGACGGTCGCCGGCTAAGGATCAAAGAAGAAGAAGGCATGAGACTGGGAGGTGGCTCTGTGTAAGATGTAAATGAATTGTTGGAATAGCCAGGGCACATAATTTTAACCTTGTATATATGAAGAGCCCCATGAATCGTGTGGAATGAATAGTATGCCGTCTCCCTTTCCCTTCTGGCGTAAAACCGTATGTGAAGTTAAAGATCCCGTTACATGCTTATTGAGGCATATTGGGAATATGGTGTTAGGCCCATATTTTCTTGATCATACAGCACACGAGGGGTGATGTGGTCTGTATCATGCTGCCTACCTTTAACCTTCCAAGAAATGCTCTGGTACCAAATTCATGAGGCCGGATCGACCCTGGAGCCGTTTGTTGTCTAGAAAACCCCATCTTAATTAGGGATCGAACCATAGACCATCCAGCTATGAAGCCAGTGCACTAACCACTGGGCTACCGTATGTGAGTATCCATTTAAATTCATGCCAAGCCAGATAGAATGCCCTCTAGGAAAACTGAAACTTATGATTCCAATTCAACAAGTTTTAACATAGAAAATAAAGCCACACACAAATCCTAGATCCCTAATTTAAATAAAGTCAAGGTAATTAGAATGACTTTGGCTTAATAAGAGCTACAAGCACAATAGTTCTAGTTAAGCAGCAACAACAACTATTCTCATCTTTGTAACATCGTGCTCAAAATACTACTCAGTATAAAGAAAGTAGCGACGATTTTAGGGAGTTTTTCTGTTGCGTGTTCAGCTAGTGTGTATCCCCGGTCTGTTAAAGTTATGATATTTGCAACGTGCCTAAGGACAATAGTGATAACTGAAGACAGTTGACCCGTCTCGGGGTTATGTTCAGCCTATAAACTATTTACGAAGTCAATTTAGCGGCAGGTCTGCGTTTTGGGAATGTCCTTTGAGCGACGTGTTTCATACTCAAGACCTGTTTAAAGGCAGAGTGACTGAGGCCATGGACACTTTAAGTGAAAACGGGCGATAAAAAACAAAGACAATTCACGTCAAACAACTCGACTTTTTTAAAATCATCTGTGACTCAATTCCTCCAGGCTGTAGTGCTATGTAAATATTTTATAAGAAAACAATAAATCAAAGGGTGATATACTTATAACATTCTATTATTAGTTGTTGTAAAGTTCTGTGTTTTGACAGTAATAACCAACTACCGATCTGCTAGTTTATTTACAAATCTTACTTAATTTTTCACGAGAGTGTAATCAACCTTCGCTGGGAAACGTTCACGAGAGAGGGCGCATGTAAAAAGCTCTCCCCAGGCGCCGTACCCAAGTGCCGGCTATACCCATACGCCCAAACTCAAAATAATTATTTTAGTGTCGTCATTATCATCGTCATCCCCTTTTGCTCCTTATAGATCATGGAGACACTACAGCAACTGTTGCCTTGTGGGAAGCCTACACCAAAGCTATAATTTCCCTGGCAGTAGTTTGTTTCTGTAGCAATGTGTTTTATATGATGAGGTTGTCAGCCTCATGTACAACCACATATTAGTTATCTTTTACGACATGCTCGAGGAAAAAGTAGTCCTACTGCCTTCTCAGAGACACCCCCTCCCCTCATTCCCAGAACTACACAGGCTTATTTGTTAAAGGTCAGTTCCATAAGTGTAGCAGTCCAACGTCATAGTGTTAGTGTCCTGTATAATGTTGGAAGTCACCATGAAGGTTACAGCGCTGTATATGTGTGAGTAGGGGTCAGGTCAACCCAGGCAGTACAGTACAGGTGAATGTAGGTCACCAGGCGTTGAGGTACTGACAAGGTGCAATGAAGACTCTCTCAAGGTACCTGCTCTCAGATGTGTAGTAATGATCGTAGCAATGTGTGGTTGATAGTATGTGTGGGAGAGTAGACCTCATGATAAGGTGTAGTACGCGAATGTGTATAGGCTCTTGACATTGGCACAATACCCACTCAACCACATGTAGAAGTCAGAGAAGGTTGATAACAGCGGCTGACTTTTACAATGCTTTAATGCAGTACGATACAAGAGACGCCGACACAAGGACATAGTCATTTGACAATACTCAGGAACATTGCAGACATGACGATAGTACAATACAGTTAGAATCAACAGTTCATCGATCAGTAAGCTGGGCATATATACGATTGCTGACTACAATCTAACTCCCTTCCTAAAGCAACAGCAAAAATACCCCGCATTACCAGCGGGTGTTGATATATGAGTTTAACAACTCTCTTCTGACACAAGTACATCAGTTACATTGCCTAGCATGCAGCAGGCCGCAAATTATGGCAGACCTCTAGGTCCAATGGCCTCTGTGGTATTCCTTACCAAACAAGGTGGGTCAGACCCTGTCCAATATGATACCGCTGAACTAGCGGGATGCATCAAATATAATGTTCTCTGTGCATACACAGGCCCTAAGCCAAAAATGACAGCATATTTCAAGAGCTCAGCTCTCGCATACTTGATAGACTCTTTCCCGCCCAGAGAAGAGTCGCTGAGCTGGTAAATACATGTGATACGTGATTCTGATAATAAAGGAAAATGAATCGAAGGATAATTTACCTTATCAGTCTCTCAGAATAACACTAATAAACACACTCGTCTCCTAGACGCTTAGAAATATATCATGGGGAAAACATCTCCAGACTTCTAAGTTCACACACAGAGGGCTTTCTTTCCCCAGGCTTGAAGCCATAACAAAGACGTCGAAAGCACGTCTTGAGACTCTGAAAATTCACAGCTCGACTCCTAGATCGGAAGTCTTTCTTAACAGCCACAAAAGCTTGCGCATGCGTCGTTAGACGCCAGTTCCCTGATCTAAAACTCAGGTGGGCGATGTTGAACACATACCAGGAAAAGACTGACCATTCAAGCCTTATATGGTCATGAATTAAGACATCAGCTCTAGTTGCAAACATTCCCAGAAAAGCTAACCATTCAAGCCATATATGGACATGCAACCAGACATCGGATCTAATATAGACCGGTAGGTTAAAAACAAGTGGGCAAAGAACCCCTGTTAAATTCCACCCCCAGTAAATCATGAGTAATACCCCTTAGATCAGGAATAAAAAAATAATATCTCCAACTAGACAGGTACATTTAAAAGATTATACTCACAGCGAAAACTGTCCGCAACAACCGTACTTTAGCATTTTTTTTCCTTAACAAGCGGCACTTGGGCTTTCAGCCCTTCGGCCCAATGACATGTCATTGCGAGGCTGGGGAGCCTGTGGACTTTTCTTCCAACCTGGTCAGGAGCTTTGCTCTCTTCCATCAACTGAGGGTTTATCTCAGGAGCCGTTTAGGTTATTCAGTCAAAATCCCGGTCGATGACACTTTTTAAGATGCACAAGCCCGGGCTTGAACCTTGAACACCTGATCGCCAGCGCAACATGGTAACCATTACACCAACGTGGCTCCCTACTTTTGCATTACAGGCATACCGCAGAATTATTGCGAGTTTGGTTCCAGACCACCGAAATAAAGCAGTTATCGCAATAAAGCATGGCACACCCATTTTTTTGCTTTCCAGTGCATATAAAAGCGTAAAATCATGTTTGCATTATGTCTATTAAGTGCGCAATAGCGCTAGGTCTAAAAAAACAATGTGCTGGAAAATTAAAAACAAAAAGCGCAATATCTGCAAAGCACAAAAAAGCGAAGCGCTATAAAGCGAGGTATCCTGTATATGTTAATGTATGTTTTGATAGTAAAGATTCTCTTACATATGAATGTATGAATGTGTATGCATTAGTATTTCGGTGTATATGCATACATATGTGCTGGAATGTTCTTACTCGCCAAGCAGTCCCCAAGTTCGCTCCAGGGGACCTTGTTAAATGCCTTCTCCAGATCCAAGAAACAAAGATGCATCTCACTTTTATACACAAGGACCTTTTAACTTAGCTGCCTCAGTGTGAAGATAAGGTCCTGAGTACTTAAGTTTCTGGGAAGCCACATTGGACCTCGTCCATTTGTGGCACAGCCAGGTGTCTGAGTCTCTGTTCCAGGATTCTAGAGTACATTTTACCAGGGACACTGAGAAGGGATATACTTCTAAGATTTCAGCATTGTCGGCTGTCACCCTTTTTGAATATGGCTGTTATGATGGCGATCTCCTAATCCTTTGGTATGATATTGTTGCACCAAAATGCCTGTAGGATCCTTAAGAGTAATAGGTCGCCTGCTGCTCTCATATACTTAACCATTTCTGATGTTATACCATCATGCTCTGCTGCTTTGCCCATCTTGATTTTCTCCAGTGCTGTCTTCAGTTCTTCCATTTTAATACCATCTTCGCCACCATTGGTTCCTCTTTTATGCTAGTGGTTATCATTTCTATATATGTGCATGTGTGTAAAATTTATGTTTTATGTGCTATGTACATATAGATGGAACGTTGGGTTGAGTCATGGGCAATGACTACAACCCCCAAAAGCCAGATCCAAACCTCAGAAGTGAGGTATCTGAGGAACGTGGTTGAAGTAACAAGAAGAGACATGGTCCGCAACCAGACGATACGTCAAGGCCTAAAATCCCACCCCGTGCAGACCCAAGTAGAACAGTCCAAACTAAGATGGTTTGGCCATGTCTGCAGAATGGGAGAAGATTGGCTACCACGACAAGCATGGGAAACAAAGAGCCAGGGATCCAGCCCCCCAGGACGACCCAGAGGTCCGCTGGAAGGACAATATTAGACAATCTTTGAAGGACTGAGGACTAGAATGGAACAAGACCAGGAGGAAGACAGCCGATAGGATAGTCTGGCGCTTTCTCTTTCAAACCTCTACACCTCGAGGTAGAAGGTTAACGACTAAGTAAGTATGTAAGTAAGTAAGACATAATATATCGAATTCTGACATACTGCACTCTCCTATATGAGTTTTTTCAATACGACTACATCAATGTATGAATGTGTGTCTAATGGTCCTATTATATGCATTTATATGTTTGCATCTGTTTATGTAGCACCGTAAAGATACGGGGTTGAGGAGGGGGTAAGGAGGTGACACAGAAAGAATCGAACCACTCCTACCCCAAGCATGTCGTAAAATGAGATTAATGTGAGGTTCTGAATGGGACTATCACAAAACAACAGCAGATGGGGCACGAGTTTTAGCTCTGGCTTTCTGCAAGGAGGGTCAGTTGCGGGGGTGAGTCTATGCTCCAAAAGGAGCTAAAGAGGACATGAATATATGTATGTGTGTGTGTGTGTACAAATATGCATGAATGAGTAGATGCTGATGTCCTTGGTGCTAATGCGACTTGAAGCCGGAGTATTGTGTAATTACCCGTGTAATTGTAGGATCGTACGGTATAATGAAGGTTGAATGTGAAGCGAAAACATCCGTACTTAAATTACTGTAGATTTTCCACTTACTTTACTTTCTTATTTATTTTTCGGTCAGTGAAGCGTAGTGGGGAGCTGAAGTTTACGTTCCTGATCCTTTTTAACGTGAAAAAACAACACCCACTTGAACGCATACAGAAAGACAATCATAAAGATACATTGCACGAAAAACAAGAAATGTCCATCTTAGTTTTTATATATCTGACATTCGACACGTCATCCTTGCAAGTCTGTGAATCTTGCCGGCTGTATCCTGTGACATGGCAAGACAAGGATTCGTGTTACACATTGTCTAGGCGCCAATGCTTTAATCTAATGTGTCTTGAGGCCGTGTTCTGGCCTGGTTATACTGTAATGTTCGAATGGAAAAGATGTGTCTTATATATATTCTATTTTGTCTCATCAGAAATGTCTGAGTCTGCATTATGGGAGAGTGGAAAAAAAACACGATTAGTGAGGCGATATTAATGCTGCTCTCAAAACATGATTTCTGTCAATATTTCCATATTCCAAGCTTTTTATTACTTTCTTATATTCTTTATGCACTGCATTTTAAACTATTTTTTTGTTACTAATGAAACATATGGAGATCACGGGAAAGAAAGTCCAACAATGATTTCAATATAAGGCTACAAATGGTTAGAGGAGCTTTCATTTAAATGGAGATCATAAGAAATTAGGTTCAACATAACAATCAGAATTTTGTATTCGGATGTGACGTCAGTCCTACTGTATGGCTCTGAAACATGGAGAACAACAAAGACAACATCCAAAAAGCTACAGACATTCATAATTGGGTGCTTGTGTAGAATAGTACGGTACATAAACTTGTGTATTTCCTTCTTCAGACATATAATGAATATCACAAATGGATGCTTAATGACTGATCATTGCATACTGGATTCAATAAAATATAAGCCTTCTACTATCCATTTACTAGGATATATACATATGATTTGTTTTGGAAGAGTATAAAGTTATTAGATTCCGCGCTGAATATTCCATTAAAAATCGGAAATTGTCAGCATTTTGCCAAGTAAAAAACTATATTATTTACAAAAACATATTTTAGGCATTTACTGATTATTCGTGATCACAGGGTGGTGGGAGTGGCTAAGAGGTATGGTGTCCGCCTCGAATTCTAGGGGTACCGGGTTCGATTCCCAGGAGAGGGAAAACAATTTACGGAACTTTTTTCAGAACCAGTTGTTCTAATGATGTCGTTCTACCGCCTGCTCTCCTGGGTAGCGAGATCGGATATCTAACCATCTCGAACAAGGGCGAACTAATAGGTGGTCCAGTGTGTAAGATGCGCACGTTAAAAATCCCACATTTTTTTTTAAATAAAGTTTTCCCTCGTTTTGACGAGGCGCGTCCCGTTCAACCTAGTCGGTTATATTAGGGCGCACGTCCAAACGTAAAAGACCGTAAGGTCCGCAGTACGTAAACCAAATTATTGATTAAAAAGTAAAAATCCCACAGCAGTTGGAAATCGAAAAAGTAGGCCATAATGTCGCTGCCCTGACAAAATTTAGAAATTAGAAGCCTACTCCCCAAATATATTTACAGAATGTGTGATTCCTATAAACACACATTGGGATTTTAACCGGTGCTACGGAGTTCGTGCACTGTGCTGAGATCCCACTTGTGTGATCTAAGGGAGGAGATCGGAGCACTAATGAAGTCCGTGTGCAATGTAGATAGTCCTTAAAACAAAGCCAAACCAAACCATGATCGCAATTTTATTAACGTTTTTTTAATAGAAAATCATACATGCCACACGCTATGGTTTACCCATAATCTGTACGAGGTGTTTGCGTTTTCAGATGTGTACGGGTTTTTTCGCCTAATTATTAAACATACATATAAATCGATCGTTTTGTGCCACTACCGTCATTTTTTAAAGTTATTTGCAAGAGAGTTAGCTTCCGTTTCCGATCTTTATTTAGTAATGGGAGTATCCGCGTTTATTTTCTGTGAATTTTTTAAATCGCAATCAATCGGCATCGAACACGCGGCCATTTTCGCTCTAATTTTAATGGATTCTGACTCCCATGCGATGACAAAGAGATCTTTGTCTTTATTAGCGCTAATATCGGTTCTCAGAATATGGGTGATGGCAGAGATGGAAACGAAAGTAGAATGTCATTGCTAGTATGTATAATTTTAGGGGTTAGGATTAGGTTTATCGGAAAGGTTTAGGGTTACGGCCGAATGTCACTGCTGACGAGAGCGTTTGTTGCTTTGCTACTGATGATGGGTGTAATGAAAAGATCGTCATTTGATTTGTATTGGTCAAATGACTTTCATTGAGAAGCAAAGGAAAAGGACTCTTCGTTTGTTGGTTTTATTTTTAAATTAAAAAAAAATTTTTTTTAATTTTTTTATCGTTTTTTTCATCTTTCCATACCTCTCTTCCTGTCACATCTAACATGTACACAAACAAATTTTATATCATCAGATTCATCATTCATTTATATCTATTCAGTCCAAAAATTAGAGCAATTGACCAAAAAACTCGAATTTACAAGTCATCCACTATAAAAAGGGGGTGTTGTGAAAGAGAATGCAGCTGCAGGGCACATTTTCGGGAAAACAATACAGCGTGCTAAAGGATAAGGTCCTATCAAACACAGGATTTCCTGGTCTGTTAGTGATAATTAAGCGCAGAAATAGACTAAATGATGACACGATCACATCATTTTTACAGTGCAAAATAAACTCACACAAATATTGTTTGAGTTTTAAAATAAATGAAGACCTGTTTTAAAAGACAAAGTCCCCATGCCTCTATGATGCAGCTGTAGGCCTAATTGAAATTTTTTTACACGAATTAACTCTTTTGATACGTTTTTTCTGTCTTTTTATTTGTACAGGTTTTGCTGGTCTTTGTACATGGTTTTTGAATTTTTTGTACAGGTTTTTCATCTCCGAGGTGTGGCATGTATGGTAAATACTGCTTTTCAAAAACAGAAAAAATCATTTACATATGAACAAGTAATTCTTCAAAACATGGCGGAATTTAAATTTATTGATCTCTTTCTGTTGCATTTCATGACGGCGGTTCTCATTCTCCTGTAATCATTTACATTTTCCTTCAGAAGCAAATCAATGACACGCAAAGAGTGGCGCGAAATCACAGAAGTGTCATCTATGATGCGCAATGATGTATTTCAGGATAAATATTTTTTTTTAAATCCCACATATAGATTACAAATGTAGTATTCTCGTTAAAGAGTCCAGCCGGGAGGAAGGAATGCCGCTTCCCTAGGCTTGAAATGGTACAATGATGACTGTTGGTGATAACCCTGTTTTGACCAGAGGAGCTTATAGTGTTAGTGAAATAGGAAATTACTGTAGATCAAAACATCAATAAAGCAATAAAGCTAAACATCCTTCAAGGGAACGCTGGAGTCTTGAATAAGGCATGAGTATTCCAGTGGCGTATCCTGGTAATGCGAGCTAGGCGTGCTGCTACTTAAAATGAATGTGTACGCCTACTTTTAACTTCTTCCCCTCTTAATTTAAAAACCAACTATATTCAATTACGCTACGATAGTTATTAGGGGTATATGTCAATTATCTCCGAAATACTAATTAACTTACAACTTGAAACTCACTGTCACTGTAATAATCTGCATTCCCGGCTACTAACAAAAATTAATCACAAAAAAAAAAAAACACTGGACGGACACAGCCGATTTTTACAACTCGAGAGCTGCAAGACCACTGCACGCATGTTCGTATTGTATTGACGTATCTGGCCATGACCCCGATCCACACAAACCAGTCTTCAAACGTAAAACCGAAAGGTGCCGCACGCACAGTGACGGAATTAACCGAGAAACTTCGGGCGATTGCTTCCAACCAAAAAACTGCACTATAAAACGCGTTTGGGAAACTAAAACTAGATATACTCGTAGATTCTATGCGGGAAAATCCGTTATCCTGATGCGTGCGGTCCGAAAGCAGCAAAACATTATAAGAGAAATATTTTATAGAATAATACATTAAATTTTTTTTTTCCTTCTGGCATAGTTGTGCGCAGCACGCACAGCACACATAGAGAATACGCCACTGGAGTATTCGCAACCAGACTCCAAGCTGAAAATATCACTGTGACCTGCATTCAAGAAACATATCTAAGTTAGATAATTTAACTCAGTAGAGTTGATTCAAGGTAACAGGATATCAGAATATAAGGGTAGACAGGGATGGATACAATCAGAAGGATTTAATGCTGAAGTACATCTATCTATCATCAGTAAGCTTTTGCTCCGCAAGGAGCATAGGTCTTCAAAGAATACATGCTGATGCGACTGCATTTATACACCACAAAGCTTTTATTACTTTGGACCTTTGTGGTGCTCAAAAGGATGTTGTCCAATTCTCCTATCGTATTGTGACCGTCACAGTAGTCTTCTTATTATGTGATTATCTCCCAAGTTTTAGTTATTATCATTTACTGGCAAACTCAGCCAGAGGTGTACATTCTGCATGATATTGCTATCTTTTTTCTTGTATAACCCAGGTGTTGCGCACATATTCTTTTGTGTGACGCACAGATTACTGTTGGTACGCATACAAATGTAAAATGTAATTATTTGTCTGATAAAATATATTTATCTTTGAATTCACGATTCTTAGTCTAAGGGACAGAACTCAGATTAGTCGATGTGTATTCATTCTATGAGTTATCTCTTCTTGTATCTTTCCTGAATATCGAACTTGGCGTATGAATCTAGACTTATGTCATATTTTGTGTCTGGTATGGCCAGAAACAGATTGTTCTTGCTTAGGTTTATGCAGGAATGTTTATGATCCGAATCTATGTTTACTCCTTGTCTGTTTGAGACGATTCGTTCTTATATCGTGTTATCTTTGTATGTCTATGTCGGACTATTTTCCTTGTACTGTACTTTGGGGTCAGGCACTTTCGGCGCATGAAGATACTGTTGCGTGATAAATTCTCGCAACATCGTTTTATTTCAATATCTATTTTATAACGCAAGGGCAACAACTGCTTGAAATTTATAGTCACTTTTCTCGGTAAGCATTTGTCTTCTCGCGTTGGTATCGAATGCAGTTAAGTTTGAGCTGTGGTCATTTTGCGCTGGACTGCGCATGACTTGTCTTGCTTCTTGGTCGATCGGTTTCCGCCCACCACTAGTGGAGTGAGCGATTTGGAATGGCGAAAGAGATGCCTCGTTGAAGAGGGGATCTCCGCTATTTTTGTTCTGTCAGGGATGTGTAGTCCTCTTAATGGATATTTCGTTTATTCGAGATAATACCTCTAGTGTTTCCCACATGTCGGGAGGCGTGATATTTCTGTGTATTTCATGAAAGCAAGGTAAATTGACTCTTTCATTAACTCTATTGATTTTGGGTCGTGAGCGATTTCGATTCATAGCCTGTCTGCGAAAGTCGTCGTCACGAGATGTTTTCCTAGCTCACATGTCGCTGCATTGTACTGCATCGGTTGATGCAGGTACCAAGGACCATTACTTGCTACTCTGTTAAATGAACTAGGTTTGGAAAACCTTTATTATCTAGAGGATATTTTTGAGGACATTATTTATACTTCGGCAGACGTGTCTGTCTTGCTGAAGTCAAACTAAGGAGAGTGAACTGATCTCATACATCTGGTTATCTCCTGGCTGTTATAGAAAAGGATGGAGTTTTCCACCTGACTACATTTACAGCACTATGAAATATAACATGCATCTGACTCATCATTGTAATGCTGTCTACCGTTTATTGCTGTATTGAATGTTGCTGTGATAATGACTGTTTGATGTGCCTACACATTTGCGTAACCATTTTGTCACTGTGGCGTCCACAATAAATAATGAAGAAAAACGTCAACGGCTGTTTCAAGACTCATTGACTTTATACGTCGTGAGTTTACTGACGTCCTATGTGGATTGCCCTGTTATTGTTGCATGAACATTGTTTTGACTGAACACATCTACACACTACACAAAACCAGACATGCGGATGCCATCCATCATCATATGGCATCACGCATCATTTGGTGGCCATAAGCTGGTTTGATTCTGGTACCAGCAAACACGGGGTCCCTTACCCACTTCATTTTCAACAAGAATTCATCAGCATCCTTCAAGAAATTAACATTCTTCAATACAGTCAACATCTTCAAAATTTTCAAAGTACTCGGCGTTGCCCGGTAAAAGTCAAATTTCAATTTTTTGACGGAAACAAGAATTTGACAGTACCCGGCGTTGTTACATGTTGCCGGATAACTCGGACTGCTGTTATCTTTTACGCAAGTCAAGCAAGTTGCTGCTGTCAAGGTTCCAGTGCTGTCGTTTTTTGAGAAGGTCAAGTGCCGGTTGAAACGGGTTGTTTTCTGAAGAAGGCCAAGTACCGATTTCCATCAACTTACTTTTGGATTAGAAGGTCAAGTGCCGAAACAACTCAACACACAGTATGTCAGAAGCTCTTGTACCATCGTGTTAGCAGTGGAAGCAGTTCAGATGTGCCATCATCGTTGGAGCTTCGCTCTTTAGGACGTTGATTGACATCCGTTTTTCTGCTGTTCTACGATTGGAAGCCTATAAGTTAAGTGGCCTGTTTGTATGTAAACTGTGCCCTTATACTTCTGCTGAGTCTTCTGTGTATCATCTCATTCTATATGTTATATGTTTATATGTTATTCGTATATTTATATGTTTATATTTCAGCGGGTTCTCGGTTGGGTGGTGTCTCCGTTAGATTATGCCACGTCATAGAGGTCGTCTATTGTGAGCATTTTCTGTAAGGTTTGCAAATTTCCAATACTGGAATTTGCTAAGCGACTTCTGTTGCTATTTATGTTAGCTGTGATGACATGTTTTAATATTGTTTTCGTTATTATTTCGCATTTTTTAGTTTTGTTTTGATTTGTTTGTATTTGTTAGCCTACTCTTGTCTATAATTTAGTTTCATACAACATTTTTGTTTATACACTGTGGTGTCATGTATTTTGTTTAATTCTATCGCAGATATCGTCACATTTTTTGTGATATTTCATTAATTTCTGCTTTATTTTTAGTTGATTTCTGCGAACGTTTTTGTATTGTTGCTGATCTTTGTTATTGTTTACATTGTTATTGTTTACATTGTTTGTATTGTTTACATTTTCAATGTTTACATTCTGCATGTGTTTACATAGTCATTGTTTACAGTTATAGTAATTAGTTAATGGGCTATGCTAATGCACTGTTACTACTACACTGATGATAAATGAATGATGAATAGTGTCGTGCACTATTGAATGAGAAGTGCACTTATGATCAAGAATTGATTGTTGATATTTCATATACAAGTTCTTTGATTGGAGACTTGTTTCCCACAGAGACTGGGATAATATAAGGTGATGTGAATATACAAGTGCTTAATTAAGACTTGTTACACTTAGGTTTGAAATAAATTAGTTAATTATTTCAGGTTTTGGACTCATATGTTAGACAACATGTCTACATTTGAGCACTTTATTGAGCAGGGTAAATTGCTTGGCAAGACTGGTGATAAGTTAGAAGAATTTGCAACTGCTCGATATGATAAAGCAATGGAAGCTGAACAAAAGAAACTGCATATGGAAGCTGAACAAAAGAAACTGCAGATGCAGGTGGATGAAAAAAGATTCCAAATGGAAATGGAAAAACAAAAAAGGGAATCAGAAGCTGAGGAAAGAAAACTCCAGCTACAGCTAGAAGCTGAAAGACTTCAAAAAGAGGCTGAAAATAAAAGACTTGAAAAAGAGGCTGAAAATAAAAGACTTGAAAAAGAAGCTGAAAATGAAAGACTTCAAAAAGAGGCTCAGGCTGAGGAAAGAAGATTACAGAGAGAGTCTGATGAGAGGAAAGAGAAAGCAAAAATGGAACATGAAGAAAAGGTCTTAGCTTTAGAGTTGGAAAAATTGAAATTGACGAGCATGAGTAATGGTAATGATTCAAACAAGGGTTCATCTTCTGGTAAGGCTAATAATGATACTTTTAAGATTAAGTTACCAACATTTAGTCCTTCCAGTGATGACATAATGTTCTATCTGGACAGATTTGAACAAGCATGTACAGCTCATAACATAGACAAAGCAAAATATGTTTATCAGTTATCAGGGATACTGACAGGTAAAGCTCTAAGTATATTAAATATGGTGGATGAACCTGACAAGAACAATTATGAGGTTGTCAGGGCCGCTTTGTTAAAGAAATATCAGCTTAACGAAGACGGCTATCGTCTACAATTTAAAAACATGTTACCTGAAAATGGAGTTGAATTCTCCGAGTTTATTGCAAGAATACGCATTACTTTCTCACGATGGGTTGAACTATCTAAGACGGAAAAAACTTATGAAGGACTTATGGACTTAATACTTAGAGACAAAGTCATGTCGTCTGTCAATGAGTCTTTCCTTGCTTTCCTTCATGAACGTAAACCTAAAACAATAAAAGAAATGGAAGATTTCTGTTGCCAATACGTAACTGCGCACCCACACATAACCATGGGTAACTCTAAGGTGAAAGAAGGTTTACCAGTTGCTTCGGCAGCTCCGTATGGTCAAAACTTTGCTCGTAGATCCCAACAAAATTTTGATAGAAAGAGTAGCGGTAATTTCTGTCAAAATCATGGAAATCAATTTCATGGTGATTCTTCTTCGAAGAATTGGAGACAACCTGATAGTACTCGTTACTATCACCCTAATAATTATAAGCATTTCAAAAGAGGATATGGTAATAGAGGTTATTCCTGCCGAAGACCTCAAAACCAAACAAATAGATGTTCGCATCAATGTGAACATGATAGTAATCGTGGAAACTGGAATTCGAACCAGTATAACAATTACAATAGAGACAATAATAACTGCAGAGATAATAATAACTCTGATAACTTCAGAGGTAATAATAGTCGGGGTAGATCTCAACACAAAAAAAAGAGATATCAGCAGGCTAATGCTGTACAACAGGAAACTGAGGGAGCCTGTAATCATGTTGTTGATAGTAAAAACTTTGACGCTGTCACTGGTTCTGCTTTTGACTTTGAGAGAGCAAACAAATGCCCCCAATGCAGTACTTTATTCGAACCGGGTACCATAACTACTTTGAGTTGTGGTCACCCACTTCCCGCTCTTCCTGCTGCTGTTGCGCATGACGGGAGGGGTTCTTTAATCCTACATAAGGGTCTTGTTAATGATACTCCGGTCTCACTACTTTTCGATTCCGGATGCACCACTATTGGTGTTAGACAATCGCTTGTAGATCCATCTTGTGCTACAGGAAGGGTTATTAAATGTGTCACATTTGGCGGCACTCTAGAAAAATATCCTACTGCTGTAGTTCGCATTGCCACTCCTTTCTTTACTGGAGATGTGCATGCTTGTCTCTTACCTAATCCTATTGCGGACCTTATTATTGGTCGTATTCACGGAGTTAGGGAGTGTACCCCACAGCAGATTGCTGCTTGGGAAGATAATAACATGCAAGCTACAAATACAGTAGTTATAAGAGCACAAGCTCTACAAACACCCGAAACTTCACTGAATAGTGATAATGAAGTTGATAGCCAAGATAGTTACTTAGTGATCACTCGTGACTCTTTCATAAAATTGCAAGAAGAAGATTCTTCTTTAAAAAAATTCTTCGTTCTTGCGAAGAAAGGTGATCCGAATCAGGATACAAATAGAAAATCTTGGATTGCAATGAGAAACGGCGTACTTGTACGTATGGTACAAGATTCGACTACGTCGGCACATTCGCAAATTCTTGTTCCCAAGAGCATGAGAGTCCAAATATTGCAACATGCTCATGACTCGCAATGTGCTGGACATATGGGTTTTGCCCGTACGAAGTCGAGAGTCCTTGCGGCTTTCTTTTGGCCTTTTGTCAATAAGGACATTCGTATTTACTGCCGATCATGCAAGGTATGTCAGGAGGTCAAATCTAGAGGACCACGACATGCTGCGCCTATCCAGGCTGCTGACATTCCTATTCGGCCGTTTCAGAAAATGGCCATAGATATTATTGGCCCTTTTAAGGTCAAGTCGGCCAGAGGACATCAGTTTATCCTTACATGTGTCGATATGTGCACACGTTGGCCAGAGGCTATTCCTCTTAAGAGCATATCTACTACAGATATCGCAGATGCTCTTTGGTTGATATTTTCTCGCTTGGGGTTCCCCAGAGAAATATTGTCAGACCATGGCACTCAACTCATATCTGACACTATGTCACAGGTAATGTCTACCTTACATATTGAACGATCTCTCAGTAGTATCTACCATCCTATGTCTAATGGGTTAGTTGAGCGTCTGAATAGAACGCTCAAGACTTTGCTTGGTAAGATAACTGAAGATCATCCTCAAGATTGGGACAGGGTTTTACCCGCGGCTCTCTTTGCCTATAGAGAAGTCCCTAATGAACACACAGGATTTTCTCCCTTCGAACTTGTCTTTGGCGCGCGTCCACGCGGCCCTATGTCTTTATTACACGATCTCATCACTGCCGATGATATTAGCGATGAAACTCAATCCTCATATGAGTATGTCATTGCTCTTAGACAAAAGATCATTGAGGCATGTAAGCTAGCAACTGCTTCATCAGAAATTGCTAAAGAGAAGGCAAGGCAGTTTGCTAACAAGAATAGATGTCTACGACAACTTTGTCCAGGTGACAAAGCATTCGTCCTACTCCCCAGTAGGGAAAATAGACTTCTTATTGCATGGAAAGGTCCGTATGCAATAGTCTCTCGGATTTCCGATGTTGACTATGAGGTCGATATTGATGGAAAGCATAAAACTTTCCACATAAACATGCTTTCGGAATTTCACGAACGTCCGGACTATTTGCTGCCTATTTTCCAGGCAACGGATGATGCTCCTGCACCTCACGGTCATTATTCATCCCTGTCTGTCATTCAGGATGAGGAAGCTACCTTCTCTGATGTCAACCTTCCCCTTCCAGTGGTTCCATTACATTCCACGGAATCTTGGAAAAACGTTTCTGTTTCTCCTAATCTTTCTGGTGACGAACATCGACAAGTCTCGTCGATGTTACAAACATTTCAGGATGTTCTCACTGACATTCCTGGACACACAGATGTCATAGAACATGACATAATTCTTACCGACAATAATCCAATTAGGGTTAGGCCTTATCCTATTCCTATACACTTTCAGTCGCAGGTGGAAAAGGAATTGGATGAAATGATTCAATTAAATATAATTGAACCATCGACTTCACCATATTCTTCTTCCATGGTTATTGTCCGGAAGAAGGATAAGAACATACGAATTTGTGTTGATTATCGCAAATTGAATCAGGTCACAAAGTTCGATGCTGAACCGATGCCTTTGTTAGAAGATCTACTGATTAGACTTTCTAATTCTAGATTCTTCACTAAACTTGACTTGTCTAAAGGTTATTGGCAAGTGCCTTTAGCAGAGCATGCCAAGCCTCTTACTGCTTTTTCTACACCTAGGGGTCTATTTCAATGGAATGTTATGCCTTTTGGTCTCATGAACGCCCCTGCCACTTTCGTTCGCATGATGCGTCGAATTCTGTCACATCGTTCGGATGTCATCGCATACTTAGATGACATCTGTCTCTTCAGTGATACCTGGGAAGATCACTATTTAGGGTTATATGACTTACTGTCCACTCTACGTGAGAATAATTTGACAGCAAAACCTTCTAAAGCTTTTGTTGGTTTTGGTGAAATCTCTTTCCTGGGTCATCGTGTTGGTCATGGTCTCTTGAAGACAGAAGACCACAATACTTCCAAAATACTGAACATCTCTGTTCCTAAAACGAAGAAACAAGTTAGGAGTCTCTTAGGTTTAATTCAATTTTATGGGAGATTTATTCCAAATTTATCTTCGATCATGGCACCTCTATCAACATTGTTGAAGAAAGGTTCGCCTAATCTGGTCCGTTGGTCTGAAGAATGCCAATCTTCACTAGACCAAATCAAGAATATATTTTCTTCTCCTCCCATCTTAAGATTACCTACTCTTGATAGGACTTTTGTTCTCGGAGTGATGCTTCATCCACTGGGATTGGAGCAGCACTGATGCAAGAATATGCAAATACTCTGCATCCTGTTATGTACATTTCTAGAAAACTAAATGCGGCAGAGAGGAACTACTCGGTTTTAGACCGTGAGTTGTTAGCGATGGTTTGGTCAATTCTAAAGCTACAAAGATTCCTCCTGGGCGCACATTTCATTCTAGAGACTGATCAGAAAGCTCTTACAGCTATTCAGACTAAGAATTTGAAGAGTTCGAGATCCACTCGATATGCTATAGCTCTTCAACCTTTTCACTTCACGGTACGAGCTATCCGTGGTGCGGATAATGTGATGGCTGACATTTTGTCTAGATGCCCACATGACTCCAACTAATACTTCTGTCCTATATTTCCATATATTACAGAGTAATATCACACCTATATTTCTACAATAGATTAGCACATCTGTACTTACTTTATATGTACACACTATCGTGCTTTGTTGTCATCTTCTTCTGTTCGTTTTTTAAGATGATAGAGGAGGACTGAGTAGTTAATATAAGGGCCGTTAGTTTACTAAACAGCCACAATTATTAATAATGTATTGTACCTTATGAAGCATATTAGTTATTAATTAGCATTATATTGCTTGTACTTTCTCAGAATGTCATTGTTGAGCTGAGGACTTACCTTACGAGTTCTAGATTGTGTACTTACCCTCGGAATACCAGAGCATATGTCCTGGATCGTCATGTAGTTTAACTTTACTATGTACTTATGTCATTACATGTCAAAGAATGTACTATTTAAATTTTCCTATCAGATTTGTACATCCATTTTTAAAGACAATATTAGAGTATGCTGTTTAATGATGATTATAGTAACTTGCATACGTATATTGTGTTTACATGCTAACGTGATGTGTGTGGGTGACACCTCCCCGATGTGAATATTTTTTGAGACATATTTATTTTTCTGTTGAGGTATATCCTCACCAGACACTCTATAATTAGCCTATTGTTTGGCAATTTAGTTAATTATCAGCGCATAATTCGTGCGTTTTGAGCCGCTTATCGCTTGCTCCTTGATATTGGAAAAAAAAAATATGTTCCACATTTTTTTTTATCGGGAGGAGGTGGTGATATGTTGCGTGATAAATTCTCGCAACATCGTTTTATTTCAATATCTATTTTATAACGCAAGGGCAACAACTGCTTGAAATTTATAGTCACTTTTCTCGGTAAGCATTTGTCTTCTCGCGTTGGTATCGAATGCAGTTAAGTTTGAGCTGTGGTCATTTTGCGCTGGACTGCGCATGACTTGTCTTGCTTCTTGGTCGATCGGTTTCCGCCCACCACTAGTGGAGTGAGCGATTTGGAATGGCGAAAGAGATGCCTCGTTGAAGAGGGGATCTCCGCTATTTTTGTTCTGTCAGGGATGTGTAGTCCTCTTAATGGATATTTCGTTTATTCGAGATAATACCTCTAGTGTTTCCCACATGTCGGGAGGCGTGATATTTCTGTGTATTTCATGAAAGCAAGGTAAATTGACTCTTTCATTAACTCTATTGATTTTGGGTCGTGAGCGATTTCGATTCATAGCCTGTCTGCGAAAGTCGTCGTCACGAGATGTTTTCCTAGCTCACATGTCGCTGCATTGTACTGCATCGGTTGATGCAGGTACCAAGGACCATTACTTGCTACTCTGTTAAATGAACTAGGTTTGGAAAACCTTTATTATCTAGAGGATATTTTTGAGGACATTATTTATACTTCGGCAGACGTGTCTGTCTTGCTGAAGTCAAACTAAGGAGAGTGAACTGATCTCATACATCTGGTTATCTCCTGGCTGTTATAGAAAAGGATGGAGTTTTCCACCTGACTACATTTACAGCACTATGAAATATAACATGCATCTGACTCATCATTGTAATGCTGTCTACCGTTTATTGCTGTATTGAATGTTGCTGTGATAATGACTGTTTGATGTGCCTACACATTTGCGTAACCATTTTGTCACTGTGGCGTCCACAATAAATAATGAAGAAAAACGTCAACGGCTGTTTCAAGACTCATTGACTTTATACGTCGTGAGTTTACTGACGTCCTATGTGGATTGCCCTGTTATTGTTGCATGAACATTGTTTTGACTGAACACATCTACACACTACACAAAACCAGACATGCGGATGCCATCCATCATCATATGGCATCACGCATCAGATACGTTAGAGCGTTCTTCGGTAATGAAGGAGCCTGGCGGGATGTCATGTCTTTAGACCTGTCCAAAGTTTGTGATCTCTTCGATTTATTATGGGGACGAAGATAGTTTCTTCTAGGATTGTTAAGTCTATGAGTTCCCCAGTGTTGATTCAGTAACGCCAGGAGAGCGTTTGTGTTTGCTAGTGTATTTCCTATGCCAAGGTAAAAGAACTGTTCACTGAACTCTTTCATTCCTAGGATCAAATGGGCAGACGTCTATACGAATTTACCTATGTCTATATGTCGGGACGACATGTTATCTAGCCGCACTGAATATGTTTATAGGCAGCAATTATGAGGACAGAATATGCTGATACTTGTAGAAAATATTTGTGTTCATGAACTGAATCTTTATTGAAGCTTCATTATGCATCGTTATCGTGAGTGATGCTCACAGGACCAGAAGCCATTTTGGAATCCTATTTATTGTCGATCATCAATCAGAGAACATGGATGCCCCCCTTATTATCAGGTGATGATAAAGAGATCACACTTATGAAAGGAAAACCTACTATTGGTGATTTAACATTTTCTCAGAAAATATTTGCTGAACTTTTCCTAAAGGAATCTTCGCTAGAAAAGATGTTCGGTCTAGGAGTCATATATGAACATTGTTTATTAACTGACATGATCGGTCAGTAAGGCCTGATGAATATATGTATAACTTATGGAACTCTGAATGCTTGTCTACTGACGTTCCATTGTGATTTTCTTCAACATGAATGCCAACTTATTATTGTAGACCATTGATCAACAGTATGACGATATGTGTCAACATGTTTTCCAGTAACTGTACCCGTACTGTCCAAGTGTGTGCGTCAAATTAAACTGTTGAAACGTCCACAGTAGTCTGCATCAGTAACTTCTAGATACTTATGAATGAGTGTTTGAACCTTCAGTCAACTTCACAAAACAGTCCACACATTCGCGTATTGACATTCACTTTAACACTCATGATCAACATTACATCCTTGTCGGGGCCTCAGTACGTTTGGAACAGTGTGGCTGGACAGGTTTGAACGTTCTTGTCGAAATCATAATGTGGATAGGTCGCAATAAGCTAACCAATTATCAGAGATACTGAAAGGTGACACTCTGACTAGTTTAAACTTGGTAGAAGAGGCTGACCAGGATAATTATGATGTTATCAGAGCAGCCTTATTAAAAAATATCAATTAACAGAGGAAGGTTACCGTCTTTTGTTTAAAAGAATGGTACCTGAAACAGGGGTAGATTTCTCAGAATTCATTGCAAGGACACGTCTTACATTTAATCGTTGGATTGAGCTGTCCAAAACAGAAAAGACATATGAAGCCCTTATGGACTTGGTGCTCAGAGACAAGATTATGTCAAGTATAAATAAACCATTCCTTGAATTCCTACATGAGCGTAAACCCAAGACACTTAAAGAAATGGAACAATATTGTACCCAATACGTCACTGCACATCCGGACGTAGCTATTAGCAATGCTAAGATTAAAGAATGTATGCCAGTTGCTTCAGCAACACCATACAACCCTAATTACTCACACAAATTTCAAGGACCACAAAACAAGTTTAATAAAAAGGGTAACCATAACAGTTATCAGAACCAAGGTAACCAATCATTTCAGGGTTCTTCTTCGAATAACTGGAGACGAGCCGACAGCCCTCGATTCAGGGGTGGTCATAATTATAGAAATTTCCGCAAAGGAAGTCATTATAGAAACTAACCAAGTTTTCCGTCATGGAGACAACAAGATCATAATTACAGAGATACTCATTATAATGATTATGATAATGGTAACCAAGGGAATTATGACTCAAACCCAAATAGGGGTTGCAATAGAGGAAACAGTGATAATTACAGAGGCAATTATAACCGAGGTAGAGCACAATACAAAAAACATAAATCACATTTCCAGGCAAACTCTGCACAGCAAGAGTCCCATGAAGCCTATAAACAGAATAAAGATAATAATGACGCTAATAATATGGCATGTGCCGCTTTTGATTTTGGGAGAGCATCTCAGTGCCCCACATGCAAAAAATTATTTGAACCAACTACGGTGTCCACTTTAATTTGTGGCCATCCTCTTCCAGCTCTTCCTGCGTCAATCGCGCATGATGGAAGAGGTTCTCTTGTCTTACACAAAGGTTTAGTAAATGACAATCCAGTCTCAGTACTTTTTGATTCTGGATGCACCACAATTGGTGTTAGGCAGTCACTCATAGATCCTTCTCATGCTACAGGCAAAGTAGTCAAATGTGTAACATTTGGCGGCACCATAGAGAAATACTCTACTGCTATCATTAGGATTGCTACTCCTTTCTTTACAGGAGATGTTCAAGCATGTCTTTTGCCGAATCCGATCGCTGATCTTATCATCGGTCGCATTCACGGAGTCAAAGAATGCACTCCGCATCAAATTTCCGTTTGGGTAAAACAAAATATGCAAACTGCTAATGCTGTATCACTAGAGCTCAAGCTCTTAATATGCCTGAAACTTCGTCTTCTGAAGATAATGAAGTGCATAACCAAGAAGATCCCTTTATAATTTCTCGTGACTCATTTATAAAACAGCAAAAAGATGATCCCACTCTAAAGAATTTCTTCACTCTTGCAACAAAAGGTGATCCAAATAAAGATACAAATCTTAAATCTTAGATTACAATGAAGAATGGCGTACTTGTACGTATGGTTCAAGACTCCACTACGTCAAGTCATTCTCAGATTCTTGTACCCAAGAATTTGAGAGTTAAAATTTTGCAGCACGCTCACGACTCTCAGTGTGCTGGACACATGGGTTTTTCCCGTACAAAGTCAAGAGTTCTTGCGGCTTTCTTTTGGCAATTTGTAAACAAGGACATACGGATTTATTGTCGATCTTGTAAGGTATGTCAAGAGGTCAAATCCAAAGGTCCTTGTCATGCAGCGCCTATTCAGGCTGCAGACATTCCTATTCGGCCGTTTCAGAAAATGGCAATAGACATTATTGGTCCGTTTAAGATCAAGTCTGCCAGAGAACATCAGTTCATCTTGACATGTGTTGATATGTGCACACGTTGGTCAGAGGCTGTTCCTCTGAAGAGCATTACTACTGCTGATATTGCAGATGCTCTTTGGCTTATATTTTCTTGTCTGGGATTCCCCGGAGAAAAATTATCAGACCATGGCACTCAACTAATATCGGATACAATGTCTCAAGTAATGTCTACTCTGCAGATAAAAAGATCTTTGAGTAGTATCTATCACCCAATGTCTAATGGGATGGTCGAACGCCTAAATAGAACACTCAAAAACTTATTAGGGAAAATAACTGAGGATCATCCTCAAGATTGGGACAGGGTTTTACCCGCGACCCTCTTCGCTTACAGAGAGGTCCCAAATGAACATACAGGATTTTCTTCCTTTGAAATTGTCTTTGGCGCGCGACCGCGTGGCCCTATGTCTTTGCTTCATGATCTCATAACAGCTGACAATATTGACGATGACACAAAATCCTCTTACGAATATGCCATCGCGCTGAGACAAAAGATTATCGAAGCATGCAAATTAGCAACTTCTTCTTCTGAATTTGCCAAACAGAAGGCAAGGCAATTTGCCAATAAGAAAAGAACCTTACGACAACTTTGTCCTGGTGACAAAGCATTTGTTTTGCTACCTTGTAGGGAAAACAGACTCCTTATTTCTTGGAAAGGTCCGTACGATATAATATCGAAAATTTCAGATGTTGACTATATTGTCGATATTAACGGGAAGCATAAAACCTTCCACATCAATATGCTTACGGAATTCCATGAACGTCCTGATTATTTACAGCCTATTTTCCAGGCAACGGACGATTCTCCAGTCCAACATGGTCATTACTCATCACTGTCTGTAATGCAGGATGAGGAAACAAGTTTTTCGGATGTTAATCTTCCGCTTCCAATAATTCCACTTCATTCTAGTGAATCATGGAAAAACTTTACTGTTTCTCCGGATTTGTCTCTAGGAGAACAGCAACAAGTTTCAGCTATGTTACAAACATTTCAGGATGTCCTCACTGACATCCCTGGACAAACTCACGTCATTGAACATGACTTTATTCTAACTGACCATAATCCTATTAGGGTCAGACCTTATCCTATCCCTATACATTTTCAAGCACAGGTTGAAAAGGAGTTAGATGAGATGATAGATTTAAAAATAATTGAACCATCCACTTCGGCATATTCTTCCCGATGGTTATTGTTCGAAAAAAAGACAATAACATACGTCTTTGCGTTGACTATCGCAAATTGAATCAAGTTACGAAGTTCGATGCTGAACCTATGCCTTTACTAGAAGAGCTACTTACTAGGCTTTCTAAATCTCATTTTTTCACTAAACTTGATTTGTCTAAAGGATATTGGCAAGTTCCATTATCCGAACGCGCCAAACCTCTTACCGCTTTTTCTACACGTAGAGGCCTTTTCCAATGGAATTTCATGCCTTTCGGTCTTATGAATGCACCAGCTACATTCGTACGCATGATGCGTCGAATCATATCGTATCGGTCAGATGTCATTGCATACCTAGACGACATCTGTCTTTTTAGCGATACTTGGGAAGATCACTATTCGGGGTTAGATGAATTACTGTCTACCTTTCGTGAGCATAACCTGACAGCGAAACCCTCTAAAGCTTACATTGGTTTTAGCGAAATTTCTTTCCTAGGCCATCGAGTCGGTCATGGTTTCCTAAAGACAGAGGACCATAATATCACTAAGATACTTAACATCTCTATCCCTAAGACTAAAAAGCATTTGTGAAGTCTCTTAGGTCTCATACAATTCTATGGACGATTCATTCCGAATCTGTCCTCTATCAAGGCACCTCTTTCTACACTACTAAAGACAGGGTCGCCTAATATGGTTCACTGGTCTCAGGAATGCCAATCCTCCCTAGATAAGATAAAAACTATGTTTTCAACACCACCTATTTTAGTATTACCTACTACAGATAAGACATTTGTTCTTCGTAGTGACGCTTCATCCACCGGGATTGGAGCGGCACTAATGCAAGAGTACTATGGAACTCTGCATCCTGTAATGTATATCTCCAGAAAACTTAATGCTGCAGAAAAGAATTACTCGGTTTTAGACCGTGAATTATTGGCGATGGTTTGGTCAATTCTCAAACTTCAAAGATTCCTTCTGGATGCGCATTTCATGGTGGAAACTGACCAGAAAGCTCTTACGGCTATTCAAAGTAAGAACTTGAAGAGCTCGAGATCAACTCGATACGCCATTGCTCTTCAACCTTTTCATTTTTCGGTACGAGCTATCCGTGGTTCAGAAAATGTGATGGCAGACATTCTGTCTAGATGCCCACATGATTCCACCTAACTGTTAAATCTTGGACTTCTTAATGTGTCTAACTTTACAATAGTTATTTTTTCTATATCAAAATATGTACACATTTGTAATATATGATATGGTGATTGTATAAACACTTAGCGGTTCACTTATTTTTATTCACCGCTAATCCTTTGATGATGTTTCTTTTGTCAATCATGAACTTATGATACCTAATATGAAATTATTGATTGAAATTATTGTATGCATTGTGTCATTGCAAGTATAGTAGTATGCGTTGGTGACACCTCCCTGGAAATATTTACACTTAGAGAAATATTTTCTCTGAGATGTTGAGATATATTCTCACCAGTCGATCTATATTTCGACTTTGTCTTAATTTGGCTTTATAAATTTCAGATATTTCTCATCTGCGCAGTATTTGTGCGTTGTGAGCCATTTGTATGTTGCTCTCAGATGAAAATAAAATGAATTTCATTATTTTTCCCGGGGGGTGTGGTAGTCTGTTGCGCACATATTCATTTGTGTGACGCACAGATTACTGTTGGTACGCATACAAATGTAAAATGTAATTTTTTGTCTTATAAAATCATATTTATCTTTGAATTCACGATTCTTAGTCTAAGGGACAGAACTCAGATTAGTCGATGTGTATTCATTCTATGAGTTATCTGTTCTTTTATCTTTCCTGAATATCGAACTTGGCGTATGAATCTAGACTTATGTCATATTTTGTGTCTGATATGGCCAGAAACAGATTGTTCTTGCTTTGGTTTATGCAGGAATGTTTATGATCCGAATCTATGTTTAGTCCTTGTCTGTTTGAGACGATTCGTTCTTATATCGTGTTATCTTTGTATGTCTATGTCGGACTATTTTCCTTGTATTGTACTTTGGGATCAGGCACTTTCATCGCATGAAGATACGTTAGAGCGTTCTTCGTAAATGAAGGAGCCTGGCGGGATGTCATGTCTTTAGACCTGTCCAAAGTTTGTGATCTCATCGATTTATTATGGGGATGAAGATAGTTTCTTCTAGGATTGTTAAGTCTATGAGTTCCCCAGTGTTGATTCAGTAACGCCAGGAGAGCGTTTGTGTTTGCTAGTGTATTTCCTATGCCAAGGTAAAAGAACTGTTCACTGAACTCTTTCATTCCTAGGCTCAAATGGGCAGACGTCTATACGAATTTACCTATGTCTATATGTCGGGACGACATGTTATCTAGCCGCACTGAATATGTTTATAGGCAGCAATTATGAGGACAGAATATGCTGATACTTGTAGAAAATATTTGTGTTCATGAACTGAACCTTTATTGAAGCTTCATTATGCATCGTTATCGTGAGTGATGCTCACAGGACCAGAAGCCATTTTGGAATCCTATTTATTGTCGATCATCAATCAGAGAACAGGGATGCCCCCCTTATTATCAGGGGATGATAAAGAGATCACACTTATGAAAGGAAAACTTACTATTGGTGATTTAACATTTTCTCAGAAAATATTTGCTGAACTTTTCCTAAAGGAATCTTCGCTAGAAAAGAGGTTCGGTCTAGGAGTCATATATGAACATTGTTTATTAACTGACATGATCGGTCAGTAAGGCCTGATGAATATATGTATAAATTATGGAACTCTGAATGCTTGTCTACTGACGTTCCATTGTGATTTTCTTCAACATGAATGCCAACTTCATTATTGTAGACCATTGATCAACAGTATGACGATATGTGTCAACATATTTTCCAGTAACTGTACCCGTACTGTCCAAGTGTGTGCGTCAAATTAAACTGTTGAAACGTCCACAGTAGTCTGCATCAGTAACTTCTAGATACGTATGAATGAGTGTTTGAACCTTCAGTCAACTTCACAGAACAGTCCACACATTTGCGTATTGACATTTACTTTAACACTCATGATCAACATTACATCCCTGTCGGGGCCTCAGTACGTTTGGAACAGTGTGGCTGGACAGGTTTGAACGTTCTTGTCGAAATCATAATGTGGATAGGTCGCAATAAGCTAACCAATTATCAGAGATACTGAAAGGTGACACTCTGACTAGCTTAAGCTTGGTAGAAGAGGCTGACCAGGATAATTATGATGTTATCAGAGCAGCCTTATTAAAAAAATATAAATTAACAGAGGAAGGTTACCGTCATTTGTTTAAAAGAATGGTACCTGAAACAGGGGTAGAATTCTCAGAATTCATTGCAAGGACACGTCTTACATTTAATCGTTGGATTGAGCTGTCCAAAACAGAAAAGACATATGAAGCCCTTATGGACTTGGTGCTCAGAGACAAGATTATGTCAAGTATAAATAAACCATTCCTTGAATTCCTACATGAGCGTAAACCCAAGATACTTAAAGAAATGGAACAATATTGTACCCAATACGTCACTGCACATCCGGACGTAGCTATTAGCAATACTAAGGTTAACGAATGTATGCCAGTTGCTTCAGCAACACCATACAACCCTAATTACTCACACAAATTTAAAGGACCACAAAACAGGTTTAATAAAAAGGGTAACCATAACAGTTATCAGAACCAAGGTAACCAATCATTTCAGGGTTCTTCTTTGATTAACTGGAGACGAGCCGACAGCCCTCGATTCAGGGGTGGTCATAATTATAGAAATTTCCGCAAAGGAAGTCATTATAGAAACTATCCAAGTTTTCCGTCATGGAGACAACAAGATCATAATTACAGAGATACTCATTATAATGATTATGATAATGGTAACTAAGGGAATTATGACTCAAACCCAAATAGGGGTTGCAATAGAGGAAACAATGATAATTACAGAGGCAATTATAACCGAGGTAGAGCACAATACAAAAAACATAAATCACATTTCCAGGCAAACTCTGCACAGCAAGAGTCCCATGAAGCCTATAAACAGAACAAAGATAATAATGACGCTAATAATATGGCATGTGCCGCTTTTGATTTTGGGAGAGCATCTCAGTGCCCCACATGCAAAACATTATTTGAACCAACTACGGTGTCCACTTTAATTTGTGGCCATCCTCTTCCAGCTCTTCCTGCGTCAATCGCGCATGATGGAAGAGGTTCTCTTGTCTTACACAAAGGTTTAGTAAATGACAATCCTGTCTCAGTACTTTTTGATTCTGGATGCACCACAATTGGTGTTAGGCAGTCACTCATAGATCCTTCTCATGCTACAGGCAAAGTAGTCAAATGTGTAACATTTGGCGGCACCATAGAGAAATACTCTACTGCTATCATTAGGATTGCTACTCCTTTCTTTACAGGAGATGTTCAAGCATGTCTTTTGCCGAATCCGATCGCTGATCTTATTATCGGTCGCATTCACGGAGTCAAAGAATGCACTCCGCAACAAATTTCCGTTTGGGAAAAGCAAAATATGCAAACTGCTAATGCTGTAGTCACTAGAACTCAAGCTCTTAATATGCCTGAAACTTCATCTTCTGAAGATAATGAAGTGCATAACCAAGAAGATCCCTTTATAATTTCTCGTGACTCATTTATAAAACAGCAAAAAGATGGTCCCACTCTAAAGAAATTCTTCACTCTTGCAACAAAAGGTGATCCAAATAAAGATACAAATCTTAAATCTTGGATTACAATGAAGAATGGCGAACTTGTACGTATGGTTCATGACTCCACTACGTCAAGTCATTCTCAGATTCTTGTACCCAAGACGTTGAGAGTTAAAATTTTGCAGCACGCTCACGACTCTCAGTGTGCTGGACACATAAGTTTTTCCCGTACAAAGTCAAGAGTTCTTGAGGCTTTGTTTTGGCCATTTGTAAACAAGGACATACGGATTTATTGTCGATCTTGTAAGGTATGTCAAGAGGTCAAATCCAAAGGTCCTCGTCATGCTGCGCCTATTCAGGCTGCAGACATTCCTGTTCGGCCGTTTCAGAAAATGGCAATAGACATTATTGGTCCGTTTAAGATCAAGTCTGCCAGAGAACATCAGTTCATCTTGACATGTGTTGATATGTGCACACGTTAGCCAGAGGCTATTCCTCTGAAGAGCATTACTACTGCTGATATTGCAGATGCTCTTTGGCTTATATTTTCTCGTCTGGGATTCCCCGGAGAAATATTATCAGACCATGGCACTCAACTAATATCGGATACCATGTCTCAAGTAATGTCTACTCTGCAGATACAAAGATCTTTGAGTAGTATCTATCACCCAATGTCTAATGGGATGGTCGAACGCCTAAATAGAACAGTCAAAATCTTATTAGGGAAAATAACTGAGGATCATCCTCAAGATTTGGACAGGGTTTTACCCGCGGCCCTCTTCGCTTATAGAGAGGTCCCCAATGAACATAAAGGATTTTCTCCCTTTGAACTTGTCTTTGGCGCGCGACCGCGTGGCCCTATGTCTTTGCTTCATGATCTCATAACAGCTGACAATATTGACGATGACACAAAATCCTCTTACGAATATGTCATCGCGCTGAGACAAAAGATTATCGAAGCATGCAAATTAGCAACTTCTTCTTCTGAATTTGCCAAACAGAATTCAAGGAATTTTGCCAATAAGAAAAGAACCTTATGACAACTTTGTCCTGGTTACAAAGCATTTGTTTTGCTACCTTGTAGGGAAAACAGACTCCTTATTTCTTGGAAAGGTCCGTACGATATAATATCGAAAATTTCAGATGTTGACTATATTGTCGATATTAACGGGAAGCATAAAACCTTCCACATCAATATGCTTACGGAATTCCATGAACGTCCTGATTATTTACAGCCTATTTTCCAGGCAACGGACGATTCTCCAGTCCAACATGGTCATTACTCATCACTGTCTGTAATACAGGATGAGGAAACAAGTTTTTCGGATGTTAATCTTCCGCTTCCAATAATTCCACTTCATTCTAGTGAATCATGGAAAAACGTTTCTGTTTCTCCGGATTTGTCTCTAGGAGAACAGCAACAAGTTTCAGCTATGTTACAAACATTTCAGGATGTCCTCACTGACATCCCTGGACAAACTCACGTCATTGAACATGACATTATTCTAACTGACCATAATCCTATTAGGGTCAGACCTCATCCTATTCCTATACATTTTCAAGCACAGGTTGAAAAGGAGTTGGATGAGATGATAGATTTAAAAATAATTGAACCATCCACTTCGGCATATTCTTCGCCGATGGTTATTGTTCGAAAAAAAGACAATAACATACGTCTTTGCGTTGACTATCGCAAATTGAATCAAGTTACGAAGTTCGATGCTGAACCTATGCCTTTACTAGAAGAGCTACTTACTAGGCTTTCTAAATCTCATTTTTTCACTAAACTTGATTTGTCTAAAGGATATTGGCAAGTTCCATTATCCGAACGCGCCAAACCTTTTACCGCTTTTTCTACTCCTAGAGGCCTTTTCCAATGGCATTTCATGCCTTTCGGTCTTATGAATGCACCAGCTACATTCGTACGCATGATGCGTCGAATCCTATCGTATCGGTCAGATGTCATTGCATACCTAGACGACATCTGTCTTTTCAGCGATACTTGGGAAGATCACTATTCGGGGTTAGATGAATTACTGTCTACCTTACATGAGCATAACCTGACAGCGAAACCCTCTAAAGCTTACATTGGTTTTAGCGAAATTTCTTTCCTAGGCCATCGAGTCGGTCATGGTTTCCTAAAGACAGAGGACCATAATATCACTAAGATACTTAACATCTCTATCCCTAAGACTAAAAAGCAAGTGCGAAGTCTCTTAGGTCTCATACAATTCTATGGACGATTCATTCCGAATCTGTCCTCTATCATGGCACCTCTATCTACACTACTAAAGAAAGGGTCGCCTAATATGGTTCACTGGTCTCAACATTACATCCTTGTCGGGGCCTCAGTACGTTTGGAACAAGGTGACCTGTATACCTGACACTGTGCCCGGTTATTAGAGTTGACCAGTTACACCAATACACTTGTATCAACGTGGTGTTCAAGATAAACAGTCCAAATACACCTTTACAACGTGCACTGATAAAATACGCAGTTACACCAGGTTAGTTCAATTACTTCTTTGATGTAATAATGACTTTTTATAGTGGTAGTTTAAATGTACATGGCATACGATCAGTAACTTATAAAGATGAAGACGACTCCTAGCTGATCTATAAACACTTTTAATCACCTAATACTTTTAACCAGCAAGGCAAGCAATTCAAATAATAGAGCTCGCAAATAATCATAAATTGGATCTTTGAATATTAGAGGTACATCGTACATGAGCTCTATGTCTTGTGAACATTCATATTCCTCTTCCTCATATTATCTCCTGTAGACATTCTTAGTCTTCCCAAATCTGCAACCATTTACTCGTGGTATCTATGCTCCTCAATAGCATACCATATCTTTTATATATATTTATAGATTATCCTTGTGAACCTGGTCGGACATACCTCTATAACCTTTACTAGAAGACAAAATCAATCTGATGCTATATATATATATATATATATATATATATATATATATATATATATATATATATATATATATATATGTTCACAGTCAAATACTTACACATGAGAGAGCATATCTGTGGTTCTCATATGTCAGTCGACACTCACTGTTTCTTATATAGTATCTATTTCTAGTTAGATCAATCTTCACTTAAAGTCCTTGTAGATCAACCTTTTAGCTTAAAGTTGCTCCTTAATAATATACAGATTCCTTCAAAATTTCATCCTCAATAATATACAGTTTCCTTCAAGTATCCATTTCATTCCATTTATTTATACATAGTCGTACAGTTCTCATAGCGAACCGGCAAATTGTGCTTCTACTAAACCTTCCTGTAAATAAGAACCTATTTCGAGCATAATGTATTCACTATCCAATACTTACAGGACATCATAATTGCTGATCTCCTGTAGAAATAACCACTCACTGTGAACCTCAGGATCAAAAATAACTATCTTCCGATAGTTTAACACTGGCTGAAAGTGGCTGGACATATGTGTATACTCATAAAACAAAATACACTGTCTTTAAAACCACAGATGGTACAACTCGTCCGCACAGCAGCTCAAAATCTTCTCAACCCTGATCACACACTGATGACCAACTCAAGAATAATGACCTCTGGTCATCTCAGCATGGTGCGTTTTTCTCGCCACACTCTGATTCACTGACTCAATTCTTTTTCATTAAATTTATTGGTCGAGCTTTGTTGTTCTCGAACATTCTATTTACATCTCTAGATGATCACCCACTTTTAGTAAACTTGAGCTGTATCTTGAGCAATTGTCAGTTACAATTATTTTTTCCTTTCATTATTTTTTTCTGTAAGCAGTCTTAACTGTTTATCTCACTCTAATCATAGCATGAATAATGCTAGCGCAAGCCTCACGGCGACAGTGTGACATAAGCTCAAACTCTTTCCAGGATGAGGAAAACGTGGAAAGAGCTTGAACGTGGAAAGAGCTTAATTTATCTCGGTGTCGAACAAAGAAGTACTGGTCTAAAGAAGAGAACAACAGATAGATGGAGCAGACATTGCGATAGGTCAGAGAAATATTAAGACGCACAAAATATGCCGCCCATCGAAGAAAACCCATGCAACCGGTAGCGGTCGAAGCACCCGAAGATAATTGAATAATAACGAATGACTTCACTATCGCAAAAATTATCTTCTGACTTTCAAAGGAGCATACGTCGTCAATGAATTTATACTAGATCTTCCTGCCATGTGCGATTCGTTAACGGTCTTTATATGTCGTGTTTATTACTCTCTTATGGTTCCACTTCTTTTCTCCATGTGTGTTTTCATCTCCTTCTACTTCTTTTAGCCTCATGAATAAGGTACCAGAGCAACTCTGGGAACTTTTAAAGGCGCTCGGCGTGATGCTGACCCCAATACCCCTAGTGTGCCGTATGGTCAAGAAAATATGCGCTAACAATATTTTCCCAATATGCCTGAATGGGCATGTCACGGGATCTACCTCTCTTACTCTGGCGATTCAACAAGAAGTCGATGAGAACGATGAAGGTGCAGTAGCTGGAGGTATGGACATGGAAGGTTGGGCAATTGTCAGCTCCACGAGAGGAGAGCATCAAATAACCACACGACAACCACTAAACCATTTGAAAGAGAAATTGTGTGGTGGAGAGAAAAGCCTAAGACGGACTGCCAACGTTAAAGAGAAATAGTTGTAGGTTATGAGAGAGCTGATGGAGTAGGCCAAGTTCAGATACAGATGCCATGTCATAGAGACGAACACCAAACTGGAATGTCAATTTTAGACTTTATTTACCAATCAACTGTTAAAGTACAACACATGAACAAACGAATGCAGGATGGATTTCAACACCATCATCAGCTGATCTTGTTTGTAGTCGAGTATGGCCTGGAATAGTCACGCTGTCAATGTCACAATGTGAACGACTGGAACACATTCAAAACAAAGGGATGCATATAGTCTTGGGCTGCGCGCGAAATACCCCTTTTGTGTTGATGCGTCACATGGTTGGATTGCTGTCAATTAGATCCACAGAAGCATCGAATCTTCAAGAACTGATATGGATCTACTGCCTTGGTCATGCCGGGGTACGTGGCAATGACAGAGCTGACAGACTAGCTTAAAGAACACCCGTAAAAGGTGCATTGACCATGGAGAAGGAAGAAATACTGAGAGCAATTCATGTACGTCTATTAGAAAATAACACTGAAATCAATGAATCAACAAGGCTAAGACTGCTGGAATATGGCATCAA
This sequence comes from Oreohelix idahoensis, assembly GCA_024509875.1. Classification (NCBI taxonomy): domain Eukaryota; kingdom Metazoa; phylum Mollusca; class Gastropoda; order Stylommatophora; family Oreohelicidae; genus Oreohelix; species Oreohelix idahoensis. The sequence goes on along the minus strand of JAMPIV010001390.1, from coordinate 390,071 downwards.
ACGTAAGACCAGCAGGGATGGACATATGTGAGGACGCATCCACCGTGTATAAAACCAGTGCGCAACAGGAACAATTAGCATTCATACCGACATATGCTGAGGGAAACTGAGCACCTATGGGTCTGCCCAGAGTGCAATAACGTCGATTCAGATTAACATTAACATGAACAAAACTTTTCTGTAGAAACGCTATTGTTCTATTTATAATTTCCACAGTGCCAAAACTCCAAAAAAAATCTGGCATGTATTTGTTTCCGAACTCTATAAACAAACTGAAGGCTGTATTAAAATGGTTCCCACCTGAAAGTGTAAAAAGACTGTTTAAATTGCTTGCAACAATGATGTGAACATCAAAGACCGAGTTTCCAGCCTAAAGGATAACAATACATAACTACAAACACAAAGACATTAAACAAATAGAAACAAATACAAGAACATAATTCGGTCATGTAGACTTTTTTCCGGCAATGACGCTGTTAAATCAAAGTTTGGTGAAGACAGGGAGTGAATGTCATATAGTAGCTGATAGATGCGAATCAGCATACGTCGGGCTTACGGATGGCCGACAAGTGTGTAAGAAGTGATATCTGCATACGCGAATGATAAGGGTTCTTTCATTAAGATAGACTGCAACCATACAAAACAGCAAAGGACGGAGTCAGGGAATGTTGGAACAAGTTGTAACGTTTCACAGTTTATTACGACAGACTAACGTAGACATCATAGAACGACATTTCATAACAAGTCATGGGCATCGACAGTTCACAATATACGCATACAGCATTAGGTATACGATCCATAGAACATTCCCTTCAATAAACAGTACATTAGCAAGCCATAATACCCAAGGCTTTGAATAGCAGATACAATATCTCTCAATCTTCACTTGAATAAACAGTACATTAGTAAGCCATAATTTCCAAGGCTTTAAATAGCAGATACAATATCTATCAAAAATCTCCCTTCACCAAAAAAGATATCCCCTGGTACACATAGCGAAAAACATCACTAAGCTAACCACCATCCCGGAACACTCCCAGGAACGCACTCTCTCGAGATTACCGTGTCTAAGTACAGCTCAGCCAATAACACATGCGCGGGCTAGCCGCGAGAGACTACCGCTCAGCTCAAACTGTACCTACCCCAAAAATCTGACTAGGAATTTTCGAACAGTTTTCTTTGTCATTGATAAGGGTGGATTTAGGCTAAATGATAATGGTGCGCCACAATGCCAGGTACGTTAGCTCCGTATAAGATTGACGACCACTTGCCACCCCTATCGACACCTGGTATTAAAGTGCAAGATGTAGGTGTCTTCTCTGATTTTTGGATGTTGCTGTGTATGTGGTAGTAGAACAGTTCACAGGGTATAACACAGGCAACATGATGTGTAGAGTCATAGAAATGGTAACTTCGTTGTATAATTTTTTCCATTTATTGCACGCCACAAAACAGTCAGGATATTTATATCATCAACATAGTTCAACGAGTTCAGCATTCAAAATCATAGAGTTCTAGTTCGTGAAGCTGTATAAATAATATATATAAATTCTGCAACAGTGTCAGCTGCAGATCATCACTGTTCATAGACAGTAATAAATATTCCCTTTCTGATGCTAGCAGATCAGATGTATACAATCAGTCCGTTTACTGTCTGCACGTGAATAGCATACATGGATTACAGGTCAGCTCGCCCTTTATAATGTTTCTAAGTCTAACCATCTGACTTGGACGTGATCTCTGATATAACGAATCCTGGAACACAGACAATAGTCTTGTTGGTCTACAGCGACCCATATATATATAACTAGTTCAGGTATAAAGATACCGGTGACTTAATCCTAGTCAAAGTACCTCTCCATTTTGAATCACACAGGCGAGCAAAAAGGCGACAAAATGACGAACCTCTAGATGATAGCATAAAGTTCGATACAAGAGGAATTACCTTATTTCGGAAAATCAACCATGAACATATGCCTCCAGGCAGGCTTGAATAATACTGGGAAATAGTCTAGTTAGCTAACTAACTCACAAAGACACTGTATTTCCCTCAGAAAATCACAAGACGCAGGTCGCGTCTGCTCGCTACTTAGACCATTTCTAAACTCCCCGAGCTGGCCGGAACAACAAACGAAAACCAAGTCGAGACATGCGCAGAACGACAATCTCTGAGTCGCCGTTCACAATAAGACGATTCTAAGAACATTCGAGATAAAAGTCTTACACAGTCGCGCCTTTTATGGTCATGAAAAGAAGCGTTAAGACAGGTTTTCAGACATCTACCATAGTTGACTGGTACTACCAAATAAGGAGATGTGGTCACGCTTCGTTCAAGAAATTATAGACCGAACGTGTCTCTATACAAGAGGAGGTAAACTCCTAAAAAATAGCAGTATCAATATTTCGGGTTCTGTCCCTTTGACTGTAAATATATATAATATACATTTCAGTCAAAAAATGATCATACATACGAAAAATGTTTATACAAACGAAAAATAATAATGATCCGTGCGTAACAGTCATATTTTAAAACAAACTAACAACTAGTGAGGTAACAGTTTAAACATTACTGAGCATACAACCCCCAACTAAAAAAATCTCTCATCACGCAGAGCGTGTTTACTAGCGTGTAGAAAAATCTAACCCGTACATTCAAGTCTTTAACACTTAACTCCCCTTTATTAAAATATGACTTAACAGACTACACCGACCCCCGGGGACAAATAAATGATATCATCATTTTTTTGTTGTTGAAAAGTACATCAACAAAAAATATGAGGTCGATGAAGCTCTAATATCCACACACAAGAATTACCCTATGTTAAGTCATATCCATAAATTCACAAAAAAATATTAGAAGTAAGTAGAAAGTAAGAAATGAAGCATACAAAGTAATCAGACAAGCATACAAAAACGATCGGTTTCAAACAAAGCTAAGTACATTCAGTATAGACTAAGTAGGAAAAAATAAATAGAAAGTGAAAAGACAAGATCAAGTAAAAAGAAGAATGACCAGCAATGAAAGAAAGCAATGAAATAGAAATAGGAAAAGACATCAGTAATACAACATGGTAACAATTAAGTTAAACAATGCATTGCATGGAAAATAAATACAACTATCACAAACCAGCATAAAACATAAAAAACCATGTATATATATATATATATATATATATATATATATATATATATATATATATATATATATATATATATATATATATATATATATATATATATATATATATATATATCAAAACCATTAAAGAAAGCTATAATAAATATAGCATAATAGATAATTTAACCAAGTTATTAAACTTATTCATAACTAATAATGAATTATAATAAACATCACACACACACACACACAAAATAACACCGTTATAACTACGTTCCCACTGACGCACAATCACGCGCTGGGTAAGGAAACATCATCACAATGTCAGAAAGAAAAAAAAAAGAAAAAAAAATAAAAAGTACCCCCTTTTTTTTAAATGTACAATACCGAAATGTATCGTAATGATAAATTAAGTAAAAATAGTATCATCACTACAATAATTATGCATTCAATGTTTATCAAACACAGTAGTATAAAAATAATATAGTAATGAAATGGTGCATTATCAGAACACAGTCATATAAAAATAATATGGTGATGAAATGGTGCATAAAGATGAATCAACATAATATCTTAAAGAAGCTATATCATATCCTAATACAATACTATTTAATATACTATACTATACAATACTATCTACTATCCTAAAAAAGTTACATAGTAAGGAAAGCTCCAGTGATCTTGGAACATCCTATAAACATGAATAGGTAAAATCATACAATGCGGAGAGGGACCCAAATATGCAACAATAGTGAATGCACTCAGCGACCCATAGCTTGACTGCTTGCATCAGGATCAGCGAACCAGAGCTGGTTAAGACCGTACTCCACCTCCACGTGGTGGTCCTGGAAACAGTCTGCAGCAGTGCAGTCTGGCTGAGCGAGTACGGATCGAAATGGGAAGGCAAACCCGGTCCCTAAAAAATGCCGTGCTGAAGTCGGATGTGTAGACCGAAAGGTGCAGATATCACAGCTTGGGCGTAAACAGACATAACGCAACCACCGTCATCTTCAGGGCGAACGAGGAAGAAGAAGAAGATACAATGCAGAGTCAACACTGCGACTGGTTTCAGAGGAACATGAAAACTTGCCGAAGGCGACAAATATACCAGGTTGTAAAGTAACAGCCTAATCAATCAATATAGCAGCTCTGATTCTCATCGAAAAGCCGTCGCTGTGAAAAAACACAAATGAAAATCACTATTTTAATAACGTAGGATTTTTTGAAAGGCAACAGTTAACTTCAAATTCAACCTACCGCGTGTGGCTGTGTAAACTTCTGACCACTGTAAGATGTTAATCAAACCTTCCTCCGTTGCACAAGAAAGGGTAACAGAGAAAGTAGCACAGACTAACCTGGAATCCTGAATTAAACAGGGTCATAAAAGTATCTGAGAAAAATAACATCGTGTAATGATGTAGAGAAAAGTCGCGAATATACAAATGATACTAATGTCATGTTGAGTGTAATGATGAGTAAGAGTGTAATGATGGCTGACAATCTGAGATTTTGCGCAAGACAAAGGAAACGCAGTTGACAAATGCGCACATCTCAAAGGCTGAACTGAAGTCATAGCCTGTGTACCGGGCAAAGAATAAAGCAAGAAGCATACTATAAAGATGCAAAAACAGACAGTAGTAAACTTGGACCTACGTCGAAATTTAAAAGACAAGTAGTAAGTACGACAAAAAGTCGTAAAAGACGAAGATACTGAGCTAACCGGCCCAGTAAGAAAAGTAAAGAAACTCATAAGGTATAGATATGTACTAACAATTAAGTTCGTACATGTAGCAAAGAAAACACTAGTCATTGCGGCAAAGAAGTTGCAATAAATGTGACTGGATGTAGATTCAGTCGTAGCTATAAAGTTAGTGTGTGTGTCAGACAAAACCGAAGGATCTTCTTAAAGAAGAATCAAAGTTAGAGTAACGACGTACTGAGGTATGTCAAACTGGGCTAAAAGAAGCACCAAAATTAGTATGATGAACAAACGTATCATCAATACTGCAAGATTTCACCAAATCAGCAGAACGTATCACGTCAGCAGAATGCACCTGGTGATAAGACCGTGGCATAGCTCCTAAGGTGGAAGCAGTAAGGTTATGTTGCCGTTCCCAAGCAGCAATTTGTACCGGCGTACACAAATTTACACCATGTATCTGTCCGACAGTAAGGTCAGCTATAGGCGCTCTGAGCATACATGCATGCATTTAACCAGTGAAAAACGGTGTAGCAATGTGGACTATGGCAGTCGGAAAAGTCTCAACTGTCCCACCGAATGTCACACATTTCACCATTTTACCTGTTGCGCAAGATGGATGAATTAGAGACTGTCTAATTCCAACAGTTGTGCATCCAGAATCAAAGAGAACTAAGACTGGATTATTATTTACAAATTCACTATGTAGAGTAAGAGATCCTCTTCCGTCATGCGCAGCTAAGACAGGAAGAGTAGTCGGAAGAGGATGACCGCAACTCAAGGTAGTCACCGCTGTAGGTTGGAACAAAGTTGTAACGTTTCACAGTTTATTACGACAGACTTACGTAGACATCATGGGACGACATTTCATAACAAGTCATGGGCATCGACAGTTCACAATATACGCAAACAGCATCAGGTATAAGATCCATAGAAAATTCCTTTCAATAAACAGTACATTAGCAAGCCATAATATTCAAGGCTTTGAATAGCAGATACAATATCTCTCAATCTTCACTTGAATAAACAGTACATTAGTAAGCCATAATATCCAAGGCTTTGAATAGCAGATACAATATCTCTCAATCTTCACTTGAATAAACAGTACATTAGTAAGCCATAATATCCAAGGCTTTGAATAGCAGATAGAATATCTCTCAATCTTCACTTGAATAAACAGTACATTAGTAAGCCATAATATCCAAGGCTTTGAATAGCAAATACAATATCTCTCAATCTTCACTTGAATAAACAGTACATTAGTAAGCCATAATATCCAAGGCTTTGCATAGCAGATACAATATCTATCAAAAATCTCCCTTCACCAAAAAAGATATCCCCTGGTACACACAGCGAAAAACATCGCTAACCACAATCCCGGAACACTCCCAGGAACGCACTCTCTCTAGATTACCGTATCTCAGTACAGCTCAGCCAATAACATATGCGCGGGCTAGCCGCGAGAGACTACCGCTCAGCTCAAACCGTACCTACCCCAAAAATCTCACTAGGAACCTTCGAACAGTTTTCTTTATCATATTTTTAAACAAACTAACAACTAGTCAGGTAACAGTTTAAACCTTACTGAGCATACAACCCCCAACTATAAAATTCTCTCATCACGCAGAGCGTGTTTACTAGCGTGTACAAAAACCCGACCCGTACATTCAAGTCTTTAACACTTAACTCCCCTTAATTAAAATATGACTTAACAGACGCATTATGTGGCTTTTGTATCACCTGGAGGTAAACATAATGAAGATGGTGTTTCTATAGGGTAGATCAAACAAGGTTTTATCGATTGTTTTCTCACGCTGAGACCTAAATTATATTTAACTGAGATATACGATACATTTAACAGACATTTGAACTACTGCTGTCGTCTACACGTGTTGTTTGTGGGGTTTCCTGGTGAGAAAAGAATTAGTGTGTTCTCGGGCATGTCCACAGAGGTATACCGATATAAGGTTATAGTGTCGATTGGCTGAGCGTTTATTTCTACAGGTGCAGAAGGTGACAATCAAGCTACGTGACATACTGGTGTGAAATTAAATGTGTCTGATAAGTTACGGGACCTACTGACGTAAACTGAAATGTGTCAAATAAGTGGCGGGACCAACTGTTGTTAACTAAAATGTGTCAAATGAGTTACGAGACCTACTGATGTGAACTCAAAGGTGTCAATAAGTTACGGGATCTACTGATGTGATCTAAAATGTGTCTGTAAGTTACGGGACCTACTGATGTGAACTCAAAGGTGTCAATAAGTTACAGGACCTACTGATGTGAACTAAAAGGTGTCAAATAATTTACGAAACCCACTGATGTGGACTGAATGTGTCAAATATGCTACGGGACCTACTGATGTGAACTGAAGATGTCAAATAAGCTACGGAACCTACTGCCGTGAACTGAAGGCGTCAAATAAGCAAAGGGACCTACTGACGTGAACTGAAGGTGTCAAATATGTTACGAGACCTATTGACGTGAACCGAAGGTGTCAAATAAGCTAGAGAATATACTGATGTTTAAAGGTGTCAAATATTTTAAACAATATTTTGGAGTTTTACCTTGTTTTAGCGTAGTGCGCCCCGTTCAACTTAGACACGATATGTCGGTTATATTAGGGTGCATTTCCAAATATAAAAGACCCTGTGATCTGAATATAGTAGGTGTCAAATAAGCTATGGGACCTACTGATGCGAGCTAAAAGGCGTCAAATTAGCTACGGGGCCTACTGATGTGAACTAAAGGTATGAAATAAGTACAGGACCTACTGATATCAACTAAAAGGTGTCAAATAGCCTAAGAGACCTATTTGCATAATGAATTACTAATGTTATTATTTGTTCTTGTGTTTCACTTTAGAAGGTTCATACTTTGCTTCTCGCATAAAGCTAGTAAGTAAAGCGGCAATATATACAAGGACTGTCGGAGGAATGTAACCTAGGTAGCTTAGAATAGCAGAAATAGCGTCCAATCAGATTCGCGCATTTTGTGCAAGCTCGCAAATGTTCCAGCTTTACCCCATGTTACTTTTATTGGTTTATAACTGCCCAGGGAGTCAGGGAGGATACGCGCATTTTCAAGGTGGTTCATTAATTGTCTCGCCACTATCTTCTCAAGAAATGTGCCTTAGACATTCTGCAATGTGATGATTCGATAGTTGTTAAGCAGTGTGGGGTCTTTACTAGGTTTTGGAAGTGGTTGTAGGTAATTATGTAGCCAGTTTTCCGGCACCTCAGCATTCTGTATACTGGTGTTGAAATCCATCACTACATGCATAATGCCTCTGTCATCAAGCTCTTTGATGTGTTGATACTGTACACCATCAGGACCCGGAGCAGTGTTTCTACTTGTTTTTAACGTATACATAACGTCTTCGTCAGATATTAGGTCGAAATATATCTGGCCTCTGAATCAATTTACCAGCACACGTTTCTTCATCTCTTGACGGGCAGCTTTATCACCTTTATCCGTCTGAGTGATATACCGACTGAGTAATGCACGTCCTTTTATCTTTATCGGTCTGTGATGGAGTTACTGTGATTTAGTCTTGAATAGGCCCCATTTCGTTTTCTCTTCGTAACTATTGAGTTTGCCATTTTTGTCTTCCCTCTATTAAAGATTGGGAAGTATTTTTTTTTCTCTGAATAATAGGGGTTTAGATTTTTTCTGTAGGTAAAGTAATTGCGGGGTTGTTTCTTTAGGGATTAATGTAAGTTAGTATTGAAGGGCACCAGTCTTCCCGTTTCTAAATAATCGCGATCTTGGAATTCCATTTTTTGCGTTGTTAAATTTATCGCGGTCATTTTATCGTGGGAAAGGGGAGATGACCCCTACCCAGGTAACATCCAACGTAAGTTGGAGTGAATCACATTCGGTTCTGCTCACGCTAGCGGACGACGTTAGGTAACGTTACGCAGCCGGAAATACGCGCGCATTTAAAGGAAGCAAGAATACACTGGTTCTAAATTTAGAGATGAGCGCATGGAAAAATTTTAGAGTATCTTTAATTCTATTGGTTGTAGTGAGACGCCTTGCCTCAAGTAGGTCGGGGGTCAGAGCGGGAAAATCTAAGATAAAGTAGCGCTTTTCGATTTAGCGGTTTCTTCCTGCAGAAATCCTGGGCCGTGTATCCAAGCATATTGTCGGCTTCTAACGCTGAACGCAGTATTGGTATGTCAGTAAATTAAAGTAGCGTGGTAATTAAATTTAGTTTCTCAAATAGAGCCTTAGTCCGTTCTAATTTAATTTATTTTTGAACTTTATAACTTGTAACGCCATCATTTATTTCTACAGTGATAGCAGTGTCTATGAGTGATAAAAAGATATTACGTAGGTGTGCTCTTTAGATTTAAAAGAAAGTCTGTAGAAATACACGCATCCTAGATTTATATTAATTTACAGAATATTCTGAAGCGCGTGTATTTTATTTCCTTGAGAGTTTAATTCTGATAAATCTCATAACACAAAAATCAAATACTACTCCGCATAATATTTAATTACACAACCACTTAAGGTACCATAAATTTCCTTTCCCTCTCTACCTCACGTGGTTTCCCTGCAATTATTATACTTTCACAGATAGAAAAATATTTTAATTATCTTCTCTATCCATCTAGAATTTCTATCCAAATAAATTCCGGTAACCACGTGATTAAATTTCCCGAAAAATCCGTTCCCGTATTTTATGTTTTATGAGACTTATCAGAATTAAACTCTCAAGGAAATAAAATACACGCGCTTCAGAATATTCTGTAAATTAATATAAATCTAGGATGCGTGTATTTCTACAGACTTTCTTTTAAATCTAAAGAGCATACCTACGTAATATCTTTTTATCACTCATAGACACTGCTATCACTGTAGAAATAAATGATGGCGTTACAAGTTATAAAGTTCAAAAATAAATTAAATTAGAACGGACTAAGGCTCTATTTGAGAAACTAAATTTAATTACCACGCTACTTTAAATTACTGACATACCAATACTGCGTTCAGCGTTAGAAGCCGACAATATGCTTGGATACACGGCCCAGGATTTCTGCAGGAAGAGACCGCTAAATCGAAAAGCGCTACTTTATCTTAGATTTTCCCGCTCTGACCCCCGACCTACTTGAGGCAAGGCGTCTCACTACAACCAATAGAATTAAAGATACTCTAAAATTTTCCATGCGCTCATCTCTAAATTTAGAACCAGTGTATTCTTGCTTCCTTTAAATGCGCGCGTATTTCCGGCTGCGTAACGTTACCTAACGTCGTCCGCTAGCGTGAGCAGAACCGAATGTGATTCGCTCCAACTTACGTTGGACGTTACCTGGGTAGGGGTCATCTCCCCTTTCCCACGATAAAATGACCGCGATAAATTTAACAACGCAAAAAAATGGAATTCCAAGATCGCGATTATTTAGAAACATGAAGACTGGTGCCCTTCAATACTAACTTACATTAATCCCTAAAGAAACAACCCCGCAATTACTTTACCTACAGAAAAAATCTAAACACCCCTATTATTCAGAGAAAAAAAGAATACTTCCCAATCTTTAATAGAGGGAAGACAAAAATGGCAAACTCAATAGTTACGAAGAGAAAACGAAATGGGGCCTATTGAAGACTAAATCACAGTAACTCCATCACATTACCACACCCTTCGAGGTCGGAGCCTGCCGATCTAATTTACTGTGGTCTTGGTGTTCAGATTGGTTCCTATCTATGTCTCCCGAGCTGTCTTTGAGTCGCTCTGCAACTGGCAGGCGGCTGGGCCAATCACCCAAACCATACCTCCTTCCCGTGTGCACCTGGCCTTGTTTACTTAATTTTCTCCTCCAGGGTTTCTTCCTGATAAGTGTCCTTGGCCTTGGTGGAGTACAGCTCCCGCACAACTCCCTGACCACTGAACAGGTAATTAGCGGGTTACGTGCTGTCCGACAAAGACTATCCGCTGGGTGTTTACGTTTATATGGCCTGTACCTAGCTGACCTGAGGTACCTGCGGCTGACTGTAATGTCCCACGAGCGAGAATCACTGTTCCTAAATTGGAAAAGTTTGTCGGCCAAAGAAACGCGCATCTGTTTCTTCTTTTTCCTCTCCTTAACTACTCCCATGCTCCGGTGAGAGAGTTGACCTCCCTTCAGACCTGTGCCCTCCAATGGCGGGTCTCGAACTTCCCTTGCCTTGTCCGGCAAAAGACTGACTTGGTCAGCTGAACTGACCGGCTGGCTCTGTAGAGGCCTGGCGACGGCGACTACAGTGCTGCGCATCAGCGGGTTTGTGACCGCTGGTATAGTGCAAAAAAGATGCCCCATCTCGGGTTCCTCTGGTGTCGAGCCTCCGATTGCTTGCTGGGATTCTATTGAATCCTGATCGATCTCAATAGCTTCTACCTCTGAAGAAAGGTAGGTAATATCTGCCCCTGGCAGTGGTTCTGGGCTCGCTCTTCCCCTACCAATACGAAGAGGGACAGAGCTCTCTAAAGTAGCTCCTTGCAAATGCGTAATGCCGCTTTTCTCACTCTTTTCTGGCCTGAAAAGTTGGTGAGATGAACCTGTAGACCACGGGAGCTCTCCGTCTAACACCCTGGTTCTACCTTCAACCTTGCCCTCCCCTGTGAGAGTTACTGGCGTCAGTTGGAATGTGTCCTGCAGTGACACTTGACGGTTTAAGATCCCGTTTGATCGCGGAGAATCTGAGATAAAGCTCTCAGTGACTTGTACTACTGTTCCTTGAATACAGTTCTTGTCAGTATGTCCCTCTCCTGAAGGAGCTAATACCATCGGGGGCCTAATTCCCGACGACAAAGAATGTACTTCCACAATCACCACTGTTTTGCCATTAGGCTGCACAGGGATGTCAGGCGAATGCGCCTCTGCCTGTTGTTTTTCGCTGTCCCGCTGGGGAGCTGGCGAAACATGCCTTATTAGGGATTCGAACCCTGCCCTCGACTTTCCGTGTCGAGTATATCGTGCTGTCTCACGAGCATGGTAGAATCGGTAGCCATGCGATTTATGCTTGCTCGCGTTATTCCCCCTGTTATGCAGTTTCCACGCCTGGGATCGCTTCGTAATCTTCCCAGCGTTGTAAGAGCTGCTTTCCTTACTTAACCCCCTCCCTTGTTTGGGCTTCGGGTCCATTTCCAACGGAAAGTCCTTTTCCTGGAGTTGGGGCGCAGTTTGAGCCGACAAGTTATCATTTAATGGCGCAAGATTTTCAGAGGGGTTGTCCTTTTCTAGTAGCTCCTTTTCCCTCTGTTGTCTTCTTCTTTCCGATTCCAGGTCCTGTTCCATCGCTTCGTCTACCAACTCTCGGATGAATGCTTCGCTGTCCCCAGCTTTTGCACAGGTCCATGCCAACGCTAAACGATTGCCAAATAAGTTGTCTACCTCATATTGCCCCTGCAGGCTTTCTGCATATTCCAGAAGGGGTGGAATTTCGCTGTCACCGTACTCCATGAACTTAGCTACCTCAAGTGCAATCTTATGTACTTTATCGAGATCTGCCAAGTTACCTCCAAATTCTGCCGTAAGCTCACAAATATAGAGACGTGAAGGCCCCATAACTTCCCGTTACCTACTAGGAAAAATGCTGTCGCAAAAACCCGAACTCAGACTAGCACCAAGTCTGACTAATAACTACCTGAAAAAAGGTTAGTTATCCAGCTACTAAAAATTCTACCTTCCTGTTAAGAAAAAAAATCAGTTAGCCATCAATTACCTCTAAGTTCTATAACTAACCTATACCAACAATCCAACTGCCTGCAACCTGTGGAAAAACTTTCTGTGGAAAAACTTATAACTGGATCAGTTCTAATAGCTCAGTCTAGGGGATATTGAAAGAATCTATTCTCAGACTTTCCTATAGAAAACAATCTGTCAATCTAGATAAGATCCCAGAATGATCCTACAAAGCTGATCCCGGACGATCTAAATCTAAGATAAAGTAGCGCTTTTCGATTTAGCGGTCTCTTTCTGCAGAAATCCTGGGCCGTGTATCCAAGCATATTGTCGGCTTCTAACGCTGAACGCAGTATTGGTATGTCAGTAATTTAAAGTAGCGTGGTAATTAAATTTAGTTTCTCAAATAGAGCCTTAGTCCGTTCTAATTTAATTTATTTTTGAACTTTATAACTTGTAACGCCATCATTTATTTCTACAGTGATAGCAGTGTCTATGAGTGATAAAAAGATATTACGTAGGTGTGCTCTTTAGATTTAAAAGAAAGTCTGTAGAAATACACGCATCCTAGATTTATATTAATTTACAGAATATTCTGAAGCGCGTGTATTTTATTTCCTTGAGAGTTTAATTCTGATAAGTCTCATAAAACATAAAATACGGGAACGGATTTTTCGGGAAATTTAATCACGTGGTTACCGGAATTTATTTGGATAGAAATTCTAGATGGATAGAGAAGATAATTAAAATATTTTTCTATCTGTGAAAGTATAATAATTGCAGGGAAACCACGTGAGGTAGAGAGGGAAAGGAAATTTATGGTACCTTAAGTGGTTGTGTAATTAAATATTATGCGGAGTAGTATTTGATTTTTGTGTTATGAGATTTAATGAGTTCTAGGAAATATAGTCTATAGAGATAGATATATTTCTGTGTATAGAGATGTAATATATAAATGTAATGGTGAGTTTTAAACATTGATGTGCATTGATGTGCAGTTAATTGTTGTGCATTTTTATCATAAGGGGGAAACGATAAGGTCCTGAGACCGCTTACAGAGTTAAAGTAGGCCTAAGTACGGGAGGTTTCCCTACCAGTTTTTAATGTTTTAAGGCTTGAGGCAAGCTGTGTATAACACTGACTAACAAAAAAAAACTTTTTTCTTCTTTCTCTAACATTTCTATGTTTTTCTGGTCAATTTTAATGCGCTGTTTTTAAATCTGCAAACCGTTTTTCTCTATCAGGTCGGGATCTCTAGAAATACGCAATTGAAGTTTTTTAACAACGCATACAGTATTACAACATCATTCGTACAAGAAGTATAACAGTTATGTAGGCTTGAATTTCTTTGCAGTCGACTTTCGTCGGGGAATGGCATGGCGTACATCGCGATGAAGCATCCAACAATAATCGGCAAGCATGGTCACACTCCACCGTCCTTGATAACGTGACTCCATTACGGCGATATCTTGATGGAATCGTTCTCCATGTTCATCGCTGACTTCGCCAAGGTTGTCAGGGAAAAAGTCAAGATGTGAATCGAGCAAATGGATTTTGAGGGACATGTTACAGCCCATAATTCTGTATGCATCTATGCACTGCTTAACAATATGCAACATAGTCAACAGATTTGTGATTTCCCAGAAAGTTATCGACGATCGATTTGAATGCCATCCATGCGCGAAGTTCACTACCATGTAACAAGTTCTCGAATTGTTTGTCTGCAATAACTTTCCTAATCTGAGGTCCTACAAAGATACCTTCCTTTATCTTTGCATCGCTAAATTGCGGAAACTTTTCTCGAAGGTAAGTGAAAGCTTTGCTCGTTTTATCTAACGCTTTTACAAAATTCTTCATGAGCCCCAACTTTATATGTAACAGTGGTAAAATGAAGCTGTCTTTGTTAACTAATGGCTCGTGTATTACATTTTTATGCCCGAGCTGCATACGATCCCGGATAGGCCACACCTTTCTTGCATAATGTTCCTGTCTGTTGCGGCTGTCCCATTCACATCGGAAGCAACAAAATTTAGTATACCCAGTCTGCATGCCCGTGAGAATGCAATGACCTTAGGTCTCCACAAATCCGCCATTGGTAGTCATTGTACTTTATTTTTTTCAAACGTATAGCCATATTGTCATAAGTTTCTTTCATATGAACAGAGTAGGTGACTGGAATTGATGAAAATAAGTTTCTGTTATGCAATAACACAGCTTTTAGACTAGTCTTGGAAGAATCGATGAAAAGTCGCCATTCGTTGACTATGTGCTTATGACCGAGGTGCACCATTAGACCGTTTACATCTTTGCAATAGCAAATGTCATCATCCATCTCAAAGTATTGAACAAGTTCTCTGTGTCTATGACGAAATTTAGATATCGGAGTATTGGGCGCTAAAAGATTCCATTCTTTGAGTCGCGAACCGAGTAATTCCGCTTGTCCTTTGGTAAGAGCGAGATCACGTATTAGATCTGAAAGTCCTGAATGGTTAATTAAGTAAACACTATCATTCACCGGTATGTAATCTGAGTCAGAATTAGTTTCTAATGCAGGTAAACTATCACTTTCTGATGGTTCATTCACGTCCAACGGATTATGTTCTGGTGGTACTTGGATCGGACACGTGATTGGATCATGAGGCACTGGTTTCGAAACCAATTCAATATTTGAATAAACCACAGACTTTCTAGTTTTAAAAGTGAAACCATGGATATTTGTCAAGCAGAAGTACAATCAGTAGTGTGATTTGTATGTTCACGCCATATTACTGGCACTCCAAAAGGCATCGACTTATGCTTCAGCGATTTTCGTAACCAACCTGCCAATGTATCGAACAAACTGCATTTGGCTACCAAGATTTATTTGCATCATCAACTTTCGAATCGAAATAAAGTTCACATGCTTTCTTTAGTAATGGTGTAAAGTTTTTCTGGTCAACACGATCGGTAAAATATCTGCACACGTAACAGAACAGATCAGCCGAATTTCTACAACTTCTAGAAGCCATATTTTGCTCAGAATTATTTCAAAATACAGTAACTATTTGAAAAATCGCGTAACATATGTCATGCATCTTTTAGCAGTATAAAAAGTAGAATTATGTTGCTTTTTATTAATTTTTAATAAGTTATATAGTAAAAATGAAACGGAGCAAATAACGGTTTCCCAAAAATATATTTATTCACAAATATCTTAAGAACCCGACGTGATAGAGATAAACGGATTTCAGATTTGAAATCAGCGCAAGAAACTGACCTAAGAACGCTTATTCTTATATAAGAAAGAAAAATGTTGTTTGTCAGTGTAATCAGTTGATCAGTGAGTCTGGAGTTTACTAGACAGACAGGGTGTAGTCGGGAGGAGATGACCCAGGGTCAGTAAATATTTACGTATTGTCGTGCACAAGAGAGGGGAAATAGGGGAGCCGTCTTCGTTCGGGTGTTTACATGTTTGTGCTAGATTTGAGTGTGACTGAAGCATCCACTGTTTACGTTTTATATGAAAATTTATTATATGAAAGTATTTTGGTATTGTAGTACAGAGTGGCATGTCTTTTGTGTCCACAGCAGTGGTCACGGCCCGAAGAGCGGGGGTTGCCAATAAATCTTGTTCCTGACAGCTGGCAAAGGTAGCCAGTCTTCTCAAGAGAGAAAAGTCGAGGAAACGCCAGAGGCGTAAGAGCTTGTACCGTGGAGGTGTATCGGCTCTGAGTATTGTGGCCCCAGAGAGAGGGAGCGAGGAAGAGCAGGTCGAGACGGCGACGCAGTCTTCAGTGAAAAGGGTTTTCTTAAGACCCGGAGCTCTTAGCTCATACACACCCATCGAACCCAAGCAAGCGGGTTGGTGTGTCTTTTTTTTAAGCCTCGGTCAAAATTAATACCGAAGGGCCTAAACCCAAATGAGGGGTAACATAGCAAGGGAGAATCAGCTTTCTTTTCGCCAAATAGAGAAGCCTCTACAGTCTACGGCAAGTGCCTAGTCATCAGAAGTACGAGTCAGAACCAGGAAGAAAGGGATATCATTTCCCGGTTGCTGAAATGAAACGAGAGCAGCAAGGCAGGAGAAGTGGAGAGAGAGATGGTGAAAAATAGATCAGGGACCTGCAGAGTCTCATATTATTCTTAGAGGGTAGCCTCTGAGCCTTAGAGTTAGAAAAAGTCTATTAATTAGCAGTGCAGAGTGTGACTTAGTGGCGGATATCGCTGACAGAGTTAGCTACTGTGCAGATAGTCTTCGGCAGTACCAGCAGAACCTTGACATTAGAACTAGTAAATTATAGAGTGTGGCTATAGTTGACGCCCAACCAAATTAGACTGTAGTTAAGATCACTTATCATTTTTTTAAATTTTGTCCCCAGCAGGGTGAATGAAGGAGTGAAAGTGGTTGGAGTTTTAATTTGGTGTGCTTATAATCAAATTGATTTTCTTTGTTTTCCAGGTCGGTGCAACCTTGCACGATATATGATTTTCTTTGTTTGTTACTATGTTATGAAAAATTCTGTTGATTTGTATAATAAACTTATTTAATGTTCACAGGATCAGCTTCTTCACTGTATAGTCCTTAACTGTTGTCTGTACAGTGGTGTCTGTAGTGTTAGTTGAACCTTATCTCCTTTAGTCTGTTAAAGGTAGCCAGAGGTGGTGAGTTTATAGCATTTCTTGACGTCACGATTTGGCGAGGAAGATTTAATTTCGGTTATCCTCCTCGGGCCAATAGACTCACCTTACTACATTCACTGTCATTTCTCATAATTAATCTATTATCTTAGTCTTTTCTCACATCAGGGTCTTGTCCTACACTTGGGCATAACTCTAACTTAAATCCAAATCGTGACACGGTCTACAGACTCATTCCCGCGGAGCTCAGAATATTTGGTATGGGTTGGCTTATATTGTTCCTATTCATTCGTGGATGTACTTACTTACTTAGTCGTTCCCCTTCTACCGTGAGGTGTAGAGGTGTGGAAGAGAGAGCACCAGACCATTCTATCAGCCGTCTTCTTCCTGGCCTGGTTCCATTCTAGTCCTCGGTCCTTCAAAGATTGTCTAATGTTGTCCTCCCAGCGGACTCTGGGTCGTCCTGGTGGTCTGGATCCCTGGCTCTTTGTTTCCCATGCTTGTCGTGGTAGCCGATCTTCTCCCATTCTGCAGACATGGCCAAACCATGTTAGTTGGGACTGTTCTATTTCGGTCTGCAGCGGATGGGATTTTAGGCCTTGACGGATCGTCTGGTTGCGGACCATGTCTCTTCTTGTTACTTCAACCACTTTCCTCAGATACCTCATTTCTGAGGTTTGGATCTGGCTTTTGTGGGTTGTAGTCATTGCCCACGACTCGCATCAATATGTCAAGACTGGGACATAGGTGGAGCGGTATACATCCATCTTCGTTTTCTTACCAACCTCTTTCTTGCTGAGGAATCCACGATTTATGGCCTGAAAAAGTCTCCCAGCCGCTGCTTTTCGAGTGGCCAACTCTTTTTTGATGCCTCCCTTTCGGTCTATAATAGCTCCGAGATATTTAAAGTGGTCGACCTGCTCCAGGACCTATTCTCCCAACTTAATCTGATGTTTTCTTTCTTCTCGTGATATCACCATGGATTTTGTTTTAGAGCTGCTTATGACCATCCCTCTCTTCTCCAGCTCTTCCTTCCAGACTTGCAGGTTGGATTGGAGATGTGCCTCTGATTTAGCAATCAGGGCAACATCATCAGCAAATGCCAGCTCCGCAATATAGACCTGTCTCATCTTCCAGTACCCCACTGAATACTTTCTTGTTCTCTCCTTACATGCCTTGATGACATCGTCCATAAGGAGTATGAAGAGGTAAGGTGATAGGATATCACCTTGTCTTACACCAGTTGTGGTCCTGAACTCTTCTGACTTATGGTTTGCTGTCCTCACATAATTTCTGCAAGACTTGTAGAAGCTCTGTATAGCATGAATCAGAGGTGCTGGAATATTCTTCCTTGCCAAACAGTCCCAAAAATTGCTCCAGGGGACCCTGTCAAACGCCTTTTCCAGATCTATGAAACAAAGAGGGATCTCACTCTTATACTCAAGGGCCTTTTCACTCAGCTGTCTGAGTGTGAAGATTAGGTCTTGAGTACTTCGGTTCGCTCGGAATCCGTACTGGACCTCATCCAATTGTGGCTCAGCTAGTCGTCGGAGTCTCTGCTCTAGGATTCTAGAGTAGATTTTACCAGGGACACTGAGAAGGGATATGCCTCTATGGTTTCCACATTGTCGATTGTCACCCTTTTTGAAAATTGGTGTTATGATGGCAATCTCCCAATCCTTTGGTATGGTCTTGTTGCACCATGCTGCCTGTAGGACCTTTAAGAGTAATAGGTCGCCTGATGCTCCCATGTACTTAACCATTTCTGGTGTTATACCATCATGCCCTGCTGCTTTGCCCATCTTGATTTTCTCTAGTGCTGCCCTCAGTTCTTCTATCTTTATGTCATCTTCACCATCATTGGTTTTCTCTTCTGTGCTAGTGGTTATCATTTCTGATGCTTCACCATGCTCAATATCCAGGAGTTCTGAGAAATATTCTTTCCATCTTTCCATTACTTCCTTCGGGGCAGTAAGCAATTTGCCTTGCTTGTCCTTTATAAATTTGAGAGGGCATTGTTTTTCTTTCCTCATGTTCTTTAGGGTCTTATAGAACAATTTCTGGTTTTCTTGTGCATCTTTTTCTAGCTTTTCTCCAAATTCTTCCCAGGACTTCTGTTTTGCTGCTAGCACTTTGTTCTTTGCTTCTGTTCTGAGTGTCACATATTCTCTATATTTTTCCATTTGTCCTGTTGTGTTTTTAGCTCCTAAGTATTGTTTCCATGCCATTTTCTTCTCTCTTATTTTCTCTTTGACTTCCTCTGTCCACCAAGGTGTCCTCTTTCTTTGGTTAGCAAGTCGGACTTCACCGCATGCTTCTGCAGCAGCTGTCTTTATGATATCCTTGAATTTATTCCAGAGGGTTTCCAAGTCATCAGGTCGTTCTTCTGTGTTGCTCACTGCTGTAGCAATAAGCCCCTGATATCTGGTCTTAATTTCTGGCTCTCTCAGCTTGTAGGTCCTAATGCTCATTTCTCCTGCTCGTTTACTTGGTTTCTTGCGTGATGTGGGCAGTTCCTAGGCTGAGCAACTCTTTCAGTTGTTCGTTTGATTGTTAGCAGGTAGTGATCACTTCCAATCTCTGGCCCCGTCCAGACTCTTGCATCTCGGACATATCTGAATGAGCTTCTCCGAACAATGGCATAGTCGATCACTGATTTCTCATTCTTGGTTGGTTCACATCTAGTGTATGCATGTATGCGCTTATGGGGGAACTTTGTGTTTGTAATGATCAGATTCTGCTCACTGCAGAATCTAAGGAGTCGCTTTCCATTAAAATCTCCGAGCATGATAACTTCATCTAGGCAGTCATCCACTGTCCTTTGAAGCAGCTCGAAGAATTCCTCCTTGACCTCTGCTCTCTCATCCTCATTTGGCCCATACACTATGACCAGGTTGACTATGGTTTCTCCTTCTTTTAGTTTTACAACCATAATGCGCTCCGAGACAAAGTTCCATCCCTTGATACTATCTTTTTGATTTTGGGCCACAATGCAACCCACGCCCCCTTTAGCTCTTTCAGATATGGGTACACCACTGTAGAGCAACGTGTTGCCATCGAGATCCATGACTCCTTGTCCTTTTTTCTTCGTTTCCGTTATAGCCAGGATTTCTAGTTTTGCTTTGCTCATCTCTTCCACCAGCTCCTCTTCCTTCCCATTTATACTTCTTGTGTTCCAAGTTCCATAAGTCGTAGTCCGTAGTCCGTTCCAGTTCGTCGCCTTTAGAATCAGTCCGGTTTTCTCTCTTGTAGTTCGTGGATGTAAGGACCAGAATTTCTGTAAGATCTTTTCCGTGCCCACCTGGTTCACGAAGGCCTTCCACACTTGGGCCTTGGCTTCAACCCCTCCATTATTCACTGTACTATCTTTCGCGCTTTCGTCCATTCTTTCGTTGCTCTTTCATTTTCTATTCATGCTTTTTCTACATCCTCAATCCATCAGAGTGGTTGGATGAAATGTGTTCTAGTTGTCTTTTTCCTGGCATTTTGACGCAATATATGTAGAGGGCTAATACAGTCAAGTGAGCCTGCAGTGTACTTAAAGTGTGTTTAGGCCTCCTGTGTCTGGTTACCCTCTCTTGTGCAATAAATAAAAAAGTATATGGATTGAAAAAGCAGAAACACTCGAATAAACTTACGGCGTAACGGCCAGACAGCCAGCTAGCGGTCTTTCACATAAATTTACTTCTTACTGGCTAATACAAAAGTGAGCCGCCCCCCCCCCCCCCCCCTCCCTTCTCAATTAAAAAAAAGGACAGAGATAACAGCCCAGTGGTCAAAATGTTATAAAAATTGGCACAATATACCCCACTTACAACGAAGAGATCATACCTCTTGTCAGGTTGCGACGTGATGTCGAATCTCGGAAACAAGTGGAAAAACAAACATTATTATTATTATTATTATTCCTTTGACCGCCGACCGACTAAGCAGTCTTCGGCCATAACACCTTGCGGCGTCATTAGGGCAACAAGAAATCGTCCGTTGTTCCGTCACACCTAGCGGCGTATATTGGTACAACAGACTTTTAATTGTTGTTTCTGTGATCAATGTGACAAGCAAGCGGTAGATCAATCCGCTGTGCCCCGAACTTGCCCTCATGTGTACTCTACTCCTGTCGCTATAAAACCATTTCGCCATGCCTCTCAGACGCCCGTCCAGCCAAAATCCTTTCGGGACCGAAGGTCCTCGAAAAAGGGCAGTCTGGCAAAAAACAAACATAACCATGTGATATTTTAAGCAGCTCAGATAGAGTAGTTAGGGGAACGCATCCACATTTTTTTTAAGGGGAACAACTTAACTATTTAAAAACTATAAAACTAAATAATTCATTTTTATTACTTATTTGATTTTATCAATTCATTCTATAAAGTTATTTAAGGCATAAACGATTTATCTATTTTTATTAGTTTATTTTTTAAATTGTTAAAATTTCTTTTGTTTTCCATGTTTAGGGTAAACAAACTTTTAATAATATGGAGTTTAAGCACATAGTAAAGTAGTGACTACTTATATGCTCTGTCACTTTAAATGATAATATATATCAATAAGCCTGATGTGCACACTAACATGTTTCATCGTCGCTCGAAAGCGCACTTCGACAATCTTTTAAACACATTTTCTGGGTCGTTCCTCCTCTACCCTGGGGCTGGAGTGGCTAAGAGGTATAGCATTCGTCTCTAAGTCTAAAGGTATCGGGTTCGGTTCCCGGAACAGGGAATGATTTTGATGGAATATTTGCATAACCACTGGGAACTAATAATGTCATACTCCCCCTGATCCCCTGCGTAGTGAGATCAGATACTTAGCTTTTACGGATCATCATGATCATGTAGCATGTCCTTTGCAGAACGTCGCTCTCATCACAGCCCGCCTGAAAGATTTTCGATCTCTAGCCAGCCCTCCTGCCTCCTCCAATGTCATGTTCACGGTGTCTTCAATGCCCTGTGTCCACCGTCGTCTTGGTCGGCCCCTGCCTCGCCTTCCAGGTACCATACCCTCCATCACTGCTCTTTCTAAGCCACTATGGCGTTTAATGTGGCCAAAATATTTCAGTTTCCGGGACATGATATTGTTTATGAACCAGTTTTCCTTGATGTTCAGGTCGTGAAGGATGTCTATATGTTTCTTCTTCTTGGTCCACGATATTCTGAGAATAAGGGCGAAAAAATAGGAGGTGCTGCAAGTTGCGTCCGTTTAAAATTCGTCGGCAGTTGAAAATAGCAAAGAGTAGTCCATACGGCCACTGCCCTGGAAGAACCCTGGCAGAATTTACGTTGAAACTCTCGTGGTGCTTTAGAGTTTGTGCGCTGTGCTGAGATCCTCCTTGTGTGATCTAAGGGAGGAGATCGGAGCACTGGTGAAGTTGACCGTGTGCATTGAAAATGGTCCTTAAAACAAAACAAACAAACCTCTTCTACCTTGGGGAGTAGAATTTGTCACAGGACGGATTAGGGCGACCTCTTCTCAATCTCTTTTCTACTACGACAGTACTCATTTTCAATTATTGTACGTACTGATTACCTGGAATTTCCGGGTCGACACATTTCTATCTGCTATGTAGCAGACATTTTGTATTTTATACATTCTTACACTCCTCACAGACATAAGTCGTCATGTCTGTTTAGTTACCCCTTCCTCCCTGCTTTGGAAGGAACGGCTGAGATAATAATTACTCGATAATCATGTTGATTATTGCGGGTGTGGCCGACATCAGACTACAGATTAACACTAAAATCGCTCAGCGCATTTGCTTAATTGCTAATAAGACCATGGTGCGTTTTTCGACAAGATCGTAATACGCCGAAAGTTTGATAGCCACTACGGGGAGACACCTTATAGGCAGACATCTTCTGTTACTTGATCATCATTTAGGGCTTGGTACAGGCTATAGCCTGAGGTGTTAACTTCCTATATGACTACAATTTCCAGGTTCTTAATTCACCCTTGCTTACAGTTGTTGGATGATGTCGTTTTAATTCTCCAACAGTAATTCCAAACAAAACAGCAAACGTTATATAGTTGATAACTGCCAAGTGATCATATAAACCGTTATTAAACTTGAAGAAATACGAACAGTTTCACGTATATTATCAAAGTACATCAACGAAATCATCTTCTTCAGTTCATCTAATTTTGTCTGTATATCTTTCAATATTATTGACAGTTTGGCAATGCTACTCCCCCAGTTTCTGCCTTTGTAGCTTGGTTAATTTATTCCTCGTTATACTCAATCAGATTCTTTATACTTTCTCCATCTACTAATACTGCAGAAGTGCCTATTATGGATTTGGGCGCTCCACTTGGAGGAACCTCTACTTTATCAATGGCTAATTATATCAGTTTGCTTATCTCTGCTATTCCGTTGCTACATTGGTTCATAGCTACAACTTTTCTAGCTGAAAGTAATAATTATACAGTCAGCATCGATAGGCAGTCAGAACGGCTGTCTACTTATGTATAATAGTCACAATTACGATTTCACACACAATCTTTTTCTAGCGATGAGGTTATAACGCTTGTCAATATACTTTAAACCAAAGTATAATAAATGTCTTGAGATTATCAAAAACTGAGCCGGACTTTTGTGACAGTCTGCGTGAGCGCTTGATTGCTACATCATCAGATAAAATCATGTCCTTGTTCTATGGCTCTCTAGATGCAACTAACTAAGAAAGTATATTCTTTTACTAATCTCATAAGTGGTGCGGGGCTTGCCGACTTAGATCATTTTTCGTTGGTTATACAAATTGTAAAGATTTATTTCATTAGCTACAACTATCGTTACCTACTTAATATATAATTTAAATAAGCTCATGCAAATGAGGTTATGTAGTCCTCTTTTTAGTGTTGCTAAGCAACGCCGGCCAAAACTTAAGGGAACACAGTTAGACAAAGTTTTGTGCTTTGATTTCTATGATGCATTTAGTAATTTATTCTGTCTTTATTTATTACGTTAACGTGTGTTACTAGCGTTAGTCTAGGCCATCCGGTTACATAAATATGAAATCTTGCTTCATAAAATATGCTTTTGAGTAAAGTGAGCTTGCTAGTTGTATATGCCAATCAACTTGTAAATATGGAATGTTGATTCTCAAAATGCGCTCTTGTGAGTGAGTTGAACTTGATATTTTGAATATGTAGTTAACTTGCGAGCACTTGATAAAAGGTGAATGAAAATGCTGCGTCCACCCTTTAATCGTGGGCGAGAAATCGTCCCTTTTAACTTAGGAAGTGAAGGATGTCCTAAATGGCAAATTCTGTTATCCAGACGTACACTAGAGTCTTTCTGGTTAGACGTCAAACACGTAAGGGGTAGACTCAGATCTCTGTTGGACTGAAGACACACAAAAGTCGTCGTAAGTTTTCACACTTAATATCAATGGTTGACTTTCTTTTATACTACTCCTGAAAAATGATGATTTCAATTCTCTAGTAATTATCTATGACATGAGATGCACCTGATAAGTGTTAAGTATATTGCGCATTGGAGTGTGTGCACATGCAAATGTGTACGGATGATCTAACAATGTAGATGAAGTGAAGTATAAATGTAAAAATCTGTTTGCATGGATGTAAAAGATGTAAAAGTTGGTTTTGTGTATATGCCCAGATGTAACGTACTGTTTTGATGTGTATGAATGTTAATACGTTGACCGTGTCGTGTTGTCCTGGCCAGTACCCAGTTGTAGCGATAATCTAGGTCACTAGTGTGAGGTGCTGCCAGGGTATAGACACATACGTCATGTCAGTATTCATGTAGATTCAGACATGTAGTACTTTTATTACAATGTGGTTGATCGTGTAAGTGTGTAGATAACAGTGCTGATAACACGAAGGCCGTATAGGCTCTTGGACGTCTTCACATTAACTCACACAACCACAAGTAGAAGTCAGTGAAGTAGGGAATGCTGCTGACGTTTACAAGATTTATTCATGACGTACGATAATACGATGATGATGGACGAAACAGTCAATAGTATAAGATCGTGTACATAATATGTGCAGTTACAAAGGTCAGTTTCAGACATCACAGATTCCAGACATGTAACAATGTCTTGTAACAATGTTTGCTGTTTATGCAATAGCTCTAATCCCTGACTGAGCCCGTCAGGTAAGCCCTAACAAATATATTGCTTACTACAGGCGATATCAATTATTTAATCAAAGTCAATGCCATTGTCCTACAATTAGCAAAAAGACTTCAGACTGGCCTCACATGCCAGATACTTCATTCTGGAGAAGACAGATTGGCCGTAAATACGAACCAATATGATGACAACGAAATCAGGCCGCAGGTCGCGGGCCTCGATAATCAGGTCACTTTCAGTTTACACAAGCTTCTCAGATTATATATATGTTTTCTGCCAAACCATATTCCGCCTGCATTGCGGATCCATAAAGATGATTAATAGGCTTATGTATGTAACAGGTCAACCTAGACGTAGTCCTTCAAATATGAAGCCATACTGGAGTACAGTATAATAACTCCTTGTGAGCTTCGCTCACTATGTCGCCATCAGCGATAAATGTACCTGTAAGATCTAAACGAGACGAAAAGATCGAATAATGTTGCAGTTACCTTCTCAAAGAATCCTTACACTCTAAGGTAACACAACACAGCCAATACTGGCATAAAGAAACACTCAGGGACGGAAAAATGCCAAAACAGACAATCCCAGAATTTCCAATCCCTATCGAAAACTTGGCAGAGAGGAATCTACGGATCAGGACATCCGTTCTAAGCCTCAGGTACACACTCCCTCTGAATCAGTCTCCCGGCTTTTTTTCGCCAAGACCCGCGCATGCCCAAAGAGCATGGACCAGATCGAGGCAAACTCAGACCAGGCGTTTCGGCCCAAATGGGTGATAAAGATACTCCATATATGATCCTATAAATAGACTTAAGACATGTCAACTATAAGACATGCCTGAGACAGGACACATAAGACAAGAGAAGATAATCACCAGTCAAACCTGTCATAGAAAGACAATAAACATTTATCTCTCTTTGACCACATTAAACCAAACATACATTAGGCTGGTGTTTTTTTCACCGTCAAAAATGACGGCAACATTACCACACCTCCCGGGGAGAAAAAAATGGCATATTTTTATTTTTTTTTAAATACATCTATGAGCCAGGTGCATTAAGCTCATAACGCATGAGTAATGCGTCGATGAAAGAATCACCAAAAAATATAATATCATAATGTCAGATCCAGTCGACGCACAGTAGAGCGTCTGGTGAGAAGGAAAAATCTCACTAGATAGGAGAAACTATTTTCTCAAAGTAAATATATCCGGGGAGGTGTTACCAACCAACTCAAAAGTGCAGGTAATGTTACAACAAAAATTCACATAAATGTGATAAATGGTGAATGACAATTTCCATAACGAGATTACACGAACATCGAAATATCACGACGTATAATGCGTATATAACAATAAATTCAAATGGTCAATCATAAACAACATTTCTAAATTCTTTTTTATAAACATATGATTATACATGTGTATATAACTAATATCAGATTACGTCAGAAGACCACGACGATGCTCTATTCCGGCGATGTCTTGTAAGCAAGAGCCTCAAGGAACATCAGGACGTCTGTAGAGGTCATCGTAGTTATACAGCGATCCAAGATATTACACTGGTTTGCTGAAAAGAATACAAATAGTACACTTCTTAGAATATTATAATGTACCATAGTCACTTAATATATATCTAAACTATAAATGTGGCCGCATTAATTTTTTCGACCTTTATTTCATATGAAACAAAGCCCTCCTCTGTTTTACCGAAGACGGTAACAGAGAAAGCAAGAAATCAATACATAACCATGAGTTTAAACAAAGTGACAACAAGTGTTACAGAAGCATGTTATTGCAAGAATAGATCATAACTTTAGATATGTAACAGTGGATCTAGACAAAAGAGCTAAGTAGCTTCATATGGGCATCGAGACAATATGTCTGCCATCACATTATCCGAACCACGGATAGCTCGTACCGTGAAATGAAAAGGTTGAAGAGCGATAGCATATCGAGTGGATCTCGAACTCTTCAAATCCTTATTCTGCATAGCTGTGAGAGCTTTTTGGTCGGTTTCTACTACAAAATGCGCGCCGAGAAGGAATCTTTGGAGTTTAAGAATTGCCCAGACCATAGCTAGCAATTCTCGGTCTAGAACAGAATAACTCCTTTCTGCCGCATTCAGTTTTCTCGAGACATACATTACAGGATGCAGAGTCTGAGAATACTCTTGCATCAGTGCCGCCCCGATCCCCATTGCTGAGGGGTCACTACGAAGGACAAACGTCCTATCGGCTGTAGGTAGTCTTAAAATAGGAGGAGACGAAAATAATGACTTAATCTGATCCAATGAAGATTGGCATTCTTGGGACCAACGCACCATATTAGGAGACCCTTTCTTCAATAGGGTTGAGAGTGGTGCCGTAATAGAGGAAAGATTCGGAATGAATTTTCCGTAGAACTGTATTAGGCCCAAGAGACTACGGATCTGTTTTTTAGTCTTAGGAATAGTGATGTTCAGTATCTTAGAAGTGTTGTGGTCTTCTGTCTTCAATTGACCATGACCAACACGATGACCAAGAAAAGACATCTCACTAAACCTAACGTAACCTTTAGAGGGTTTAGCTGTCAAATTATACTCACGTAGAGTAGACAACAGTTCATCTAATCCCAGATAGTGATCTTCCCACGAATCGCTAAAAAGATAGATATCGTCCAAGTATGCAATCACATCAGACCGATATGCCAGTATTCGACGCATCATGCGTACGAATGTAGCTTTAGCATTCTTAAGGCCAAAAGGCATAAAGTTCCACTGGAACAAACCCCTAGGTGTGGAGAAAGCAGTGAAAGGTTTGGCTCGTTCGGTTACAGGAACTTGCCAGTATCCTTTAGTCAAGTCCAGCTTTGTAAAGAAACGAGAATTGGAAAGTCTAGTAAGTAACACATCCAACAGAGGCATAGGTTCTGCATCGAACTTCGTTACTTGATTTAGTTTACGGTAATCGACGCAAATGTGTATGTTATTGTTTTTCTTTCGGACAATAACCATAGACGACGAGTATGCCGAATTGGATGGTTCAATTATTCCTAACTTTATCATTTCATCCAACTCTTTCTCGACTTGAGTTTGGAAGTGGATAGGAATAGGTTAAGGTCTGACCCTGATAGGAGTATGGTCAGTCAACACAATCTCATGTTCAATGACTGTAGTGTGTCCAGGAATGTCCGTGAGAACATCCTGAAATGCGTGTAACATGGAAGAGATTTGTGACTGTTCCCTAGTTGATAAATTAGGTGAAATTGCAACATCCTTCCATGATTCCGTAGAATGAAGTGGAATCATTGGACGAGGCAGATTAGCATCAGAAAAAGTAGATTCCTCATCCTGTATGACAGACAGCGATGAGTAATGGCCACAAGCGACTGTAGCGTCGTCCGTCGCTTGAAAGATAGGTTGTAAGTACTCTGGACGTTCATAAAATTCCGTAAGCATATTTATGTGAAAAGTTTTATGCTTTCCGTCAAAATCGACGACATTGTCGACATCAGAAATTTTAGATACAATCTCAAAAGGACCTTTCCAACCAATAAGAAGTCTATTTTCCCTGGAAGGAAGTAACACAAATGCTTTGTCTCCAGGACAAAGTTGACGTAGGCATCTATTTTTATTTGCAAACTGTCTTGCCTTTGCTTTAGCAAACTCAGAAGCGGAAGTTGCTAATTTGGAAGCTTCAATGATTTTCTGCCTGAGGGCAATGACATACTCGTAAGAAGATTGTGTGTCATCACTAATATCATCGGCAGCTATCAGATCGTGAAGCAAGGACATTGGGCCGCGCGGACGCGCGCCAAAGACGAGATTGAAAGGAGAAAACCCGGTATGTTGATTAGGAACTTCTCTATAAGCAAAGAGAGCAGCGGGTAAGATTCTGTCCCAATCCTGAGGATGATCCTCAGTTATTTTCGCAAGTACATTTTTCACAGTCCTATTGAAACGTTCGACTAGTCCATTAGACATAGGATGACAAATACTACTCAGTGATCTCTTGATATTAAGAGTAAACATCACTTGCGACATTGTCTCAGATATTAGTTGGGTGCTATGGTCTGACAAGATTTCCCTAGGGAATCCCAACCGCAAAAATATCAGCAAAAGAGCGTCTGCAATATCGGCAGTCGAAATGCTCTTCAGAGGTATGGCCTCTGGCCATCGAGCACACATGTCTGCACATGTAAAAATAAATTTATTTTGAAAGGACCAATGATATCTATCGCCATTTTCTGAAATGGACGGATAGGAATGTCCGCAGCCTGGATAGGTGCTGCATGGCGAGGACCTTTCGATTTAACTTCTTGACAAACTCTACACGAGCGGCAATAAAGACGTATGTCTCTGTTGACGAATGGCCAAAAGAAAGCCGCAAGAACTCTCGACTTCGTCCGTGAAAATCCCATATGACCAGTGCATTGGGAGTCGTGAGCATGTTGCAGTATTCTAACTC
Source organism: Oreohelix idahoensis (assembly GCA_024509875.1). Taxonomy (NCBI): domain Eukaryota; kingdom Metazoa; phylum Mollusca; class Gastropoda; order Stylommatophora; family Oreohelicidae; genus Oreohelix; species Oreohelix idahoensis. The sequence goes on along the minus strand of JAMPIV010001390.1, from coordinate 360,425 downwards.
TCATGTCTTTCGGAACAAGAATTTGTGAATGTATAGACATGTCAGAGTGTTGTACCATACGTACTAGTACGCCATTCTTCATAGTGATCCACGATTTGTGATCTGTGTTCTCATTTGGGTCACATTTTTTTGCCAGAACGAAGAATTTTTTTAACGAAATGTCTTCCTGTTGACTTTTGATAAAAGAGTCACGTGAAATCACATCATGATCATCTTGATCACGTACATCAACACCTTCGGTCGATGTAGTCTGAGGCATATGCTAAGCCTGAGCTCTCGTGACAACTGCATTAGCAGCTTCTAAGTTATGTTCCTCCCAAGCAATAATCTGCTGCGGGGTACACTCTTTAATGCCGTGTATACGCCCGACGATCAGATCTGCAATAGGATTCGGAAGCAGACACGCTTGGACTTCTCCCGTAAAGAAGGGAGTAGCTATACGAATGATAGCGGTAGAGTATTTTTCCACTGTGCCACCAAATGTTACACATTTGATCACTCTTCTAGTGGCACATGAAGGATCTACAAGAGATTGTCTAACCCCAATAGTGGTACATCCAGAATCAAAGAGGACTGAGACTGAATCATTATTCATTAGACCCCTATGTAAAATAAGAGATCCTCTCCCGTCATGCGCCGCAGCGGCAGGAAGAGCGGGAAAAGGATGATCGCAACTCAAGGTGGATATAGTAGTAGGTTCAAATAAAGTGGTGCACTGAAGGCATTGGGATGCTCTCCCAAAATCAAAGGCAGAACAAGAGCTATCACTAGCGCTAGGTTTACTATTGTTTTGTTCATTACTAACTCCCTGTGACTCTTGTACAGCACAGTTAGTATGATGACATGATCTGTTATTATTATGCTGCTGTCTACCTCGATTACTGAATTGTGGTAATTACCCCTATTGCTATTATTATTTTGGTTTGAACCGCAGGTTTCACAATTGTGATTGTGATTTACACCTTGATGAAAATATCTATCAGACTGATACTTCTGTCTTCCTAAAGAATTATGGCGAGGATAGTTTTTATTGTGGCTACCCCTTTTAAAGTTACCAAATTTGTTGGAACCATAATTATGAGGGCTAACAGATTGCCTCCAATTCCTAGAAGACGAGCCTCTTTTGCATGAATCAATTTGATCCTGTGCAAAGTTACGCTTACTTTTCTTATCGAAGTTGCGCTGAGTACCTTTAACTTTACCCGCGAAATTAGAATTGTATGGAGTCGCAGAAGCCACGGGTAAACCTTCTTTAATCTTACTATTGCTAATCGTTTGTTGTGGATGAGCAGTGACATATTGGCAACAATATTGTTCTATTTATTTTGTGTCTTTAGGTTTACGTTCGTGTATAAAAGCAAGAAAAGACTCATTAACAGATGACATTACTTTGTCTCTAAGCAACAAGTCCATAAGTGCTTCATAAGTATGTTCAGTCTTAGACAACTCTATCCATCTAGTGAAAGTAAGGCGTATCTTTCCTATAAAGTCTGAGAACTCTACACCAGATTCTGGAAACATAGTCTTAAAACAAAGACGGTAATCATCGTCTTTAAGCTGATATCTTTTCAATAAGGCTGCTCTGACAACTTCATAGTTAGTCCTATCATGTTCTTCAATAGCCATTATAATATTTAATGGTTCACCTGTAAGTGAATTCAACAGTTGGCTAACATATTGTGCCTTATCTACATTATATGTTACACAATTAAGATCCAGTCTATCTAGATAGAACGTTATGTCATCTTTTGTAGGATTAAAATGAGGAAGTTTGAACTTATAATCATGACTTTTTGTGCTCGAAGAAGTCGCTTGAGAACTACCCATATTTATCACTTTTAACTTCTCTATTTCCAAAGCCAAGAGTTTTTCTTCATGTTCTCTGTGATTCTTTTTCTCTTCAAGTTCTCTGTCTAGCTGCGCTTGAATCTTTCTTTCTTCAAATTCTCTTTAAGACTTTTTCTCTTCAAATTCGCTGTCTAGCTGCGCTTGAATCATTTTCTGTTCAAATTCTCTGTCTAGCTGCGCTTGAATCTTTTTCTCTTCAGCCTTTTGTGCGTTGGCATATTGAGCTAGCGCAAAATCCTCCAATTTCTCATCAGTCTTGCCAAGGGCCAACCCTTGCTGTATGAAGAAATCTAATGTAGACATTCTGTCTACAAATGTGCTGTCAATGTCTCTGAAATAGCAACACAAGTTATCCCAATCTCAGTGGGAGATGAGTCTTTTACAAAGACTAAGTACTATTACCTTTTATAAAGTCACTATTAATCAGCTCAGTATATAAATTGCATCATATAATAATCGTACATGATCAAGTATACATGAAGACTGTATATATCAACAATATCACGATACCTAAACAAAGACAAGCATCTAAACAAACGAAAACATTCGCAGAGGTCAAAAGAAAATACAGCTTAACTTAATCAAATGTTGTGAAAATCACAATGATACCTGCGAAAAATTCACAATAATACACTAACAACACAGTGTATAAACAAAAGGGTGTAAAGAAATTAACAATAGAAAAGAGAAGGCAGACAAATACAAACCAAAACGAATCAAAAACTAAAGTACGGAGAAAAATAACGAAAACAACACTAACTCATCTCGTCACAGCTAAGAAAAAAAAATAAATAGCAACAAAAGTCTCTTGCAATTTCCACTGTGAGAAATATGCACAATCCCTAAAGAACGCTTACAGTAGCCCTCGGTTAAGTGGGATATTTACTGTAAGACCCTCCAACCTGAACTCGCTGAAACAAAATACACACTAACTCAACAAGTAAACAAAGAACATGTAAACAATAGAATGCATATAATGAATATAACGAGGAAGGCTTATTTGCACACAAAATAAAGGCTAACTTTAACACGTAAAACCAGGCCACTTATCTTTAAGCGTCATCCTCTACAACCGCAAAGATGCAGTTCATTGCAGTACACTTATAAACACTAGTAGACGTTCCACCGTTGATGGTCACCGTATTTTTACAACAGGTGTAGTAGTCTCCCAAAGTGAAGCTATCAAACCATACTCGACTTCAGTTGAGAATGTTTGTAGGCTGTCGTTGTAAACAACGGGTTGAACTGTTCTATGTTTACAATATTAGCTTGCACGTAAACTTGTGACGTAAACTTTGACACATATGTCCTTCGACGATTGTCACAGTGTTAAATAACTTCGTTAACAACTGTGGTTTATGTAGCATCATTGTAGCAGCTGTGGTTCATGTAGCAACTCTGCAGCAGCTGTGGTCCATGTAGCAATTCTGTACCATCCATAAATGTATACGTCGGTCAGCAGACGTTGACCTATTTCCCTCAAAAAGGACGGCCACAATGAACTATCAATTATCTCCCATCATCTTAGAGGAAAATCTTTTGATATATTTAATCATTTATGAGAAGCATTAATTGGAAAACTGTCTTCTGCACATTTAGCTATGATAAGTTCAAAAGTGATCTTAACTAAAGACTAAGAAAACATTTTAGTAGTTTTTAAAAATTTCACTAACCTCCTTTTCCCGTTCGCAAACTCATTTAAGAACACAATACATAACATATATTAATTATTTTATCCACACTGAATTAATTGCAGGCTATACTCTGCGATATTCTCTACACCACGCTGTTGAAAACTTTGTACTCATCCCCAGGGAACATTACGCTACATTATATTTAAAAAACGTTCAAGATGGCTCCAGTGAGCCGGTGACGTATAACTCCGCCCATATACCAATTGCCAAGAGCCCATGTGGTCGCCCAGGCCTTGGATCTCTTTTGCCCCCTGTGAGTGCGTATCACTAGCTAAAGTGGAATGGGCTATTCGACACAAACTGTCAATGCAGTGCTGCATGATAAACAGGAGTTTGTTGATTTGCCGTCTAAAACAAAGAAAATCAACAGCCTTCTAACTATCACAAAGCTTTCTGTCTGTTTATCGCTTTGCATGGCAATTTTATTTCATTATCTCGCCTGCAGCTTCCTTTATCCTTGTTTCATATCTGAGATTCCTATCCTTCTACCGTCGGCTACCATCTGGAAACGAAGATTGTCCGTGTCACGGGCCTTTGATGTCCCTCGTCCGGAGTATATTGTTTGCGTGCGTCCATTCTTCCCCTATGTGGTGACATGTCGTCTGTTTGAACAGCGGACTACCCATGAAAAGGCTAAACTCTATTGTCCAGCCGGCTCCTTCAACAATAATCAATATGCCAAGGTGGTATGTCTGACAATATTTACAGGGGAAGGAGATATCAAAGAAGTTGTCTGGTCTGGTTTGGTTTGAAGGATTATCTTCATTGCACACGGACTGCTCCAAAGAAGTTGTACCATGCCCATGTGTGTTTCACCAGATTTCTCACAAAGCAATCTGGGGTCGGCACGATCACACCAGTTGTCAGAAAAAGTAAAAAGCGTGTTAAAGTCCAGTGGTGGTTAAAAGATTAACTTTAGCAGCGATGAAAGAGCGAAATGTGGTTGAAAATGCAATGACGGAAGATGATGGAAAAGAGAGCGATAAGACTTGGCGCTCGTTTATCACATAGTCACATATACCAATTTTCCGTAAATATATTAAAACCACTGTTATTCTCCGTTGAGCAATCGTCAATGTCTCGTTTCTCTCTCTCTCTCTCTCTCTCTCTCTCTCTTTTCTCTCTCTCTCTCTCTCTCTCTCCCTCTCTCCCTGTCTTTCGTTCCATGCTCACTGTTACTCCCTACCATTTCAACTTCATTTGCGTGCGCGCTTCAAATTCCGATCCTTTCCCAGCTTGGGGCATATCTGAAGGCCATCCCCACGAATGAAAATAAGGTGTTTGAATAGTTTCAGTTTCACAAATCTGGATGTCACAAAGCAGGGAAACTATGTTTAAACTAGCAATAACCCGTCAACATTGACATGTTATTAATTATAGTGTGTTGTTTCTGTTACATGTATTACGGTACTATCACTACAATGGTCATTTAATTGAAGGCGACCGTCATTAAATATTTGTAGTGAAAATTATATAGACGTATTAAATATGAAGACATGTAGTAACCTTGCCTAAATGACATTTGGAGCAGTGATAATGATCTAATGGACCGTACATTGACTAAAAAACTAACATTTCTTTTATGACAACATTTCTCGTAATTGTTCGCGCATCTTTTGAAATCTTGCCCTGATCGACTTACTGCCTCTGACAACAACGTTTGAAGATTGCCGAAACTCCAGCCCACATACTGTTTATCAATAGTGTTATTGGCTTCTTTCCATAATCAAACTGTTAATGCACACTTTCATTTGCGCACTTTTTTCCATTTTCGGGAGAGTACATATAAGGGGAAACAATACAATTATTGTCTAAATTTCAACAACAGTTGCACCCCCTTAGCTGTGGATGAAACTTAATGTAATCTCTCGAAAATAGAAAAAGTGCGCAAATGACGGTGTTCAAAATGTGACTACCGACCGACCGAATTACTTATAATAATAATAATAAATTCTTTAAGCACCAAACACGGCGCATAAGGCAGAAACCAGTGCTCTCCAGGTTGTTCGTTGTGATGCCACTCCTCTTAGCTCTTGCACATTGTTTAATCCCAACGTTCTTCCTTCTCTTATTATTGTTCTTCTGAGTGTTTCTTTTGGTCTTCCTTTTTTCCTCTTACCCTCAGGAACCCAAGTGAGTGCCTGCAATGGTATTCTGTTGTTTTACATTCGTAGGACATGACCGATATATGACCATCGTCTTTTCCTTATATAGTTGGAGACATATTTCTGCCTAGAGTCTTCTCTTATTTGTCGATTAGTCTTGAATTCTTTCCAACTGGTGTTCATGAGTTTTCTAAGACATTTGTTCTCGAATGTATCCAGCTTGTTTTCCAATGATTTTGTTATTTTCCAACTCTCACAGCCGTATGTTAACACTGATATAACATTTGAATTAAACAGACGAAGCTTGGTATGTATATTCAATGATCGTAATTTCCAAATGTTAGATAATCTATTGAAGGCGCTAGCTGCCAAAGCAATTTTAGTATGAATTTCTCTTGTTGTGTCACCATCCTGAGTCATTTTACTGCCTAAATAATTGAAACTTTCAACTTTCTGTAGTTTTTCCCCGTTCAGGATGATATTAAAGGTCTCGTTAGAAAAGTTCATAACTTTAGTTTTAGATGCATTTATTTGGAGACCTATTTTAACCGAAAGATGACACAAATTATTTACTGCTTCTTGGGATTGTCTGGGTGTTGAACTTAAGAATGCTAAATCATCTGCGAAATCTAGGTCCCCCAGGAATTTTCCATTTGTCCATTTTATACCTGTTTGTTCATTGTGGGTATAGTTTCTCATAACCCAATCAATAGCTATTCCAAAAAGTAGTGGTGACATAATACAGCCTTGTTTCACCCCTGTTTCTACTGTAAACCATTCTGTATTCCCTTTATTTGTTCTAACACAACATCTTGCATTGTCATAAAGCGCTTTGATTATATTCACATATTTTGTTGGAAAACCATAGATTGTAAGTATCTTCCACAATGATGGGCGGTGTAGACTATCAAAGGCTTTTTGAAAATCGACGAAGGTGATAATAAGTGGCGCTTGCATTTCCACTGATTCTTCTATAATTGTTCTTAGTGTGAATATTTGATCAATACATGATCGTTTCGGCCTGAAACCCGCTTGTTCTTCTCTGATCTTTTCGTCAGCATGCAATTTAAGTCTTTCTAACATCATGCAACACAATAATTTTCCAGGTACTGATAATAGAGATATACCACGCCAGTTATTACAGTCTGATAGATCACCTTTCTTCGGTAACTTTATAATAATACTGTCTTTCCATTGTTGTGGTGGCTGTTCTTCTCTCCATACTTCATTTATAATATCTAAAATTCTCAAGAGGTTGTTGTCATTAACTGCTTTAATCATTTCCCCTGAATTTCGTCAACTCCAGCAGCTTTAAAATTTTTTAATCTTTTAACGGCTTGTTTGATCTCGTCCAGCGTGAATTCATCGCAAGTTATTGGCAAGGTGGTTGTGGGTGTTTCATTATTAAAATCAGGTGTTACTGTTGGTGGTGGTCTGTTTAGCACCTCTATGAAGTGCTCAGCCCATCTCTTCATTTGTTCTTTTTCTGTTGGTATTGGATTCCCTAATTTATCTTTAACAGGTGTTTCCATATCAGTAGGCTGGTGACATAGTTGTTTTGTAATTTGATAAAGGCACCTACTATTACCAGTTCTTGCAGCATTTTCAGCTTCTACGGCCAGTTCATTGATGAAATGTCTTTTATCTCTTCGAGATTTTGTCTTCACTTCTTTATTTAACAGGTTATAAGTTAGTTTGCAAGATTCAACTGCATTATATGTACTTGCCGCTAGTAGTTTAAGTTTTGCTGTTTTCCTTTCTTGTATTTTATCCCAAGTATCTTCTCTCATCCATTTTTTCTTTTTATGTACTAGGTATCCGGTGGTCGCTACAGCTGCTTCTGTCATTGCTGTTCTCAGTTGTTCCAATTTAGTATCGATTGTCTTGGTGGTGACATCGTTGTCAATTTTGCCTAAAGCCTCAAAATAGTTGTTCATTTTGACATTATATTCCTCTTTTACATCGTTTGATTGCAGTCTGTGTACATCTATTCTTCTATTTTTATTTGGTTGGTATAACTTCTTCAGTTTAATTCTCAGTTTAGCTATGCAGAGGTTATGATCGCTTCCGATCTCTGCACCTCTGTATGCTCTGACGTCTTGAACTGATGAGCGAAATTTTGCGCTTATGCAGAAGTGATCTATCTGGTTCTTAGTTCTGCCATCAGGTGAATTCCATGTTATCTTGTGGATATTCTTATGTGGAAAGATGGTGTCCGCCACAACGAGGTTTGATATTTCACAAAGTTCTAGAAGTCTTTCACCATTTTGATTCATACAGCCTATGCCATGAGTACCGAGATATCTTTGTACTCCATCGTTGTTGTCACCTACTTTGGCGTTAAAATCGCCCATGACTACTATTATGTCATGCATGGGTATTGTATTGATGGTACTTAGAAGTGCTTCATAGAAGTCATCTTTTGTGGTATCAAGAGCGTCGTTAGTTGGTGCATAGCATTGTACAGTTGAGAGCTTGAAAAATCTTGTCTGAAATCTAGCTAAGCCTCTCATTAATAGGTACTCAGCTGATGAGCGATGCTGCTGCTTTCTGTGTCATTAAGATGGCTACTCCCTCTGTGTGACGATTATCATTACTACCAGAGTATATAATTTGCTTTTTTTCTTCTGAAATATATTTTATGCCCTTTCCCGTCCATCTACACTCGCTGACACCCAATATGTCCAACTTATAATTATCCATATCTTTAATTATTTCTTCCATTTTTCCGTCTTGATACATAGTTCTTACATTCCAGTATCCAATTTTAAAAATCTCCTTAGCCCCCAAGATATTAGAATGAGTCATGTTCACTGTCATGTTCACTGTCGAGCCTGGTTCTGTTTCGATAACAATCGCTTGTTTTACGATAGTGACTTGTTAATTCTCTGATCAACCCTCCTATCCAACCGACCGATTCGAGGGTTTCGAGGTCGGTTATAGGAAAATATCTACACCACTAGATACTCTGATGTATCTTTTATTCTATAATTTAACACATCATGGTACTATCCATCGAAATATACACATTCCTGATGTTTTTCTTTCGGCGTCTAAGGTGAGAAAAGAATTTCACCTCCATCTTGGAAGGGTAGATAACTCTCGAATTACTTACGGCAGGTATTATGGTATTGAATGTGCATGCCCTGAATAGCCAGATGGGGATATTGTTGTCTGTCCCCTAAATATCTAGAGTTGCTTATTCTTGGCAGTAGGTGATGTTACAATCGGAAAGAACAATTTCCTTTGCAATAATTATCACGACATCCATACAACAGCTGGATATGGTTGATGTGTTTTCTCAGACTGACGTATGTGAAAACTGACGATAAGCGAAGAAGGGCTTAATGTTAAGTTGAGAGCATCGACCTAGAACGAACTAATAAAATCTACCACAGACATCAATACTAAAATCATTCAGCATATTGCACAACTAAAAAAAAAAATACACACACTCACAAATTTATAATTTTAATTTTATTGTATTTTCTTTTCAATGATATTTGTTATTTAATTATTTTTTTACTAGATGCTAGACATTTGTTTAGAAAAAATTTGTACAATAAAACGGATATTTTTATAACTTCCAATAACAATAACGTTCTTATCAATTGTAATTTCTAATTTGGTACACGTATATCACTTAAATATTTTGGTATCGTTCGTTTAATCTTGACAATGAATAACGAACACAGTTTTTGCTGTCCACACAATTATCATCTGAAACCCTTGTGTGCCGCTAGGGACATGTGTAACCACTATATTAATTATAAACATCCTCACCAGGCAAAACCAATTGGAACATCCACTGCTTCCATTCACCTGAAAGTACCAACAACAAAATATTTTTATTAGTCAGGCCAAGACAGATAAATGCATATTTCGTCAATAACAGTGCAAGCGTGAAGCATCCGCTGCCCGTCTGGATTTCTGGAAATAATGTAATATGATTTGGGGAACAATCTAAAAGGTGATGTTAGAGGAAATATATTAACGGTATTCTCTTGAGCATGCGTACAAGTGAAGGAATATATCTAGACACTGAATTTAGTGCACACAGTTGCCGCGTGTAGTTCCCGCTTTTTGTCAATTTGATGTTACATTATTTGACTGCAAGCTATAAACTCATCGACAAATTTTTTGGGCGTGTTTAGTGCAACACTCTTCAGACCGGATATAAAAAAATCGTTCCAATCGGAACGATGACTTTTGAAGTAAAATAAACACATTTGTTTTTTAATTTTGACTTCAAATCTATGTTTTGTATTACGAATACATGTTAAAAATTATATTTGTGCTAAAAAATATACAGCTTTCACTTTTTTTTACTTTGAAATTACACGCAGAAAAACGTAAACACCGAATTTGTCCGTCCGCCATTTTGGATTTTTTTCCCATCAACTCGACTTAACAGGTCGTAAACAAAATGCAGTCTGAAAATGACTACAATGCATCTAGTGATGTAGATTCCTGTTTTGATGATTATTCGGAGGACTTGGAAACGTCTGATGAGTTGGATGGCAAAATTACAGCTCAGAACAACTCAGATCACCAGCCGTACGTGTAAAGGTAATGTTACTTCGTTAACGAAATGACAGCTGATTTTGAAAAGTAGTAAAACAGTCGTTTTAGTGGGATATTGTAGTCAGTACAGCTGTTTTAGTTTGTTTTTGAAAGAAATAAACAAATATTTCACCTTTCAAACAGTTAACAAAGAACTCATGGCACCAGGAAAAAAAATATAAAGTGAATCTAACGTAACTTTTGAATCAGGTGATTTTTCTGACCTCATTCGCCCTGTGTCTCTGCTTTTAAAAATTATTATTTACATCATATGAGGTTATGATTGACAGTATTCCTTTGCACGGAAAATGTAGATTGTGTCAATTTTCCTGTGTACACTAAACTGGAACTTTGAATTCTATTGTTGATCTAGAAAAATTAATTTTACATTGTTCTTCTTGCACATGTTTTGGTTATGATGGACTTGATGAAGGCCCACCTTCCAACCCTCTACCTTTTTTGCCTGAGAAGGTTTAAGGTCTGCAACTGTCAGAGGTAAGCACCAGAGAAAATACAAAGCAGTTTTTAAGACCCATTTACTTCTTCAAACTGTAATTTTATGAAAGAATGGTTATAAGAAAAGGGTTGTTTTTTTTTTGACAGTATATTAGAGACAAGATAACAAAATGGGGGATGAAGTTATGGGTTCTTGCTGATGCTGTTAGAGGATATACTTTGATGTTTATTTAGGTAGGATCATTGCAAATGGACCATTTGGTTTAGCTTATACTGTAGTTAGTTATGAATCTTTAGTGAGTCAAGGATATAGGGTTTATTTTGATAGTTTGTATACATCCAATCAGTTACTGAATGACTTGTGAAGTTAGGGGATTGGAGCTTGTGGCACATTTCTTAGAAACAGAAAGAGATTTCCAGCTGCACTTTCAAATATAAAGGAATTTGAAAAAAATAGTATCAAAGGTGCAATGAGGTGATTTAGAGATAAAGAATTACTAGCACTGCAGTGGGGAGGTAACACAACTATAACACTGGTTTCAAGCATTTACAATGCAAATGGCCATAGGTTCGCTAAGTGTAGAACTAAGGTTAATTGGAATTTTCAAGAACTTAATGATAAACAGCCAAATCTTGTAAGGGATTACAATATATACAAGAAAGTAGTGGACGAGAGTGACCATCCGATTAACAAGTACACTGTTTTGAGAAAGACCAATAAATATTGGACAACTCGTTTTTTCACTTTCTGGATATTGCTATGTTAGATGCTTACATTTTATTTCAAGACTAGCAGAAAAAAACACCCAGATGTAGAAGACCAGCTAGATATGGTCAGCTAGATTTTACAGAAGAACTAATCCGGAATTGGGGAACATAAGTTTGTATGATGATGCACTACTTGCTTCAAAGCCACCAGTTTTTTTTCTCGGCACACCATAGATTCCAAGTTTACAGAGACAAAAAGAAATTGTAAGCTTTGATATCAGATTGTAAAGATTGAAAGAAAAACAAAAGTTAAATGTAAAGTTTATGATATTTTTTATATGTTTTCATGCAGGTAGGAATTGTATGTCAGAATACCACAAACCTAAGTAGGAAATATATAAAGATGTGTTGAGTCTTTATTATGTCACTCTCATCGCTGACTTTACTTATGTGTTTGTGATCATACAGCGTTACACTAGAAATATGTCTACTGAAGTCATATTTCATTATTTTAGCTAAGATGTTGCAGCTACCTATAATAACTATAATGTATTCAGTGGAAGATTATTTTTTTTTTTTTGAAAATTTGTTTTTGAATAGCCTAGTTATGTAACATTTCAAAAATTTGCATAATTTTATTATTTAATGTTGAATTGTTTTGGAAATGTAACATATAATGCAGAAATGGTAAGACTACAATAAAATATGACTGTTGTTAATTTACGCAATATTTGAATATTTTTCTATTATAGTGGAAAAGGGATATCCTTCCCCCTAAACCTTCTACCCATCCGCCCTATTATTTAGAGACAGGTTGTAACTATAAATAACTACAACAGGTTTGAAATTGTTTTTGCTAAAGGCCATCGCTGGTCCATGATTTGAATTAACTAATGCCAAGCATACGATTCCCCACCCTCAAACACACGCACTTTTTTCCACCCGCCCCAATATTTGTAAACGACTGCTAGACAGTTTGGCAGCTGGCCAACGCGTTGTGTCGTTTTTAAAGGAGAGAGAAGGAACAAGGGGGTATTAACATGGAAAAAATCTAACCTAACTTGTGCATTGTGAAACTGAAACTAACAAACCAATTGTGTGCAGGGCAGAGAAATGGGCAAGAAACACGTAGATAAAGTATTGTATTCTAATAGAAGGATAAATAAAAGGAAAGGACAGAAGCGATAATATTGTTTATTGGAATGCCATATTAATCCCTATAAAATGTTATCTTGCCTTAGAGTAAAAGTATGTTGTTCTGCATAAAGAAAGAAGAAAGAAGAAAAAGTACAAAGATGAAAACTAGGATAAAAAGGTTAATAATCACTTTCAATTGTTAAAATCGCTTCAATAATAACGGAGATATCGAAGAAAATAAAAATTGAAGACAGACAGACATAGACAGTGGTAACCGCTCAACTTTGAAAATCTTCGGATGTTACATTTTCTAAACGCGTTTTTTGAAAGAAAGTCAAATTGGCTTAACTTGATTTGATTGGTTGAGGTTAGTCTAGGAAGAGAGGGGATAAAACGATTGCTTTGCTAAGCATAGGTGCCACTTGAAAATATTTGTGTTCACCAACGTTTGGTTAAGATCAGATGCAGAGCATTGCCTTTGCGGTCTGGAAGACGGCGATCTGAATTTGTGCCATTGATCGCTAGTTAACCTTATAGTTGTGGGAATTATTTCATTGATTGCGGTAAGATAAACAATTTTATTGATGTATATATATATATATATATATATATATATATATATATATATATATATATATATATATATATATATATATATATATATATTATTATTATTATTAATATGTAGAGGTCAACCCAATTAGGGCGCCTAAAACTTTTGTGTTGTGCGACATTTGCCATTTTGGAAGCTTGCGACATACTAGGAACACAAACATGACTAAGTAGACTTATGAAGCAAATAAAAGTACATTGTGTTGGAAAATGGATATATAAAATATTACGACTGTAAGACCAGAAAGCCACTGGCAGTCTCCTGCAGATCACAGTGTTATAATAACTTTGAAAAATAAATAGAATGCCATACTATTAGAGTTAAGAACTCACTAGAGAGAAATTTCCAGCAAGTCATCTATCTTCAAAGGAACCACAAGATAAGCCATCAGATTGCGGGTTTATGTCAATTCATCACGTTGTATTCTCCACACATCTAATAAACTGTTTTGTGAAATGATGAGACACCCAGTCCTTCCAAGTAGTGACACTTCATAAGACAGTATTGTTTCAGCAGGGACTAAAATTCTATAAACATTGTAGTAGTGACATTTATGGACAAGATGTCCTTCATATTTATTTAATGCTGTACATAAAACACACTTCATTTTAAGTTTTAAACATTCCTGTCCGAAAAAGATTTAAGGTACGGGAAATTAAAATTGTAAGATAATATTATAACTTTAACCCCAGTCTTGTTGATTCAATTTTCATTGAGTTGAGGTTATGTTTATTTTCAGGCATTTATCCCTACATTTGCATTACCCTAGACACGTAGCCATATAAAACATCACACAATAGATATAAAAATATTGCACAGCGTGAGATCTGAGGGAGGTAGCGTTAGGTCCCCTGAGAACTCATCAACACCCATTTCAACTATTAGACTCAGGGTCTTACATAGCTTGACCTCACGCTGTTGACACTTAGACTTTCTTTATATACCATCAATAACCTCCCCGGTGTTAATCCACCACACAAGTGACATCTTACCTAAAAAAAATACCATCACACGATGATGAGTTTTTTCTGTTAAAGATTATTCCATTTTTAAACTGTTAAAACATAGTTGATTATTAAATCTGTTATTTGTAAATATACAAATTTAACGTCGATTTAATCATTTTGAATGTACTGCATGTTTGTTTCAGTCAATTTACTAAATACACCCTAAACAGAGCTATACCTAATAATAAGAATTCCACTGAATTAATCAGGGTGGGGGATTGAACGAGCTGAAATTAATAATTGCTTAATTCTTCATAAAAGGCGATCGATCAGATATAAGTTAACAATTGCTCTACCCAACGCAGCATAGTTTTTGACTTCTGAAATATCTTATGACAACTCCCTGTGAGGTAGAAGCGTCATTATCCTTCTATATACAACTCTGCCAAGAGTAATCTTGTGCCAACGTAGACAACTTTGAAGACCCATATTAAATACTCTTGAGTTTTGGTCATTGTTGGACAACTACTGCAAAGCAGGGGAGGCTAACCCGTGACATAATGTAACCAGAAGAGAGCGCGATGTTATCCTGTAAGCTGTATTTCTTTTGACCTGGTTCCAGGCCAGGCCTCGGTCATTCAGCGATTGTCAAATGTTGTCCTGCCATCGAACTCTGGGTTGTTCTGAAGATCTCAATTCCTGGCTATTGGTTCCCTAGATGTGACGTGGTAGACGTTCTTCTCCAATTCTGTAGACGTGGCCAAACCATCGTAACTGGGACTGCTCCACTCGGGTCAGAAGAAGCTGTATTACAAAACTTCCCATAAAATGGGTCTACGACCAGCACTATTGTAAATACGCACATAAATAAATATGACAAAGGAAGAGAAACAGCGGTTACAGAAAAACACATTCCTAATTAAGTTTGTGTTGTTGGATGTTAAGCGACTCTATTTAGTGACTTTCGTAATTTACGGGTGTGTCCTCCAAACACCAAGAGATGTTTAACCCGTCAGCTACTATATTCATTGCTTCTAAGATACTGAGTTGTTCTACTTGGATAAGTTGATTCTCGACTTTCATGATTTAGAAAGTAGCCCATATACATTACGGTGACAGTGCGGCATACAAGCAGATTATTTTTTTTTCTCTGGAACTGGAGGAATGGTCTAATTAGATCTACAAACTCCACGCCAGAAAGTCACAGTAAATATAATAAATAGACATCAGAATGAATAGCATTGACTTACGTACCGGAAATATGTGATTTTAAGTCCTTTAGATCTGGGGTTCCCAGCCAGGGACACGCCCACCACATGGGGATACGGGAAGCATCTCACATGGTTACAGAAAATTCAATAAATAACTACTGGATGGGCCAAACGTCTGGAAATGTATGCAATTTGCCTTATCTAAATTTGTTCGCCCTTCTAACATATAATAATTTTGTGTCTGTGCAAATGTGGATTCAACATTAGCAGCAGAAGAACGCACAGAGATTGTTCCTAAGTACGCAAGACAGGGATCCTCATAAAGAGAAGTAGCTGCTGAATTATCTATGATTCCAGACTTTTGGGCCACACTGTATATAATCCAACTGAAATATTAAAAAAATAGTAGTGTTAGTGAGAAACAAAGTTGTGGAATGAAGAGAGAATCACCAGTTCTTAATCTAATCGGAAGCAAGAAAGAAAAAACAATTGGAGTCTGAAAATGATATGAGGTTGTCTCTTTCAGAAACTGTACCAAAAATAAAACTGTTAATTGACAAGACAAAGAATCAAGGGTATAACTAATTTATTTAAATGTATTCTGATAAACATATTTAAACAATTCTTATACTAAAAAAAGTTGTTATGTACCAACTAATGTTTTCTTTATGTCACATTAATTAACCTGTTTGTGATGTTAGTCCTATTTATTCGGCCCATTCTTTCTGCCCATCATGACATAGTTAAATACATTCTTCACTCAATGACCTACAATATAGTCAACATTATGACGTCATCGACACCCATAAGATAATTATCCCTACACTACTAATTTTCTTAATGAAAGTTTGTAACCAGTGAAACAATCGCGCCACGTTTTCGGGTGTTAGAGTTTAGAACGGAAAACAAGCTTCGTTCCTGTTATATTGACTTTGTGCGGTAATGTGCGATGACCGCACAAACCGGATGTTGTTGGGTGACCAGCCAAGAGCCGCACGTTTTTCCACTGTATGGTGCTGGATGGTAGTTCAGCTTGGAACATACGTTCCTGATCCTTTTTCATTGTGTACATAATCATCTTGGTTGTCAACATGTGTGTTCCATTGAAGTAATTAAAATGGCGTTTATTTATTCAAGGCCTTATTTATTATGTTGTGAATTGATTACACAACACTGACTACAATGTACATAACATCGGCGACAAGGAACATGAACTACTGCAGGAATATTTCGTCATCAAATCCTGTGCTACGTAAGTGGTCAAGTAAACACATAACCAAGGATAATCTCTAAGATCTTTACTAAAGCTCTAACACGTCGTTGTCGCTAAATGTGCACCAGCTTCTAGTAACAAGAACATTATAGCACGGACATTTTCCAAGTTGCAGTATTTTACCCTTATGTTCACATTTCTCCTGCCAATTAAAGCTTCACAGTTTCAAAGTTACTACTGGCTTTTCATACTTAACAGTTTAACAGTATGGCAGAGCAAGCATCAGAAATGATCATGTTGCTTAAAATGTACATGGAGCAAATAAAACAGCAAAGTGAAGACCAAAGAAAAATATTAGGTCTCCTGTTGCAGAAGCAAACAACTAGCAGCAGCTCAGATGGAGCATTGGCACATCATTCCACACCAATCAAAGAACACATTCCCGCATTCCCAGAATGTAAGTTAGAACATGATAAATGGGACATTTATCTTAAGCGACTAAATCATCATATATTTTCTCATCAGCAAACAGATGACTGTATAAAAAGGCACTATTTTCTTTCTTGGATTCTTCTTCTTTGATTTTTAGCCGCCGACCGTCAAAGCAGTCAGTGGCCATCATGCCCGGTGGCGTCTTGTAGGGCAAAAACACATTGATTCCACTTTGCTCGGTCGGTGGCCATCCTTCGTACAGTGCCCCATCTCTGGTTTATTCTTTGCATCTCAGCCTCCACAGTCCTCCGCCATGTCGTTTTCCTTCAGGGGTCCATAGCATAGCTGTTCTTGTGATTGCATCGGGGTCTCTTCTGAGGTCATGGCCAACCCAGCTCCAGCGTCTGCCAGTTATGATGGTGTGCATGTCCTCTTGCTTGCTCCGAGTAAGCAGATCTTGGTTGGTGATGGTATTAGACCAAAAGATTCGGATAATTTTTCTTACGCATGTTGTGTGAAAAGAGGACAATTTCGACATTTCCTTCTCTGTAACACTCCAGCATTCCGCACCATAGAGAAGCACAAGCTCTGATAAAATCTTAATTGTTTGCTTGTGCTGTACTGAGAGGACTTCCAGATGTTGTTTAGACTAAAAAAGGCAGTTCTTGCTTTGTTCATTCTGTTGTTGATGTCTTTGCTTGCTCCGCCGTCTGGTGTTACTATGTATTCTAAGTATGTGACGGCGTCTTTCTTCCAGTTGCTGATTCCTTACTAATATGAGCTCAGGTTTGTTCACTGTTAAAGAGTATTGATATGATATTGCACCCTTTTGTATTATAAGTGAACGCGATATAATTTAATACGTCACTTACTGATTATGACGTAATCCGTTCTACACGTAATTTATGCTAACGGACGTTCTTGGCCTTTCTTGAAAAGATTCCATCAGAGTAAGACGTTGATATTAGAGCTCCCTATATACTTGAAAATTGTATCAGTAATAACGTGGCTTTTAAGGAGATACGAAGGTAGCTACTTAATTCAGAAATTGCCGGACTCATGTTTCAAGTTCCGTGCGATATAAGGAAGAATTTCCAACGGGGGTAACTTTATTTATCTTTTTTTTCTGGTCCACATTATTTCGGTATTAATCTACAATAGGCACCGCTAGTACAGAGGCCAGATATGAATGGATGAGACGGAGACTGTATGAGGATTATCTACATGTATGTATTTTTATAAAACGTATGAATGAACTATTATTTGTTCCAATAAAAATGCCTTTGCTTGTGGACCCATCCAACAAGGCATTCGGAGGTTATTATATCATTTGAACGTTCCGTTGAACCCATGTCATTCATCAAGCGTTATCTGCATGATCAACTTTAGAATAACCTTGTATGCCATTCAAGTATCGACACCCACAACTATGAACTAAACTCCCAGATGTAACACTCACATTGAGCGTCATGACCTCTGTCTTCTTTAGAATGATGTTCAAGCCCACCTGCTGGCTACACTTATTAAGTATATCCGTTTTTCCCTGGATGTGTTGTGAATGTGCTAGTAGTGCAATGTCATCTGCATATTCCAGATCTTCCAATGTTGAAAATGTAGTCCATCTTATTCCTCTTAGACAGCCCTCTGTTGTCTGGCGCATCAACCAGTCTATGACTTAAAATTAGAGCGCTTGATAAGGGACATCCCTGTCATACTCCTGTCTTTACCTCAAAGGTTAGGTTGCTCTGCCCAACGCTACACGTAAAGTTGGCATAGAGGCTTTTTATGATTGACACTATGCAGCTTAGAATTCCATAACCCCTCAGTATTTTCTATAAACTGTCCCTTTGTATACTGTCAACAGCCTTTTCAAAATCAACGAAATTAATGTACAGCTGTCTTTGCCATTCTGAGCACTACTCTATAATGTTCCTGAGGGTAAATATATGATCTACACATCTTGCTTAGTATTTTGCTGGGAACTGAGAGAAGAGTTATTCCTCTCCACTTATTGCAGTCTGCAAGATCTCCCTTCTTGGGCAATTTGACAATTACTCCTTTGTTCCACTCCGTTGGTGTTGTCCCTGTTTTCCAGACTTGTGCAACTAGTGGTTCTAATAGTTCTGCTGCTAGCTCAGGGTTTGTCTTAAATAGCTCTGCCAGAAGCTTTTCCATTCTTTAACCCTATGATTTATGTGATGATTTCTTCTTTTCGTGGAATGTCTGTATTAATACCTAGATCATTTTTAGCCTCAGGAACATTGAATTGTGTCTCTGGTAGTTCCTTGTTCAGAGTTTCTCTGAAATGCTCTGCCCATCTTGTTTCCTGTCCCTCTGCTGTCTTGATGAGATGTCCTTGCATATCTCTTACTAATGTATTATTGTTTGCACCTCGTTTTCCGCTGATGATTTTAGTTATTTTGTATACTGTGCTTTGTTCATTTCTCAGTGCTGCCTCTTCAGCCAGTCTTGCAAAACCGTCTAGGAAATTCCTTGTGTTGGCTCGGGTTTGGCGTTTAACTTCCTTGTCCAGCTGATTGTACTGTTCGCTATATAGTTGCTTTAACCTGGAGACTTCGTTTCTGTTTTCTTTCTTTTCATTTCCTTTTTCATCGTGATAGTGTTTAATGTTTCTGGTGTTATCTAGTCCTGCTTCTTCCTTTCCTGGAATCCCAAGCATGATTTGCTACTTTCCTTATATATTGTTTAAATGGTGTTGAATTTCTGGAATATATCATCAATCAATGTCTTTTCCTGACTTTTGGCAAATTGATATCGCTTCTTCATATCAGCCGCAAAAGCCTTTCTGGTAAGGGGGTCCTTCAATTTGCTAATGTCAAACCTTTTTTGTGTAGTTACAGTTGGTCCAGCCGTTCTTAGTTTCACTTTCAGTTTTTAATCAACATATACACCCCACGGTAACACCTTTAGGTTATAGGTTGCCGTAACCAGTCCTCTGAGTGACATAGCATACAGGAGATGATATACTGAACGAATCTGATATACCTAAAACTCTCCCAATGGACCCATATCAACAACAAATGGCGCAGTCCCTACCTCAACAAAATACCAACAGGCTTCTAATATCCCGCTCCCCACTGAGCAGAAGTCAACCATGACAGCCCTCCAGAAGATAACAGATACACTATCCAACGTTGACCACAATGCTAAGTTTAACCAAATATGATCAGTGATAACTCCCTTCGCAGGACAATCAAAACTTCTTATTATCATGGATATTGAAAAATTTTCTTCAATGATAAATGCTATCACAGATGCAGACAAAAAACGAGTTGCATTTTTGTCCAGTGTCTCACTGGTCACTAATTTCTTACGAAGGCGTATGAAACTCTATCCAGACGAGACATATGACTCCCTCAAGAAGGAACCGGTGAACAGATACAGCGACATAATTGACACTTAGCACTCTTGGTCACTGCTTAGAAAGAACAGACATGAAAGGAATGAACCACTCCAATTCTACAGTGACCGTTTGCTGAATCTTGCAGACGAAGCATTTTTAGATGGATCTATCCCATCACAAGAGCTTGAGCGTCATTTGGTAGGAACATTCGTTGATGGACTCCATGCCGACAATCTTAAATTTCATCTTATTCGTAAAGATACGAAAAAAATAAGGGGAATATTTAGGCAGCAGTATTAGAGGTTAATGTTCGCAAAATGTTCCAACAGAAACTAAGTAGGGAGCCAAGATGTGATGCAGTGCTCGATCACGAACCCATGGAAGTAGACCATGCAAGACAACAATGGCGTCGACCTGACACCCACGGACACCATAACCATAATGGACGTGATGTTCAACAGCATTCATATGGACCAGTACAAAGACAGAATGTACACAATGTGTTCACAATCATATGCTATAATTGTAATAAGAAAGGGCAAATGTCTAAAAATTGCAGAAACATAAACGCAGATAACTACCACAGGCAGTTTCCGGTTAATCTTTGGCAGAACTCAAGAGATAACGGATACCAAAGTCAACAACGCTACCCACAGGGAAATTACAATTGTGGACAACAAAGACCCAATACCCAGCACAGTTTCTCCAGAGGTCGTCCAATGCAGGGAAACGAACTTGGCACGCGTTAGGAAGGATCTCTAGCCGAGTCCGAAGCAGAGGTAGCAACAACAAAAGCTCCTTCCAAAGGTCCCATATACGAAATGAAAAGCAACGAAAACTGAATGAAATCCACCCAATAACAGAGGAACCACAATTAGTTCAGACTTATATCACTCAAAATGAAGGCACCATACATCCCTACCTGAGTTCCTGTTTGATCACCATTGATAACAGGAATTACAGAGCGCTTATAGATACGGGAGCATCTCTAAGCCTTATAAGGGAACACCTTCATAAGCAAAAAAAAAAAATACGTACAGTTTCAGCATTCCAGATCACATATGGCGTCAGTAACAGGGGAGGAATTGAAATCCTTAGGCACTGCCCATGTCACATTTAAGATTGGCAAACAGACGGTCAAACATGCATTCGTTATCACTAAAGTCTTGAGTAGAAATTGTATCCTAGGAAGATATTTTCTGTCAAAACATCAAGCCCGGATATATTTTGATTTTCGGACAATAAGACTAAATGAGGAATATGTGGAACTCCAAAATGATATCCAAATTGCATCATTAATCCGTTTAACAGCCCCGGTTACCATCTTACCAAATTCATTAGTCATAGCCAAGTGTAGGATCAAAGCGTCACAATATATAAAACCTGGACAAACAATTCACGTGGAACCATTACTGTGAGAAGACATAAATGAAGACCTAATGATGTATATTACAGAAGATACAGCAGAGGTCACAACCAACAGAGACTTCCCAGTTATGATAGTCAGCACATCTGGTAAAACGACAACCATTGCTAGAGGTGCTATTATAGCTCAAGTACAAGCATCCTCGATACGAGACGCCTACAAAACTAAGCAAGACAATACCAACCGACATAATGCTGACTAAAGTCACATCCATCAAGCCCCACCCCCGCGTCAGACGCAACAAAGTTTCCCACGCCACCCCATTGACTCTGCTGCATGGCACGATAAGTCTAGAGATAAGACTGATGAGAGAAGGACATGTAGGATCACTAACAAGGACCGACCCACAACAACAAAGATTCATGTTGCAAAAACAGAGAATTTGTCACAACGAAATCGCCAAAGACCCATATCTGCACTGATCGAGATAGGAGGTGTCTTAAACAACACATCGCTTCGCAGAACCATACCCATCAGTCCCTGTCCCCGCGTCAGACCCCACAACACCCCCCCCCCGACGCCCCAAGGGTTCAGTGCAAGTGCATCAACACACCATAGTAAAGGAAAGTGATGGAAAGTTCAACACATGCTAAACATTTGCCCAGAGGATACCCGGAAGCACCGAACAGAAAAATGGTATGCACGGATGGCACAGAATATTATCATAACATCCGGCAAAATAAAACGATAAGACAACCCAAACCGATTATCAGTTTCACTACGCAGACATAGTTGATCGAGGGATCATAAAAGAAGCCTATCAGAATACACTGTCTCCTGAGGAAAAACATAACCCCATGAGCATCATTGTAAACCTAGTTACACAGAATCAACCTAGGTTGCAAAGATGTGGAGCAAGCAGCCTTCGCAAAACCCCATACACTTCGAATCAGCGTAGATCACAGAATGATCGAGCTGTTTCATTCCCTACTCAGGACCAGGAATGGATGAAATCTAACACTATTAATTACATTGCTTGAAATCGAAGTCACTTCAATCCACAGAAGGGAGACTCTTACCACCACCATCACCAAACCAGACGAATAACCCCTTCGATGTCCTGCCAACCAACCAGATGGGTAAATTGCAGTAGTGGAAGAGAGAGCGCACAAATAAATAGCCGTAGTGGAAGAGAGAGCGCACAAATAAATAGCCGTAGTGAAAGAGAGAGCGTACCAGTTGATAAGCCGCTCCCACACAACAAGCCAGAAAACCAAACAAACAAGTCACACAGACTGTTACAACTGCTCGAAACATTAAACACCACAGAGCAGCATAAACAAAGACTGACGAAATTCATCACCAAACATCAAGATGTTTTTGCCCTAAATGATATGGAACTTGACAGAACTACTACAGTACAAATGGAGATCCCCACAACTGAGGAACCTATCCATTTAAAACCATATCATACCCCGCTAAAAAACAGGGAGATTATTGAGAAATCCATTACTGGGATGTTGGATGCGGGTATAATAGAGAGATCAAGATCCCAGTGGTCCTCACCGATCGTGACAGTAGCCAAGAAAGATAGATCATCACGTTTCTGCTGTGACTACCGTGCTTTAAATCGAATCACTAAAGTTATCTCATACCCTTTTCCAAGAATCAACCACATCCTACTTGCAGAATTAAGATAAAGACTTCAATACAGGGATGCAAGATTACGGAACGAAGAATCTAACACACCCACTTTAGATTCGCATAAGGATGAAACCCCACAGCAGGTGATAACAAATCAAACATATTACAGATCAGAGGGGCCAATCACAAGCGCACATCAATCTCACGAAGAATGGAGTAGTGACGACGACATTCCTCTTCAGCGAATCCGAGATCAAAGAGTAATTCCAACCCCAATTATTTCAGATGCTGAACAGCATACCACGCAGCCTCTAAATACAAATGCTGAATTATCCAAGCACACCCTTACTGAAATCATCGATTATGCTCCTAGGTCATCAATAAGAGCAGAATCCGACATAGACACACTCAGCCCACCCGATGATCAGGACAGCATGGCAGATGAACCTTTCACTGGCATTCGGGAAGCTGCCAAACGTCCGTACGTGTCTTCCTCTGACGACTCCATACCCATTGCGAAATATAAATGACCGTCAGAAGAGCATGTCATAAACAACATCCTCCGCAAATGTCGACCTGCACAGAAAGACAAATCGACTCTTCAACACTTACCTCCCACACAATCGTTACCAACTTCATGTTGAGAGACGATAAACACAACGCTTTCAACGCCAACGACAACGAACGACAGTCGCCTATCCAAAAGTGAGATAGCACTGTTAGAACTCGCGAAACTCCTTTAGAGCGCAGATTCAGTACTAGTTCTACCACCACCACTAGTACTCACCAGCTTTATTTTTAGGCCAAATGGTTTCACCAGCTTTATTTTTAGCCCGAATGGTTTCACCAGCTTTATTTTTAAGCCGAATGGTTTCACCAGCTTTATTTTTAGGCCGAATGGTTTCATCAGCTTTATTTTTAGGCCGAATGTTTTCTTTTTTTTACACAAAGATGTCAGCCCTCCTTTTCATCACCATACTATTGCCCATGTTAGTAATAACCGAGATAGATGTCAGTGTTACACCAGTGTAAAGATCTGTTTGTCGTGATGTAACGTTGGTCGAGTGGGCGTGTCGTTTATCACCTGGATAGTGCAATGTTGCGGTGTATATCTAGGTCACCAGCGTGAGGCGCTGCCAGGGTGTAATGAAGACACTCACACAAACAGCATACATGTTTTCAGGCGTGTAGTACTAGTATTGTAATGTGGAATGATGTGGTAAGTGTGGGTGTAGGCGAATGCGTTTAGGCTCTTGGACAGCTGCACACTGAACCCACTCACTCACATGCAGAAATCAGTGAAGGTAGGTAATGCTGCTGACGTTTCACAATATTTATTATATGACGTACGATAGTATGGACGACACAGTCAATGGTACAAGAATCATGGACATTACATGATGGTAATGGTAGTTAACACTTTGCATCAGCTCAGCTATATGATGCCAACAATAATGGCCTGTCAATCTACGTTCTGCCTTCATATACTGAAGTTTCGGTACCCTGACAGAACCCGTCAGGTACACCTTTGCAAATATACCGCACGGGAAAGGCGGTTTCAATTGCCTAACCAAAAGGCTATGGCTTCTTCTGGCATCACATGCCAGGCACTTTTTCTCATGAAGAATAAAGGCCGTAACAACGGGCCTCTATGACGACAGAATCAGGCCGCAAGTAGTGGGCCTCAAATATTAGGGTAACCTTATATATTTTATCTTTCCGTGTACATATGCCTGCCAATCCTACCGCCTGTACAGCGGGTTACTCGTGTAGATAACATTCTCTGAGCTTCTAATGTTCAGAAGACAACTTGGTCTTGGTTCCCGTATCAAGCACCAATAATGGGGCTCTATGTAACATATCAGCTGTGAGCTCTGCTCAACATGTCTCCTTAAGGTAATCAAATGTACTTCTCTAACTTAGGCATACGAGAAGAGCAAAAGACTCTATTACCTTGTTTCAGAATCCTATTAAACACTAAACACAACACTGCCATTCCTGGCATACAGAATTAACTAGGGGAAGGAACGATGACATCTCAGTCATACAATGAACTTCAAATCCCCGAAAAGATGGCAAGGAAAAATCTTCGGACCTCCGTCCGATCACAACGCCCAGTGTACACTACCACGGCGGAAGTCTCACGGTCTTTGCGCCAAAACCTGCGCATGTGCAATCGGCACAGACCTGAGCGAAACTAACACCAGACCAGGGCGTTTCTCCAAGCGAGAGGAAAAGCCGCTCTGTATATGGTCAAGTGAATAGTGACTTCAGACATGACAGATATCCAAGACCTTCCCAACACAGGTCAACATAAGACAAGGGGAAGATAACCATAAATCAAATCTGTCACTAACGTAAATCACCAGTTCCCTTTCTTAGACTATCAAAAGAATTACACAGGTTGATGTCTTAAACAATTATGCCAAATAGACAGCAACAGATTACCGCACCCCCAGGGAAAAAAAGTGAAACATCTTTTTTTTTAGAAATACATCATTGAGCAAGATGCAACAAGCTCATAACACATGAATGATGCGCCGATGAAAGGATCAACATAAATATAACGACATAATGTCAGACCCAATCGACGCACAATAAAGCGTCTGGTGAGAACAAAAGATATCTCACAAGACAAGAGAAAATGTATTCTCTCCAAATAAAGCATATCTGGGGAGGTGCCACCCAAAAACCCAAAGGTACTGGCAATGCTAAGAAAAATTGCATACCTCTCAAGAAAAATCATATCAATATGAGAAGCAATGGTGAATGTCATTATATATCAAATTAGCATAGAAATCTTTCAAAAACTAATGCCCTAAACTCATTATTATCTAATGGTTGATCATTACAAAATTTATACAGTAATTTAACATCAGTATGACTATATAAGTATACATTCAAACTAACAGGCGATAATCTCAGAAGCCTTGTCCGGAGGTCGCTTGTAAGCAGCATCCAAATGAACAGCACGGAAGTCATAATGCATCAAGATAAATCTGTGACGGCATTCCCGGACAAAGTACCGGTTTGCTGAGAACAATATAAATAACACAATTCTTAGAATGTTATAATGTATCATAGTCACTATTACATTTCTACCGTATTAAGTGTGGTCGTAATAATTTCCGACCTTTATATCGTGATAACTAAACCTTCTCTGTTATACCAGGAACGGTAACAGAGAAAGAAATCATTCAATCCATAACAATGAATTTAAGTAAAATGACAACAAATGTGCTAGTAGCATGTTATTGTAAGGTACAGTCATAAATCTAGATATGTATCAGGAGATCTAGACATGAGTGTTAAGTAGATTCATGTGGGCATCGCGACAATATGTCTGCCATCACATTATCCGAACCACGGATAGCTCGTACCGTGAAATGAAAACGTTGAAGAGGTATAGCATATCGAGGGGATCTCGAGCTCTTCAAATCCTTACTCTGCGTAGCTGTGAGAGCTTTTTGGTCGGTTTCTACTATGAAATGCGCGCCGAGAAGGAATCTTTGAAGTTTAAGAATCGCCCAGACCATAGCCAATAATTCTCGATCTAGAACGGAATAATTCCTTTCTGCCGCATTCAATTTCCTAGAGACGTACATTACAGGATGCAGAGTTTCTGAATACTCTTGCATCAGTGCCGCCCCGATCCCTGTTGATGAGGCGTCACTACGAAGAACAAATGTCTTATCAGCTGTAGGTAGTCTTAAGATAGGAGGAGATGAAAATAATGACTTAATCTGATCCAATGAAGATTGGCATTCTTGTGACCAGCGCACCACATTAGGAGACCCTTTCTTCAATAGGGTTGAAAGTGGTGCCGTAATAGAAGAAAGATTCTAAACGAATCTTCCGTAGAACTGTATTAGGCCTAAGAGACTACGGATCTGTTTCTTTGTCTTAGGAATAGTGATGTTGAGTATCTTAGAAGTGTTGTGGTCCTCTGTCTTCAAGAGACCATGTCCAACACGGTGACCAAGAAAAGACATTTCACTAAATCCAACATAGGCTTTAGAGGGTTTAGCTGTCAAGTTATGCTCGCGCAGAGTAGACAGCAGTTCGCATAAACCCAAAAAGGGATCTTCCCAAGAATCACTAAATAGACAGATATCGTCCAAGTATGCAATAACATCTGAACGATGAGAAAGAATTCGACGCATTATGCGTACGAATGTAGCCTGGGCATTCATAAGGCCGAAAGGCATGAAGTGCCATTGGAACAAGCCCCTTTGTGTAGAGAAAGCAGTGAGAGGTTTGGCTCGTTCAGTTAAAGGAACTTGTTAATAACCTTTAGACAAGTCTAGTTTGGTAAAGAAACGAGAGTTAGAAAGTCTAGTAAGTAGCTCATCCAATAGAGGCATAGGTTCAGCATCGAATTTCGTTACTTGGTTTAGTTTACGGTAATCGACGCAAAGGCGTATGTTATTGTCTTTCTTTCGAAAAATAACCATAGACGACGAGTATGCCGAATTGGATGGTTCAATTATCCCTAACTGTATCATTTCATCCAATTTTTTCTCGACCTGTGTTTGGAAATGAATAGGAATAGGGTATGGTCTGACCCTGATAGAGTATGGTCAGTAAGTATTATGTCATGCTTAATGACTGATGTGTGTCCAGGAATGTCCATGAGAACATCCTGAAATGTTTGTAACGAGGAATAGACTTGTAGCTGTTCCTCAGTAGACAATCTAGGAGAAATAGTAACGTTTTTCCATGATTCCATAGAATGAAGTGGAACCATCGGAAGAGGAAGATTAACGTCCGAGAAATTAGATTCTTCATCCTGTATCACCGACAGAGATGAGTAATAACCATGAGGGACTGGAGTGTCGTCCGTCGCTTGAATGATAGGTTGCAAGTACTCTGGACGTTAAAAAAATTCCGTAAGCACGTTTATATGAAAGGTTTTATGTTTCCCGTCTATATCGACAACATAGTCGACATCAGAAATTTTAGAGACAATCATAAAAGGACCTGTCCATCCAATGAGAAGTCTATTTTCCCTAGTAGGGAGTAATACATATGCTTTGTCACCAGAACAAAGTTGTCGTAGGCATCTTTTTTTATTCGCAAATTGCCTTGCCTTTTCTTTAGCAAATTCCGATGCAGAAGTTTCTAATTTGCATGCTTCAATGATTTTCTGCCTGAGTGTAATGAATTATTCATAAGAAGATTGCGTGTCATCACCGATATCATCGGCAGCTATAAGATCATGAAGCAAAGACATAGGGCCGCGCGGACGCGCGCCAAAGACGAGCTCAAACGGAGAAAACCCGGTGTGTTCATTAGGAATCTCTCTGTATGCAAAGAGAGCCGCGGGTAAGACTCTGTCCCAATCCTGAGGATGATCCTCAGTTATCTTCCCAAGTAAATTTTTGAGGGTTCTATTGAGACGTTCGACTAACCCATTAGACATTGGATGATAGATGCTACTCAAAGACCTTTCAATATTAAGAGTAGACATCACTTGTGACATAGTGTCAGATATCAGTTGGGTGCCATGGTCTGACAAGATTTCTTTAGGAAACCCCAGACGTTAAAATATCAGCCAAAGAGCGTCAGAAATATCGGCAGTAGAAATGCTCTTAAGAGGTGTGGCCTCTGGCGCACGAGTACACATGTCTACGCATGAAAGAATAAATTGGTGTCCTCTGGCTGATTTGATTTTAAAAGGACCAATGATATGTATCGCCATTTTTTGAAACTAACGAATAGGAATGTCCGCAGCCTGGATAGGTGCTGCATGGCGAGGACCTTTCGACTTGACTTCATGACATACTTTGCACGAGCGGCAATAAAGGCGTATGTCTCTATTTTCGAATGGCCAAAAGAAAGCTGCAAGAAATCTCGACTTAGTACGTGAGAATCCCATATGACCAGCGCATTTGGAGTCGTGAGCATGTTGCAGTATACGAGCTCTCATATTTTTGGGCACAAGAATTTGAGAATGCATAGACGTGTCTGAATGTTGTACCATACGCACTAGTACGCCATTCTTCATAGTAATCCAGGATTTGCGATTTGTGTTCTTATTTGGATCACCATCTTTAACCAGAAGGAAGAATTTTTTAAAGAAGTGTCCTCTTGTTGACTTTTTATAAAAGAGTCACGCGAAATTACCGAATGATTATCTTGCTCAAGTACTTCATTACCTTCGGTCGATGAAGACGAAGGCATATTCTGAGCCTGTGCTCTTGTGACAACTGCATTAGCAGTTTCCATATTTTGTTCTTCCCAGGCAACAATTTGCTGCGGGGTACATTCCTTAACCCCGTGTATACGCCCGACGATAAGATCCGCAATATGATTCGGTAGCAGATACGCGTGGACATCTCCCGTAAAGAAAAGAGTAGCTATGTGTATGATAGCCGTCGAGTATTTTTCTACTGTGCCACCAAATGTTACACATTTGATCACTTTTCCAGTGGCACAGGAAGGATCTACGAGAGATTGTTTAACCCCAATAGTAGTACACCCAGAATCAAAGAGAACTGAGACTGGAGTTTTTTCCACAAGACCTCTATGTAGGAGAAGAGATCCTCTCCCGTCATGCGCCGCTGCGGATCGAAGAGCGGGTAGAGGATGGCCACAACTCAAGGTAGATATGGTAGTAGGTTCAAACAAAGTAGTGCACCATAATCGAAGGCAGAACATATGACAGCACTAGGGTTAGCTTTATTATCATTAGATTCATTACTAACTACATGTGACACTTGTTGAGCACAGTTCGCATGATAAAATAATCTATTATTGTTATGTTGCCATCTACCCCGACTATTATGTCCTCTGGAATTATTGTTATTTGACTTTTTACTTTGGTCTGCACCGCAGTTTTCACAATTGTTATTGTGATTTACTTTTTGGTTAGAATATCTACCAGATTGACTTTGCTGTTTCCCTGCAAAATTATGATAGCTAGGATAGTTTCTATTGTGGCTACCCCTACGAAAGTTCCCAAAATTGGCGGAACCACAGTTACGAGGGCTGTCAGATCGCCTCCAGTTCTTTGAAGACGAACCACTGTGGGATGGATCACCCTGATCCTGTCCGTAATTACGATTACTTTTCTTATCAAAGTTGCGTTTATTGCCTTTAAATTTACCCTGAAAATTAGGCCCATATGGTGTCGCAGAAGCCACGGGCAAACCCTCTTTAATCTTAGAATCGCTAATCGTTTGTTGTGGGTGTGCAGTGACATACTGGCAACAGTATTGTTCCATGTCTTTTATGTTCTTAACTTTACGTTCATGTATGAAGGCAAGAAAGGACTCACTAACTGAGGACATTACTTTGTCAGTAAGTAATAAGTCTACTAGTGCTTCATATGTTTTCTTCAGTCTGAGACAATTCAATCTATCTAGTGAAAGTAATACGTATCTTTGTAATAAAGTCTGATAACTCTACCCCAGTTTCTGGTAACATATGTTATGCGATACGCATGAAAGTTCAAATCTATCAAGATAGAACGTTATATCGTCCTTTGCAGCATTAAAAGGAGGTAGCTTTACTTTAAAAGTATTATGATCTGTCTTACTAGAAGTTGCTTGAGAACTACTCATATTCATCACTTTTATTTTCTCTATCTCCAAAGCTAAGAGTTTTTCTTTATATTCCATTTTCTGTTTTCTCTCCTCAGACTCTCTTTCTTGCTGAATTTTCCTCTCTTCAAATTCTCTCTGCTTTTCTAACCTTTTATCTTCAGCTTCTCTGTCTAATCTTTTATTTTCAGCCTCTTGTTTTTTCTCTTCAAATTCTCTTTCTTGCTGAATTTTCCTCTCTGCAGCTTCTTATTGTAACTTTTTCTCTTCAAATTCTCTTTCCAATCTTTTCTCCTCAGCTTTTTTGTTTTTTCTCTTCTGCCTTTTGCGCCTTGTCGTATTGAGTAAGTGCAAACTCTTCCAATTTATCACCAGTTTTGCCAAGGGTTATTCCTTGCTGGATAAAGTAATCCAATGTCGACATTATGTCCAATAATGTGCTATCAATACCTCTGAAATAATAATAACCTATATCCCAATCTTAGTGGGAGACAAGTCTTTGGCAAAGACTTTGTATAGTTACACTGTTTATAATGTCACCATCAATCACCTCAGTATCTAATGTGTATCATATTAATTATAGTACATGATCAAGTATATATGTAGATTGTATATGAAGACAATATCTAACACTAATTAAACAAAGACAAACATCTGGACAATCGAAAACATTCGCAGAAGGCCAACTAAACTGAAAAGCAAAACTAAAGAAAATGTTAACAAAAATTGTAATGATAACTGCGAAATATCACTATAATAAAATGACAACACAGTGTATAATCAAAAAAGGTGTATAGAAATAAACAATAGAAGAGAGAAGGCAGACAAATACAAAGAAATCAGAACAAAACTAAAGAATGGAGAGAAAAAAACGAAAACGACACTAACACATCTCGTCACAACTAACAAAAAATATCGCGCAGCAACAAAAGTCGCACCAAATTTCCACAACTGGAAAATTCACGATAATTTCCCTAAAGAACGCTCACAATAGACCCTCGGTTAGGTGGGATATTGTATTGGAGTCACCGACCCAACCAAACCCGCAAAAATAAACACACCAATCTAAACATGTAACAAAACAGAAAGCATATAATAGAATGTGTTGCAAAGAAGGCTCAGTTACACACAATATAACGGCCCGGTTTCAAAAAACAATTCTCTCTGCTTTTCTAACCTTTTATCTTCAGCTTCTCTGTCTAATCTTTTATTTTCAGCCTCTTGTTTTTTCTCTTCAAATTCTCTTTCTTGCTGAATTTTCCTCTCTGCAGCTTCTTATTGTAACTTTTTCTCTTCAAATTCTCTTTCCAATCTTTTCTCCTCAGCTTTTTTGTTTTTTCTCTTCTGCCTTTTGCGCCTTGTCGTATTGAGTAAGTGCAAACTCTTCCAATTTATCACCAGTTTTGCCAAGGGTTATTCCTTGCTGGATAAAGTAATCCAATGTCGACATTATGTCCAATAATGTGCTATCAATACCTCTGAAATAATAATAACCTATATCCCAATCTTAGTGGGAGACAAGTCTTTGGCAAAGACTTTGTATAGTTACACTGTTTATAATGTCACCATCAATCACCTCAGTATCTAATGTGTATCATATTAATTATAGTACATGATCAAGTATATATGTAGATTGTATATGAAGACAATATCTAACACTAATTAAACAAAGACAAACATCTGGACAATCGAAAACATTCGCAGAAGGCCAACTAAACTGAAAAGCAAAACTAAAGAAAATGTTACAAAAAATTGTAATGATAACTGCGAAATATCACTATAATAAAATGACAACACAGTGTATAATCAAAAAAGGTGTATAGAAATAAACAATAGAAGAGAGAAGGCAGACAAATACAAAGAAATCAGAACAAAACTAAAGAATGGAGAAAAAAAAACGAAAACGACACTAACACATCTCGTCACAACTAACAAAAAATATCGCGCAGCAACAAAAGTCGCACCAAATTTCCACAACTGGAAAATTCACGATAATTTCCCTAAAGAACGCTCACAATAGACCCTCGGTTAGGTGGGATATTGTATTGGAGTCACCGACCCAACCAAACCCGCAAAAATAAACACACCAATCTAAACATGTAACAAAACAGAAAGCATATAATAGAATGTGTTGCAAAGAAGGCTCAGTTACACACAATATAACGGCCCGGTTTCAAAAAACAAACTACCACTTATCTTAAAGTACAATCCTGGCCTTTTGTCAACACCGAAGTACAATATAATAACAGCAATGATTGGAAGATCCACCGTCGATGGTTACCGAACGACGACAATATGTAGTGGTCTTCAAACGTATAGCTACTGTGACATTCTCGACAACCAGTTGCGACCGGAAGATCCAACGTTGCAATGTCTGTAGACTGTAGTATGTAAACAAATAGCTGAATTGTTTACAAATACGATGTGACTTGCTCGCTCAAGTAAATGGACATCGTCTGTAGAACTGCAGTAGAACGCTTATTAGTAGAATAGTGTCACTCTCCTTCTGTAGCAGCTGTGGTCCATGTAGCAATATTATCAAGATGCTAACGCCAGTGTTTGTAGCAGCTGTGGTCTTTGTAACAATATCATAAGGATGACAACGTCAGTGTTTATGTGGGTCAGCAGTTGTTGACCTATTTACCACTTGTCCTGTGTAGCTGAAAACCGAGAATCTGGCCTACCAGATGTAAAGATCTGTTTTTCGTGATGTAACGTTGGTCGAGTGGGCGTGTCGTTTATCACGTGGACAGTACAATGTTGCGGTGTATATCTAGGTCACCAGCGTGAGGCGCTGCCAGGGTGTAATGAAGACACTCACACAAACAGCATATATGTTTTCAGGCGTGTAGTACTAGTATTGTGATGTGGAATGATGTGGTAAGTGTGGGTGTAGGCGAATGCGTTTAGGCTCTTGGACAGCTGCATACTGAACCCACTCACCCACATGCAGAAGTCAGTGAAGGTAGGTAATGCTGCTGACGTTTGACAATATTTATTATATGACGTAGGATAGTATGGACGACACAGTCAATGGTACAAGAATCATGGACATTACATGATGGTAATGGTGGTTTACACTTTGCATCAGCTCAGCTATATGATGCCAACAATAATGGCCTGTCAATCTACGTTCTGCTTTCATATACTGAAGTTCCGGTAACCTGACAGAACCCGTCAGGTACCCCTTTGCAAATATATCGCACGGGAAAGGCGATTTCAATTGCCTAACCAAAAGGCTATGGCTTCTTCTGGCATCACATGCCAGGCACTTTTTCTCATGAAGAATAAAGGCCGTAACAACGGGCCTCTATGACGACAGAATCAGGCCGCAAGTAGTGGGCCTCAAATATTAGGGTAACCTTATATATTTTATCTTTCCGTGTACATATGCCTGCCAATCCTACCGCTTGTACAGCGGGTTACTCGTGTAGATAACATTCTCTGGGCTTCTAATGTTTAGAAGACAACTTGGTCTTGGTTCCCGTATCAAGCACCAATAATGGGGCTCTATGTAACATATCAGCAGTGAGCTCTGTTCAACATGTCTCCTTAAGGTAATCAAATGTACTTCTCTAACTTAGGCATACGAGAAGAGCAAAAGACTCTAATACCTTGTTTCAGAATCCTATTAAACACTAAACACAACACTGAACGAAATGTCGAAATTGTCCTCTTTTCACACACCATGCCTAAAAAAAAATTCACCGAATCTTTTTGCAGAATACTGTGGTGGGTTTGATGTTAATACAGTTTGTTGTTAAGAAATCTTAGTGTACTGAATGAGGTCAGCTGTGAAGGTCCCTGAATATAATAAATATTAGAGTAACTTTCCAGGGCACCTTTCTACTACCACCACTATGATCTCATTCAGACTTATTCTAGATAGAATGTAAGATGACTACGTTTGGTGTCTAGGGTTATGAAATGTTAGTAGGGCATTATGAAATGTTAGTGATACAGGTTGGAATGTTTATATCACTATTCTCAGTCTCTTATTTGAATATACTGTTAGTTGAGCGATCAGGTGCCGAAACATGCACCTATCTTTGTAATATGATGTAGGAATCGTCCTGCACTTCGCTGAACGACAACCTTCAGCTCCCACTTTTTCAAGAATGATGGTGGTTAGCAGTTGTCTCCGAAAAAGGCAAGACTGTGGCACGAATATATCGGCCCACTGTAGTCTGGCACCAGTTATTGACGGCAACCACAACCGTCTGAAATCAGAAAGATATGCCTCCTTCGTAATCAACAGCCTACAATAATACTCAACAACCAGTACAGGCACATTACAAACAAACATGCAATATCAGCTCTTTACGACAATCCTTTCACCAGTTTCTTTTGATGTGACCAGGTATACCAGAATTCCTCTCTCCTAATAGTTACAACGCCTCTGCAATTCCAGCAATAATCTGTTGTCCATACAATAGGATAGATATTATGCTCCTGATGATAATGCTATATAATTTAGTTGGTCTACACTTCTCTGATAGTCTTTCATATGCTGGATCAATCTCTAGACTCTGTTTTGAGTCTGCCATAGACTCACTTACTTACAGTCGTATGTTAGTATCTCACATTCAAATTTTATTTTAAATAAAATGTTAAGAAAATCAATCTTACCACAGATGCAAAAAAAAAAATAACACAAATACGATGACTAGGCAATAGAATCTGGCACATTTTCGATCTGCCCTATGTCCAGGCTTTTCCTATGTTAGAAAATTCTCAGCCTGCTCTCATCGATCTTGCTTTGCACAAAATTTGTTTGAAATGGCAGTGAACAGTCCCCGTTTCGTACCAGTATCTACTGCTTTGTCCAATGGGACCATGTTTACATTTATTTTTGAATCTATCGTTTCAAATAACAACTCCCAATATGTTCCAAGGCAAATATATTTTTAGTTTTAGGTCATCCAATCATACTTCGCCTTCCTTTAAAATCCACCCAATCAAATATCCCGTACCTTTAAACCTCATTTACCCAAAGTCGTTTTTTCAAAACATGCCATAAAAAATGACAAGCAGGCATGATCTTTACTTGACAGTCTGGTCGGATCCACCATAGTATTATATCTATAATTAGTTAATTAATGGACTATTTGCGTATCTATTACCATATTCTTTGTCAACAAGTCCTAAGGTACACGAATATTCAATTTATATGGGACTAGTTGGCTTGGTTCAGAAGTACACAGTTTTTTTTTCTAAGTTAGTTTTTTTTTTATTTTTAGTCTACTACACGTTCAATTCTTTTCCATGTGCTGTCTTCTCTATTTACGTGATAATTACGTCCTTTGAAATAAGAGCTAAGGTTGTTTTTGTGACACGAGTTGTCTGCATGTTCTAACTTTTTCCTCGTATTTTGGGGAAACCCCTAATGCAAGGCTTGCCCCTGTGCTAGTATTGGCTTTTAGTTTAAAATCAATGCGAAACGAATTAGCATTTCATCTATCCTTTCCCCTCCTCGTTCCACAATGCATTTTTAGGCACATATTTTCTTAGAACTAGGAAAAGTGATTAGGTCAAGGACGAATTTGAAAAATTTGGGTACCGTTTTGTTCGGCTATTCGTTAGCAAATAATAACCTGAAGGCGTAGGCGATACCAACAGTTCTAGCAGAAAATTCTTTTATACTTTCTTATTTTGCCGTTATGCCCTATATTGTTATATATTAATTTAGATATTGTATTTAGTAATTCACTACACATGTCCCCCCTTTAGAACAGACGATCATATGTCAGTTCCTATTTCTAAATACACATAGATGAATTTACTATCTATGCCTGATGACTACTCTGATGTTCGTCGTATGGATGTCTGCTTAAAAAATCAGCTCCCACATTAGTTTTTCCGGGAATGTACTCTATGGTAAAATAGAATGGCTGTTAAAGCAAAGACCAGCGTAATAACCTAGCATTTTCATGCCTTGCTTGTGACAGACACACGAGTGGTTTATGATCTGTCTGGATCCTAAATGATTGTCCATAGAGATAAATCTGCAACTTATTTATACCCCAGATGACAGCGAGACATTCTTTTTCACTTGTTGAATATTTTTGTTCTGCTGTATTCAACTTACGGCTAGCATAAGCTACTGGGGTTAATTCCCCATCAAGTGAATTTGACCGTTGTAATAGAGCTGCACCCAAACCGATTGTCGTGAAATATTCTAATCCACATATATAAATTAAAACGTAAATGTAAAGCCTAACAAATAAATTTAATAAAAGAAAAGAGAAATGGTAAAAGAAACAGTGCTGTCACAATGACTGTACGCAAAATCCCCCTTGTGTTCTCCTTCGTCTGCAAATTGTAACGCTTTCACGTTGATAGTAAAAGCCTACTGTATTATTACACGCTTTCTTCAATGAAACGTGTACTGTATTTCTTGGAAAAACCTTGAGATACGCAAGCTGATCAATGACCTAGATTTAATATTTCATTCATTCCATACACGGCGTAACTAAAAGACAGATAAAGCAGGAGAGAGAGAGGGACGAATGAAGGCAGGAAGCATGCAACACTACACGCGTCGCGCGATTAATAGTAACGCAAATCCCACGTGTAAGGCCACTAGCAATAACTTTTTTTCAGATAGACCGTGATAAAAAACACTACCCATTCGAGAGTTAGGTTTTAAAATCCTGAAAAACGCTTATTGGGAAAGATGACATTATACTGGTTTACGTTTGAAAACATGACAGTACCCAGACACCCTAACGTTTGGAAGTGAGAAGGTAGTAACAGCACGACTATCCTAGAAGAAAATGCATATTGGCTCCATTAAATTCGTATATTTGGGTTCCTTAGGGCTTGCTGACAAAGAATATGTAAAACGTTACGCAAATAGTCTAGGAATTACCAAGTTATGGCCAAAATAAAATGGTGGGGGTGCCTGACAGCATGAAATCATTTCTGCTCATAAAATTTTTTATAACGTGTTTGAAAAAACATTACGTTACGGAAATAGCCTACCATGTTAACTCCTATTTGATTGGAGCGCAACAAATGTAAGACTAAAGACGATTAGTCGGACTATAAATACTATCTTGTGTTGTCAGGGGAAACGTGAGAAGGGGTACTTTTTTGAAAAGATGTGTAGACATGGTTTGATTGGGTAGAGCTGCGAATATACTCAATTCAGAGCGTCTGTTCCTTGCCACATCTTGTAATAAACCTACTAAGAAGCAGTGCGTTGAGCACCAGTGTATATTTTTTATAAAATAAAGCCTGGAACATCGGCAGATCGGAGTTGTGCTATATTCATTGCCATTCAACGTCACTGTGTATTAATTCCATGAATTGTGGTAGGTTGAAATATTTGATATCTTTTTAAATGAAAATTGAATGTAAATTGATAATTTATGTCTGTATATATGTGTGGTTCAGTAGCGAACATGAGGTAAAGCCTATAGTGCTCCAGCCTGAACAGAAGGTGTCGGAGGAAAGTAAAACTGCATGGAATGGCCAAACAGTACACTGACACCTAGATTATTGACTAGAAAGAAATAATGCTGGAATTGCAGAGGCGTAGTAACCATTAGGGAGGGAAATACTGGTATAAAGTATTTCAGATGAAGCTGACAGTTGGCCTAACGCTCTAAACTCAATGTTTGTGATGTATTGTGCTCAGTGTAGAAATAGAGTATAAATTAGTTTTGAAGTAGGAGGTACAACCTTCTTGTTTCAGGGACCGTGGTCTTAAAGTTATTGAGCAGCACCTGGTCAGAGCTTTGCTGAAGCCAGAGGCGGACAGCATACTCCTTGGTCCATATAGCAACCAGTGAGGTGGCTCCAGAACTCATTAAAGCACTCGAGCAGAGGAGTCTTTTACTGCAGTCATCACGAAAGATAAGAAAGTGTGGCCATGGAGCTCAACATTATGTGTCCCCCCCCCCCCCTCACAAATTGACAGTAAATAAAGAGGGAATTTAATTGTTTTAGTGCCGGGTACTGAGAACATCTCTAATACTAGTTCCAACGGAAAACAAACTATTGAAGTCATGATGACAAATACCAACAGAGCTTGAAAAAACAAAACTAAACCAGTATTACCTCATACTACTACTACACAACTGACACACATAGGATACTATTAATAATATATGTCACTACAAGATTCATATTGATAAATTCTGTACATAAAACGTGTAATTAAAATTGATTGTGATTCCTGGTTCCCTTTGTATTTGAATCAGGACACATATACATTAATAACAGCACTGAATACATGTTGATATTGGAAAATTTATAAGTGACTCATTTAAGATATCCTCGTAGAGTGTTTTATGTATGTGAGTGCCACAGTGTTGTCAAGTGTGGTGGAATAAATTAAATTGTTTATCTGTCTGTTGTTGTTATGACTTACACTTCATCATACACATACCCTAGACATATAACGTAGTCATCACACTATTCCAGAATAATTCTGACTGAGGTATACATATGTGGCAGCAAGTAAGGTTATCTATAATACACTACTCTTATTAGATATAGATACCTTCACAGCTGATCTCAGTCAGTACACTAAGTCTCCTATAAATATTTATAACATCCCACTTCACCACACCGATATTACTCGCATCCGTTCTCAGAATGAATTCTTGACTTAAGTCAGGTAATTTCAAAATAGGCCTGCTTGTGAGCCTTTCTTTCAATTCTTGGTATGCTAATTCACACTGCGCTGTCTAAATAATTCTATCAGGATTTCCTTTGCGCGTTAAATCAGTCAATGGAGCACATATGGAGTTAAAGTTTTTTATATACTTTTGGTAAAAACCACATAATGAGACAAAAGATCGCACATCCTTTTTTGTTTGTGGTCTTGGTGCTTTTTTTAACTTCTCAAGGTTCTTGGGGTCAGGGTTCATGTTTCCCTGATGTACTCTGTGGCCCACGAATTCCAGCTCTTTACATCCAACACAGCATTTCGTCGGTCTAGCTGTCAAATTGGTCTCTCTCAATCGATCTAACAACATATTCAGAGAGTTAATGTGTTCCTCAAATGTTTCTGTTGCTATGAGAATATCATCCATGAAGTTGGTGATGCATTGATTCTTCAGGGGATCCAGTAACTTTCTCATCATCCTCGAAAACACACTCGGTGCATTTTTCAGCCCGAATGGCAACATATTAAATGCATAATGTCCTTCCGATTTGCTAAAGGCTAAATAAGGTTTTACTTCCGGCTTTACTGGAATCTGATAGTAACCTTTGCTCAGATCCACTTTAGAGAAATATTTAGCTCTATTCAGCCTGGCAAACAGCTGATTTGTATCAGGTAATGGATCCACCTGACCTTCTGTGACAGCATTCAGTTTCCTGTAATCTATACACAGCCTGTGTTCTCCAGAGGGTATTCTTAACAGAACCACACTGGAACTGTAGGGAGATTCACTGTGCGAGATAATCCCTTCTCTCAACAGATAATCTATCTCCTCCCTTAAAGCTTTTACCTTAGCGAACGGAATCGAATAGGCTTTCATACAGATTGGTGTTGGGTCTATGAGTTTCATATCATACTCCAATAAATGTGTATGCCCCGGACGGTCCGTTAACACATCTGTATGATTATTCAGAACCTGTTGAACCCTCTCCCTCTGAATTTCCGTTAAGTGTGTGCTGATTTGTACCTGTGCGGCGGTTTCACAGGGATATAAAGGATATTCATGAGAAGCGAGTGGTTCCTTTTTCATCTCCATTGCAACTGACAAGGTCAGTAGGTGTGTCTCTTCCTGGTTTTCTCTGTCCAGATATTTCTTCAGGAAATTCACATGACAGATTTTCTCTTTCCCTTTCTTATCTATCTTATAATTTGTTCTAGACACCTTCTCTAGAACTGTATATGGACCATGCCATCCAATTTGCAATTTATTCTGGCTGCCGGGCAGTAGAAGGAGCACCTTCTCTCCCAC
Source organism: Oreohelix idahoensis (assembly GCA_024509875.1). NCBI lineage: Eukaryota > Metazoa > Mollusca > Gastropoda > Stylommatophora > Oreohelicidae > Oreohelix > Oreohelix idahoensis. The sequence continues at coordinate 319,657 of JAMPIV010001390.1, read as the reverse complement.
AGATAATTCTCGATCCTTCGCTTTCTTATTGTAATAGGCAGCATGCTTTTTCCTGGCTTGTCTCAAATTTTCATTGGCAAGTTTCCAGCCAGTTTTAAGACGAGTGGTCAGCTCGTTCACATATTGATATGATGAGGTAATATTTTCTTCTCCCTTTTCATCGGTCCAGGTCCTTAACAAGTTACATATGGACTTTTAATTTTTCTGACCTAGTTTTCATAATATTGGAAGCCTTGTTTTGAGGACATTCCTTCCTCTTGTCATCATATAAGAATCTTCCACTACCAATTTTTCTCTTGGGGTTTTCTCCCCACTTTAAATTCCTTGTGAGAGATCTTCTCTCTCTTTTATCTTCCTCCAGTTCACATAAGTCCGACTGAGGGATTTTGGGCTTATTCTGGGGTAAGACATCTCTTTGTACTTGCTGCATAGTGGCCATAGTAAAACACTCGAATGAAGACTGTCTGTGAAAAGGGGGCTCCCATTCCACATTGTCTACATTATTAAATTCATTTTTCTTTCCATTTTCAGGCCTAAATTTGCCCCGTGGCGTGTCTAGGTCCTGATCAATTTTCCCACTTGTGGGTGTTCCCTCGTGTAGTATGCTACATCTTTCTACAAAATTCTCAATGTCAAACATTTCATCTGGCCAATAATAATTTTGAGCCACCTTTTGGATGATGGTACCTATTTTCTCATGGTCCCCATCTTTTCCAACATGTAGGCTCCTTATCACATTTGCCCTATATGCCTTTGGAAGAACCAACTGTCCGTGACCAGTGGATCCAGTTCCAGCCTTCCTGTAAATGAATTTGTTTTTTATATAGAAATCTCCCTTGCCTGGAGGTGTATGACATTTGGGCAATTTCTTCAAACAAGGCTTGAGGGTCTTATCCCCAGCCTGCGCCTTCCTCATCTCATCTGGATGGGTATTTATCGGATTATCCTCCTCCTCTTGTTTAGGAGTCAACCTGACCTTAAGCGTGGCCATATACACAGGTCTCCTTCACCAATTTTCAGTGTTATGGTTGTCCATCCGACAATTTTTACAATACTTCTTTCCTTGGTTAAAGGGTTTTCTGTCATTATATTTCCTTTCATTGAATTGTGAGGTTTTATTATTATAGTCATTGCGTGGCCTATCAAACTGGTGCTTACCTTTGTTCTGGTCTCTATGGTCAAACTTATTAAAGTTTTGAGGTGCCTTAAAATTGTCTACCTGTTTCTTTTTATTTCCAACTACCTCTGCTTGGGCTGCCTGATACCTCTCAGCGACATTGAGTAACTCACCCAGCCTCTCTGCACCTTGTTCCATGAGAAACTTTCTGAGGTCTTGAGCCATGGACTCTCTTAGCTGCTCAATAAGGATCATTTCCTTAAGATCTTGGGTTTTCCCCAGAGCAGTCCATTTCTCCAAGTAGGTCTCTAACCGTGCAGAGAGCTGGTGATAAGTCTCACCCGACAATAGTTTGGCATTCCTACATTTTTTCTATAAAATTCCCCATTCTTTTCATATCTTAACAAAAGAGCCTGCTTTAGCATGTCATAATTGTCCTGATCATCCCTGCTCATCTTGGCAAAAATTTCATAAGCTGTACCACGAAGCCCTTGTGATAACTTTAGGCTCCACCTTTCTCTCTCTAAACCATATGTGGTAGCCAAAATTTCATATCTATTTAGGTAACGTTCCAGGTCATCGTCTTTCTCAACAAAATGGTCTAAATGAAAACTCATAGCTGAGGTTAAGGCTCCCTGACTAACAGTAGCATCTGAGGAAAAGGGACTGGCACCATTTTCAGGAGCATGGCCTTGAAATTCTAACTCCCTGAGTCGTAACTCATGTTCCCTTTGTAATCTCTTCTCCTCCTTTTCTGCTTCCCTTTCTGCAGCCTGTCTCTTTTCTTCTGCTTCTCTTTCTGCAGCTAGTCTCTTTTCTTCTCTTTCTGTAGCTAATCTCATTTGTTCTCTTTCTGCAGCTAGTCTCTTTTCTTCTGCTTCTCTTTCTGCAGCTAGTCTCTTTTCTTCTCTTTCTGTAGCTAATCTCTTTTCTTCTCTTTCTGCAGCTAGTCTCTTTTCTTCTGCCTCCAATGCCCTAGCCTCCTTGTCAGCCTCAATCTGCAGCCTCTTAAGTTCTTTATCTGCCTCTAACTTTTTTGCTTCAGCCTCAATCTGCAGCTTCTTAATTTCTTTATCTGCCTCTAACTTTCTTTCTGCTTCAAATTTTCTTTCTTCACGCTCAATAAATTTGTCATATTCAGTTGTGACATAAGCAATCATAATTTGCCCCTCCATTCCCAATTCTTTAGCAGCCTGCACAGCAGCAGATCGAAACTTCGCCAGATCAGCCAATTTGTACTAGGCAAACCTTTTAAAATTTATAACTAGACAAATTTCAAATTATAACTAACAATTTCTAATTATAACTAAGAACCACCAAAGGCACTGATAGCTCAACCACTATTTAGTTTCTCCAAAAAGGAATGCTTTTAGTTTTATACTATCTGAGATTCCTAATATAATTGATAATATTTTAAGAATTTAAAATCCCAGAAGCAAACTACCCAATATAGCTGGTGTTATGAAAAGTTCAATCCCCAGGAGCGAGACCCCAATATATGTGGTGGGTTTGATGTTAATACAGTTTGTTGTTAAGAAATCTTAGTGTACTGAATGAGGTCAGCTGTGAAGGTCCCTGAATATAATAAATATTAGAGTAAATTTCCAGGGCACCTTTCTACTACCACCACTATGATCTCATTCAGACTTATTCTAGATAGAATGTAAGATGACTACGTTTGGTGTCTAGGGTTATGAAATGTTAGTGTAAGGTTGCATTAACCAACTAAACATATAAACAATTACACAAATTATTTTATTATCTAATACAACACAACAGTACCACGACAATCACATACGAACTACACTTTAAAAGACTATCTTTAGTAAGTCAGTGGTTGAAAGTTAATGTTTTTCAATTTATTGTCCTGAATCTAATTTATTTGGAATCAGGACTGACAATCAAAGTGAAATCATAGAAATTAATTACATCAATCAATTTACATAATGGATCTTCTGACCATAATACACATATTATTATATAAGAGTGTAGTTGTATTGTCTAACTGAGGTGACTTCTAGTATACACTGGCTGATTGTTTATTATCATCATCTCTGCATGTTGTTTGTAAGTTTTTGTGGATACTGATGGAATGTTTATATCACTATTCTCAGTCTCTTATTTGAATATACTGTTAGTTGAGCGATCAGGTGCCGAAACATGCACTTATCTTTGTAATATGATATAGGAATCGTCCTGCACTTCGCTGAACGACAACCTTCAGCTCCCACTTCTTCAAGAATGATGTTGGTTAACAGTTGTCTCCGAAAAAGGCAAGACTGTGGCATGAATATATCGGCCCACTGTAGTCTGGCACCAGTTATTGACGGCAACCACAACCCTCTGAAATCAGAAGGATATGCCTCCTTCGTAATCAACAGCCTACAATAATACTCAACAAACAGTACAGGCTTATTACAAACAAACATGTAAGATCAGCTCTTTACGACAATCCTTTTCACCAGTTTCTTTTGATGTGACCAGGTATACCAGTATTCCTCTCACCTAATAAGTACAACGCCTCTGCAATTCCAGCAAAAATCTGTTGTCCATACAATAGTATAGGTATTATGCTCCTGATGATAATCCTATATAATTTAGTTGGTCTACACCTCTCTGATAGTCTTTCATATGCTGGATCAATCTCTAGACTCTGTTTTAAGTCTGCCATAGACTCACTTACTTACAGTCGTATGTTAGTATCTCACATTCAAATTTTATTTTAAATAAAATGTTAAGAAAATCAATCTTACCACAGATGCAAAAAAAAATAACACAAATACGATGACTAGGCAATAGAATCTGGCACATTTTCGATCTGCCCTATGTCCAGCCTTTTCCTATGTTAGAAAATTCTCCGCCTGCTCTCATCGATCTTGCTTTGCACAAAATTTATTTGAAATGGCAATGAACAGTCCCCGTCTCGTACCAGTATCTACTGCTTTGTCCAATGGGACCATGTTTACATTTATTTTTGAATCTATCGTTTCAAATAACAACTCCCAATATGTTCCAAGGCAAATACATTTTTAAATTTAGGTCAACCAATCATACTTCGCCTTCCTTTAAAATCCACCCAATCAAATATCCCGTACCTTTTAACCTCATTTACCCAAAGTCGTTTTTTTCAAAACATGCCATAAAAAATTACAAGCAGGCATGATCTTTACTTGACAGTCTGGTCGGATCCACCATAGTATTATGGCTATAATTAGTTAATTAATGGACTATTTGTGTAACTATTACCATATTCTTTGTCAACAAGTCCTAAGGTACACGAATATACAATTTATATGGGACTAGTTGGCTTGGTTCAGAAGTACACAGTTTTTTTTTTCTAAGTTAGTGTTTTTTTATTTTTAGTCTACTACACGTTCAATTCTTTTCCATGTGCTGTCTTCTCTATTTACGTGATAATTACGTCCTTTGAAATAAGAGCTAAGGTTGTTTTTGTGACACGAGTTGTCTGCATGTTCTAACTTTTCCCTCGTATTTTGGGGAAACCCCTAAGGCAAGGCTTGCCCCTGTGCTAGTATTGGCTTTTAGTTTAAAATCAATGCGAAACGAATTAGCATTTCATCTATCCTTTCCCCTCCTCGTTCCACAATGCATTTTAGGCACATATTTTCTTAGAACTAGGAAAAGTGATTAGGTCAAGGACGAATTTGAAAAATTTGGGTACCGTTTTGTTCGGCTATTCGTTAGCAAATAATAACCTGGAGGCGTAGGCGATACCAACAGTTCTAGCAGAAAATTCTTTTATACTTACTTATTTTGCCGTTATGTCCTATATTGTTATATATTAATTTAGATATTGTATTTAGAAATTCACTACAAATACCATCACTAACCAAGATCTGCTTACTCGTAGCAAGCAAGAGGACATGCACACTATCATAGCTGGCAGACGCTGGAGCTGGGTTGGCCATGTCCTCAGAAGAGACCCCGATGCCATCACAAGAACAGCTATGCTTTGGACCCCTGAAGGAAAACGAAAGAGAGGCCGACCAAAAATAACCTGGCGGAGGACTGTGGAGGCTGAGATGCAAAGAATGAACCAGAGTTGGGGCACTGTACGAAGGATGGCCACCGACCGAGCAAAGTGGAATCAATTTGTTGTTGCCCCACAAGACGCCACTAGGCGTGATGGCCACTGACTGCTTTGACGGTCGGCGGCTAAGGATCAAAGAAAAGGAAAGAACAACACTGCCATTTCTGGGATACAGAATTAACTAGGGGAAGAAACGATGACATCTCAGTCATACAATGAATTTCCAAATCCCCGAAAAGATGGCAAGGAAAAATCTTCGGACCTCCATCCGATCACAACGCCCAGGGTACAATACCAAGACGGAAGTCTCACGGTCTTTGCGCCAAAACCTGCGCATGTGCAATCGGCACAGACCTGAGCGAAACTAACACCAGACCAGGGCGTTTCCTCAAGCGAGAGGCAAAGCCGCTCCGTATATGGTCAAGTGAATTGTGACTTAAGACAAGACAGATTTCCAAGACCTTCCCAACACAGGTCAACATAAGACAAGGGGAAGATAACCATAAATCAAATCTGTCACTAACGTAAATCACCAGTTCCCTTTCTTAGACTACACTGACTAACAAAAAAAAACTTTTTTTTCTTTCTCTAACATTTCTATGTTTTTCTGGTCAATTTTAATGCGCTGTTTTTAAATCTGCAAACCGTTTTTCTCTATCAGGTCGGGATCTCTAGAAATACGCAATTGAAGTTTTTTAACAACGCATACAGTATTACAACATCATTCGTACAAGAAGTATAACAGTTATGTAGGCTTGAATTTCTTTGCAGTCGACTTTCGTCGGGGAATGGCATGGCGTACATCGCGATGAAGCATCCAACAATAATCGGCAAGCATGGTCACACTCCACCGTCCTTGATAACGTGACTCCATTACGGCGATATCTTGATGGAATCGTTCTCCATGTTCATCGCTGACTTCGCCAAGGTTGTCAGGGAAAAAGTCAAGATGTGAATCGAGCAAATGGATTTTGAGGGACATGTTACAGCCCATAATTCTGTATGCATCTATGCACTGCTTAACAATATGCAACATAGTCAACAGATTTGTGATTTCCCAGAAAGTTATCGACGATCGATTTGAATGCCATCCATGCGCGAAGTTCACTACCATGTAACAAGTTCTCGAATTGTTTGTCTGCAATAACTTTCCTAATCTGAGGTCCTACAAAGATACCTTCCTTTATCTTTGCATCGCTAAATTGCGGAAACTTTTCTCGAAGATAAGTGAAAGCTTTGCTCGTTTTATCTAACGCTTTTACAAAATTCTTCATGAGCCCCAACTTTATATGTAACAGTGGTAAAATGAAGCTGTCTTTGTTAACTAATGGCTCGTGTATTACATTTTTATGCCCGAGCTGCATACGATCCCGGATAGGCCACACCTTTCTTGCATAATGTTCCTGTCTGTTGCGGCTGTCCCATTCACATCGGAAGCAACAAAATTTAGTATACCCAGTCTGCATGCCCGTGAGAATGCAATGACCTTAGGTCTCCACAAATCCGCCATTGGTAGTCATTGTACTTTATTTTTTCCAAACGTATAGCCATATTGTTATAAGTTTCTTTCATATGAACAGAGTAGGTGACTGGAATTGATGAAAATAAGTTTCTGTTATGCAATAACACAGCTTTTAGACTAGTCTTGGAAGAATCGATGAAAAGTCGCCATTCGTTGACTATGTGCTTATGACCGAGGTGCACCATTAGACCGTTTACATCTTTGCAATAGCAAATGTCATCATCCATCTCAAAGTATTGAACAAGTTCTCTGTGTCTATGACGAAATTTAGATATCGGAGTATTGGGCGCTAAAAGATTCCATTCTTTGAGTCGCGAACCGAGTAATTCCGCTTGTCCTTTGGTAAGAGCGAGATCACGTATTAGATCTGAAAGTCCTGAATGGTTAATTAAGTAAACACTATCATTCACCGGTATGTAATCTGAGTCAGAATTAGTTTCTAATGCAGGTAAACTATCACTTTCTGATGGTTCATTCACGTCCAACGGATTATGTTCTGGTGGTACTTGGATCGGACACGTGATTGGATCATGAGGCACTGGTTTCGAAACCAATTCAATATTTGAATAAACCACAGACTTTCTAGTTTTAAAAGTGAAACCATGGATATTTGTCAAGCAGAAGTACAATCAGTAGTGTGATTTGTATGTTCACGCCATATTACTGGCACTCCAAAAGGCATCGACTTATGCTTCAGCGATTTTCGTAACCAACCTGCCAATGTATCGAACAAACTGCATTTGGCTACCAAGATTTATTTGCGTCATCAACTTTCGAATCGAAATAAAGTTCATATGCTTTCTTTAGTAATGGTGTAAAGTTTTTCTGGTCAACACGATCGGTAAAATATCTGCACACGTAACAGAACAGATCAGCCGAATTTCTACAACTTCTAGAAGCCATATTTTGCTCAGAATTATTTCAAAATACAGTAACTATTTGAAAAATCGCGTAACATATGTCATGCATCTTTTAGCAGTATAAAAAGTAGAATTATGTTGCTTTTTATTAATTTTTAATAAGTTATATAGTAAAAATGAAACGGAGCAAATAACGGTTTCCCAAAAATATATTTATTCACAAATATCTTAAGAACCCGACGTGATAGAGATAAACGGATTTCAGATTTGAAATCAGCGCAAGAAACTGACCTAAGAACACTTATTCTTATATAAGAAAGAAAAATGTTGTTTGTCAGTGCTATCAAAAGAATTACACAGGTTGATGTCTTAAACAATTATGCCAAATAGACAGCAACAGCCAGTAAAACCTATAACCGACGAATGAATGCTCTGGCGTAATGCCACAGTTTTTGAACATTTTAAAGAAATAAGTTATTCTTAGTCCTTATTGACAGTGACAATTATTTCCTCATTTAATCCATTAAGAAGTGAACTGAATAAACTGACACAAACTTTCCAGGATTTAGAACATTATATCATTAGACTTATGTGTGATTTCACGTCCTCTTAAAATACTAATTACATTGATTTATTCATAGCTATCAGATTTGAAGTGCACATGCTTAGGAAAACGCTTACAGATCTCATGATACGATTTCAGAAAATTAGACAAGCCAATCGCACTAGGCGATCCATACTTTTATGAGATGCGCTAGAGTACCTTTTTGGTACTGCTACTGACTCTAATTATGGCGACTTGCAACATGCCATACAAGACTTACCTACACATCAAGAGAAGATAGAACATGTCATTGGCAAAAGCTTAACTATTGTTAATAGCACACAAAATGCTATCACATCGAATAGGATTAGAATAAACGACTTGAAATCAGTGATGATGTTCTTAACGAATTTGATGCTGAGAAGCACCCTTTAGCAACATACGATTTTCAAACCCATGCATTCGCTATCAACAAGGCACGAACATATTTTGCTATTGTATCGAAAGACAACTTTGAGAGATGTATTGATATGCCACTTTTATTTTGTGCACGAGATCGCCAATTTTATGATAACGTACTCATCGCTCATGTATAACTGCATTGTTTGAAAATGATGTTAAGAAAATACAAATCTTATGCACAAGAATTATTACTTTCACACACATATCCCCCATCATTTATCGAATGAGTCTCCACTCATGGCTTTTTACGCTTTTCAAACCTATCACCATCTCCAAAAAGTGCCTCCAAAATACGTCTTCTATATACTCTTCAATCCAGCTCAAACTTGCCTTTCATTTACTCAACCTTCCTCCCACTTGTTCCGTTACCGTTAATTCTTTTAGACTTGATGTGCCCTTCCAGGCTTCTTCAGACTTACGTAAGGACATACCTTTAGAGAATGCATCGATAGCCTTCAATCACTCTTCCTCAATGGTCTGGAAGCCTCTTCTTGCCTTCCTCCACCCAGAGACTACGTTTGTCCTTCCTCCAGCACTACAACCGTTAGACACCATTGATATGTCCTCCTTGATTAATGAACTAGATACCATTCACACACCAGCCACCATGATAAGACACATGAGATTGTCTGGTTTGACAATATTTATTGGCATTGTTATTATCACTATACTGATTTGTCTGCTATATAAGTACAAAGTTTATAGACGAATACTTTGTAAGAAACAGAGTACTCCTAACACTACTCCTGATGGTGAAAACCAGATGAGTCCTCCTGATATCACCCAGAAAAGTGTTACTAAGAACATCCCCATGACTACATTTACACCCCTCCCAATCCGCATCACCTCACCTACCTTCTTGTACCCCCCGCTAACGCCACGTTGACATGCCTGTAGTAGAACATACTCACCACAGTAACACTGCATTGCACAGTAGCGATGCCCATATAGAGCCCATGATGTTGGGAAAGACAAGAATATTTCGCGGAGTGCGATACACAATTGTTATGATTTCATGCCCCCATGAATAACATTGTTGTGTGCAAGTTAACACGCATTTGTACTGACAGCACTTACATTATTAGAAATCCCTTCCAATGACTAATCACTACAGTTTTGACTTTTATTGTTTATCCATTAACCATACAACTGTTTTGTAAAGTTGAGAACAAAACCTAGTACATATTTTTGCTTCACAATTGCACATTTTCTGGAGAAGAAAAAATTGTTCAGAAGAGATGTCTCATTGTAATTATGTATAATAAATCGTCATAATTTTTGAGGTTCATTGAACCCTATTGCGTTTTGAGTTCAGTATTGGCACTAAGATGCCAGACTTAAGTTCAATTTGAGTCAAATTGTACTAACAATTGAACATTTTTGATGTTATAGACATTGTCATGAAATATTTGGTAATATTGTTGTTAACGCCCCACATTTGTGAATTTTTTTGATGTTATAGACATTGTCATGAAACATTTTATAGGAGCCTCTACTAGCTGGTTATACAGTAACACATACATTTTTTGGGGATGATAACATTGTAGAAGTCTTTTGGCCACTATTTGTAGATGTGAAGATGTATGGCAAGACTTCTATCTATATCGTGCTGAACTAGTTACGCGAATATAATTGAACAGAGGGTGATCAGGTCAAAACAAAATCGTAACAGTGGCACGTCAAATCAATGCTTGTGCCAACTGAAATATACTGCAACTCTGGTTCAAAGTTAATACAACGTTTATTCACTGACGACTTTGGACGAGACGAGACATTTTGACAGTTCATAATAATATGATGCAGGTGAAGTAATTTTCATTTGATTAATCCTATTAAACAATTCCAGACAAATTTCTTTCATCAACTTATAGTGTGATATTAGCATTCATCATATAAATCAAATCATGAGGCATTTAAAACATAAGGGGGCATCCAAATAACGGTTGACCTCTTTTTTCAAGGATGGACCTCCTCATTATGCTTCTGGGCATCTAAGGTGTATATTACAATCTATGTCCTATTTAGTTGGCCTCGTAAATCATCTATTGGAACATCTAAGGTGTATATTACAATCTATGCCCTATTTAGTTGACCTCGTAAATCATCTATTGGAACATCTGAACATATCCTTCATGACAGTTGTCCTTGTACATAAACAAAATACATATTTTGGTTGAGTCCTCTGATTGACCTTTCCAATAAGCCGTTACTCGCATGACGGCTGTACGATAAAGTTATCTTGACAATTGAGTCGACGGAACTACCATTCATTTAATGATATATATATATATATATATATATATATATATATATATATATATATATATATATATCTATATATATATATATATATATTTATATATATATATATATATATATATATATATATATCTCGGCTGGCTTTCAATGATATAGCTGCAATCATTAATCCATTTCAAAACAGACTGGTGGACTGTTTCGACTAGTTACTAACGTCGCTTGAAGAAAGGTTATAAAATACAATTAAAGCTTCGATTTATTTTATCGACGAAACACTTACGTATTTGACAAACATCGGCAATAACTTCTGAACAGGCCGGGTCGAGTAAGAAATATATTCACCCAACACATTGGTTACAAAATCCACAGACGACGGGTCTGAATATGGATCACAGCTTGCTTGTCAAAGCTTCTACGTCATCTGGCTTGTTTGGCAACAAGCGCGCTAATTTTTAAATTCCCAAAAATTGTGCGCTATCGTGCGCGAAAATTAAACATACAATTACCTTCTTAATACATGCGCTGGTGCGTACCAACTTAACTGCAGCCAGACTATGTCCACTTTTGCTACAGTTAAGGTACACAAAAAGTACGCAACAGTTAACTTTACCCCCCCCCCCCCCCTCCCCCGAAAAAAATATAATTCTAATATAGTTTTTTATTTAATAATCGAGGAAAAGTGAATCAGATTTACATCTACATATACTAATAATAAACTACTTATATATTAAGTAATAATAACAGAGTGAATATAAAATAGAATTCAACTCAAATCAACAAAATGTATGTAAGAAAGTATACCGCCACTATTGATAGCGACTCAACTATATCTTTTTGCGGGAGTTGCTTAGCAGCCGATGACGTAAATCGGAATAGCCGAGACCCTGCATCGGTAAGCATATGACACCCAATAAAATAAATAAAGAAGTATTAGATTAACCAACCAAAATGCTGTCTGAGATAGCAGATTTCGCATTTCCAAAGAGTTCATCTACAGAAGTCAGTTTGTACGAACTTAGACCTAGTCTATCCAACTGCTGGTCTTGAAGTTATCAAGATAACAACTCTGTGTGAAGCAGATAATGTTAACATAGTTGGGAATTCATATTACCCGTAAGTACAGCTTCGTGTGAATTTTTTATTTTTCAGAATTAAACCTAGTTAGGCCAGAAATGCATAAATGTCAGGAGAACGAGCTGAACTTATAAGAAATGAAACTGAGCTCTTAAATGTCAAATTAGCCCAAATCATAAAAGAGGTAGAGGCTCAACTGTCAGTTACCCCATGAGTTGGATAAATCTAAGAAGCAAACTGTAACAGGGCTGGTTATACTTTGGAGTCACTAGGTGGCAGATGACAGGCCTAGTGTTATAATTTAAGTTTTACAAGTTCTCTTTTTATCTTGCAAGTTATTGATTATATATTTCTTTACTGGCCAACTCCGCTAGAGATGTCGATTCTTGCATGATATTATTTTCCTTTCTTACTCCCGGTTCGTTCAGTTCCTTCTTCGATGTTGTAGTGACTTCTCGTATAGTGGTAGTAAATAATAAACATTCAACAACTCTCAAAGATGAAATCAAATTCATTCTTATCCTTCAAAACGTTTAATGCCATAATAACACAACACATACTTTGAGTCATCTAAATGATAGAGCTCGCATATAGTCATTAACTGGGTCTTTATACATCAGAGATACTTCATACATGAGCTCTAGGTCTCGTGAACCTACATATTCCTCCTTAACATATTATCATCTCCAGTAGACTTTCTTAGTCTTCCCTAATCTGCTATTATATACTCGTAGTACCTATGCTCCTCAATAGCATTCCATACTTTTTATATATACTTAGATATTTTCCTTGTTGAACTGGTCAGACCTATATCTGTAACCATTCCTAGAAACAAAATTCATCTTATGCATAACATATCGATGTTTCCAGTCAGATACTTACATGAGAGAGCATTTTGCGGTTCTCATATAGAAGTCAACACTCACTGTTGCTTAAAAGTCGTATCTATTTCTTGATAGATCAAACTTTACTTAACGTGGCTCCTCAATGATATATATAGTTTCCTCCAATTATTCATAACCATCTGTTTCTTCATAAATAGTCGTAATATATTCATAACCATCTGTTTCTTCATAAATAGTCGTAATATATTCATAACCATCTGTTTCTTCATAAATAGTCGTAATATATTCATAACCATCTGTTTCTTGACACATAGTCATAAAGTGCTCATAGCGACTTGTCAAAATCGTGCTTCTTCAAAACTCTCCTGTAAACAAAATTCTACCTCGTGCAAAATATAATCCTAATCCAATACTTACAGCATAATCGCTGATCTCCTTTTGAAATACACTCTCTGTGAACCACAGAATCTATAACTATCTTCTTAATCGAATAACACTAGCTGGACATAGGTATGTACTCATATAAAACCCTGTCTGTAAACCACAGACGTATATCTTGTCTGCCATCTGCTCGAGTTCTTCTCAGCACTTCATCACACAATGATGAACAACTCAGGACTGACTAATGACCTCTGGTCATTTTTTGCGTGGTGTGTTGTTTTTTCTCGCCACTTCTCTGATTCTCTGACCCAAATCTTGTTCTTAAATTTATTGGTCTAGCTTATCTGTTCACGAACATTCTATTTACATCTCTATGATCACTCACTTTTAGTTAACATGAGCCGATATTCTGAACTGTTGTCAGTTAGCAATTTATTATTATTCTCATTCATTATTTTCTTTCTGAGCTGTCTTAACTGTTTATCTCACATTGACCGTAGCACAAATAATGCGGTGACAAAACGAAAAGGAACTAAGCAAAAATACGTACCTGTAGACTACCATTTTGTTGATTCAAATGTTGACTACCATTTTGTTGAACGTCATAATGTGGAATGGTGATGAAGACGTAGTATGGTGTCTGTGGTCTGGTTTGTGTAAGATGCAGATGTGTATTCAAACAGTTATTATCACAAACAGGGCAATCCACACAAGGACGTCACATTAACTCACGATGGGTAAAGTCAATGAGATTTGCAACCGCTAGTGACGTTTTCTTGTATAATTTATCGTGGACGCCACATGACAATATGTATACGCGAAGGTAGGTACATCATAGGTACAATCAAACAGTCATTGTTACAGCAACATAGTCAGTACAGCAATGGACGGTAGACAGCATCATAGTAAAGATGAATCACATGCATATCAGTACATCATAGGGCTGTAAATGTATTCAGGCGGAAATCTCCATCCCTTTCTATAACAGCTGGAAGATATCAATATGATAGGAGATCAAATCCTCTCTCCTAAATCTAACCTCAGCAAGACAGGGACGTCTTCTGAAGTGTATCAATAATGTCCTCAAAAATCCTCCAAGTTCCTTTAGTTATCCAAGATATCAAATCTGGAACAAGCAGTAAAGTTTAGCAGGCAGATAGTTCTTAGGACATGCATCCATCGATGCAGTAACAGCGAACATGATTCGTGAGCTGACGAAAAACTTCTCATAGCGTAGACCCTCCTATAATCGGGCTACAAACAAAAGGTCAACCTCGAAAGATATCGATAAGTGTCAAAAATGTCATTACCTTTACTTCAGGAAATAAACATATAACTCACAGGCTTCCAAACACTTAGAATCACCACAGATATATCATCTCCAAAGGAACAATATAAATAGGACATATTTCCTGAACAGTTTAAGCACAGACGCTGGCAAACCAAACGCGTCTTGCTTATCACGCATCTGCCACACTCTGAATGTCGGGGCGGAACCCGTGCAAAAAGCGATCAAGACCAGACATGCGCAGACAAGCGCGACTCGACCGGTGTTCAGCCAACTTACGAACCAAAGAATATTCTGGAGAACAATCGTACAGATTCGAACCTAATAAGGAAATGAATCTTGAAACATTGCGATTGCCAACTGTTTATAAGAACTGACGACCTGAGCGCTCCGTATATGGACATGACTCAAAATCGTTCACACAAACTATCGGCAACTATCGTCACACGATTAGAAAACTAGTAGAAATAAAAAAGTGACTACAATACATGAGTTATTTCCCATGCATTAGAAAATAAATACATAGTCGAAAAAACGTTGCAACATTCATCGCAACATTACCGCAACCTCCCGATAAAAAAAAAATGTGCAACATTTTTTTTTTAATATCCAAGAGTAAAGCCAAAAACGGCCTAACAACGCACGAATAATGCGCGGATAATGGATTAAATTGCCTAATATGAGGCTAAATTGACACATAAAGTGTCTGGTGAGAATATTTCTTAACAGATAAAAATCTGATTCAAAAAATATATCGTGGAGGTGCCACCAACACACACTACGTTAGCATGTAAATACAACATACATATGCAAGTGCAATACTATCATTATTAAATTGCGGTGTCATACTCTAATACCGCTTTAGAATGGATGTACACATCTGATAGTAAATATTAAATAGTACATTATCTAAACGTGTAATAATATGAGTATATAAGGAAATTAACTACATGAAGATCCAGGTCTCATCTCCTGTCGTTCCTAAGGTAAGCAAATAAAGTAGGAACTCTCCATGTTTGAAAACCGAAAGGTAGATTTTCAGATCATCAATGACATGTTGAGAAAATACAAACAATATAATTCTATTTAACAACCATTATGATTCATAATATACAGTACATTATTATTACTAATTGTGGCCGAGTAAACTTTCGGCCCTTATATTAACTACTCAGTCTTCTTCTTATATTAAAGATGGGAACAGAAGAAGATGATAACAAAGCACAATAGTATGTGTTCACCTAAAGTGAGAACAGATGTGCTAATGTATTGTAGTAATATAGGTGTGTTATGACTCTGTCATATATCTAGAAATAGGACAGAAGTATTAGTTAGGAATTATGTGGGATGTACCATCACAACGAGATCTATCAAAATTCTTATCACTGTTGAGCCCATTGCTCTTATTTGACCTCTATTTAGCATAGTTGCGATTGTTATTTTCTCTTTGGTCCAAATATCTTTGTGATGGATTTTGTCTCCAGAAAAAATTACCACAAGGTTGACAACCTCTATTGGAGTCACCTTTTCCAAAGTTCCCATAAATATTAGAACCAAAATTCTGAGGACTTTTAAATTGTCTCCAATTACTTGAAGAAGAAAAATTACCACGTGATGAACGCTCTTGGCGCTGTTCATAATCACGATTAACTTTCCTAGCAAAATTGTTATTATTTTTGCCTGTGGCAATGTGCTTAACAGATGGATCATACTGCTTGGGCTGAGTATGACGCGTAACCAGAATGGTAGAATTTTTTTTGTTTAGTAGATAATGATTATCATTCTGGGAATGAGTACTAATAGGTTTGTTTTCTGATGTCATCTTATCAGGACTGACCACTACAGTCGGATTACTTTTGTTGGCCTGACGCCAACTCCCATTAGAGGCAGTATCGCTATTTCGTGGGAAACATTATTTGCCACGAAAAGATTTATTCACATATTGTTTATTATTACTTTGAGCATTGAGTGCATGTGGCTGGCTCTTTGCTTTCGTAACATAATGAACATCAGGTTTATGTTTAAATCTATCCACCTTGGTAGTAGATAACAACTTATTGTTCAAAACAATATCTAATAAGCCGTCAACTCTTTTACGAAGTTTTATAACTTCTGCTTCCGCAATAGTTTTCTCCCTAGCAACAGCTTTGTATACTCTCTCGTTGGTTTTAACTTTCCTGTTATAATCCAACCTTATGTCATGTAGCTGGGAAGTAAGAGTCTTTTCTCTAGTGATCCTATCTCTAAGATCTATTTTCAATTGTTCATTTTGAGATGTAGTTTCTAAAACTGTAGCTCTTTCCTGAATCAATTCAAGTTTAAGTGCTTCAATAGCACTATGCTGGCTAGTTACAAATTCATAAATCTTTTCAGGAACAACTATATCCTTCTCATTCACTACCTTTGTTTCTTTCAGTTCCATAGATGACATCTTCTCCTCATGCAAGTTCATATTTTCTTCAGTTTGCATGTGCATCTGCAATTTTTTCCTCTTTAGCTCGAAGTTTCTGATCCTCAATTTCTATTTTCTGTTTTTCAATCTCAAACTCCAAATCTATATAATTTGACTTCCACTTCTCATTGTTTATTTTGACTTGTTCTAGCTCTCTAATAAGAGCCTGTTCCTTACATAGATATTTGTCTTTAATTGCGTTCATCTCATCTTCCAACTCTTTTTTCTCCTTTTCCAGTTGAAAATGTCTTAACTCATTCTCACGAGGAAGAGCTAATGTTTCTATTATCTTCCACAGTAGTTTTAAATCAAGCGTGGAGGAGTTCACCTGCTCCATCTGGTTATTCAACAACTGTTTTAATGAGATTACTTCATCATCTAAATGTTTCTTCTGACTAAGAGAAGAGTCATAAAATTTCTTATTATCTTCTACCAACATTGTCACTTTACCCTTTAACACAGTATTTTCAGAATTCATTGCTGATAACTTATCAGTAAGAGCTTTCTTTTCATTCTGAAGCTCATTTATTGTTTCCTTTAATGAATCCAACTCCAAACTACTGCTTCTCTGAGTATTTGGTTTTCCCTCATCATAAAAAATTGTAGATATCAACATGGAAAGTCTCAATGCTTTCTCTTTTGAATAGCCGTATCCAAACTTACACAAGGCATATTGTTTTAGATCCTGACTCACTTGTAGTAGGAGCTGTTCTGTGGCATATTCTTCACAGCTTGAGCCAAATAAACGTAATTTTTTATCTCCCTCACGGAGAAAATAATCCAACATATCCATTATGTCTAATAATATGAGTCCAAAACCTTGAAATAATTAATTATCTTATTTCAAATTTAATTATAACAAGTCTTAAATGAAGCACTTGCTTACTCACAACACTATATTATTATCCCAATCTCTATGGGAAACAAGTCTTATATCAAAGAACTTGTGTATAGACCTTTTTGAAATATCATCAATCAACTCTTGATCATAGGTGCACTTCCCATTCAATAGTGCACAATACTATTCATCATTTATTTATCATCAGTATAGTAGTAGTGCATCAGCATAATCCATTATCAAATGTGAGTTAACTACTATAAGTGTAACCAATGACTATGTAAACACAATCACAATGTAAACAATAACAATGTAAACATTAACAATGTAAACAATACAATGTAAACAATAACAAAGATTTAGCAACAATACGAAAACATTCGCAGAAATCAACAAAAAATAAAGCGAAAAGTAAAGAAATATCACAAAAAATGTGATGATATCTGCGAGAAGATATTACAAATACAAGACACAACAGTGTATAAACATAAATGGTGTATGAAACTAAACGATAGGAAAGAGTAGGCTAGCAAATACAAACAAATCAAAACAAAACTAAATAGTGCGAAAAATAACGAAAACAATACTAACACATGTCATCACAACTAACAAAAAATAGCAACAGAAGTCGCTTTGCAAATTCCAGTATCGGAAATTTGCACACCCTATAGAAAACGCTCACGATAGACGACCTCTATGACGTGGTATGATCTAAGGGAGACACCGCCCAACCGAGACCCGCAGAAACATAAATATATAAATATAAATATACAAATAACATATAAACATATAACATATAACAATATGACAAAAGAATGAGATGAAACACAGAAGACTTAGTAGAAGTATAAGGGCACAGTTTACAAACAAAACAGGCCACTTAACTTATGGTAATCCAACGTCAGCACAGCAGAAAAAACAGATGACAATCAGCGTCCTAAGGAATGAAGATCCAACGATGATGGTGCATCTGAACTGTTCCAAAACTGTCAAGACGATAGTACTTGAGCTTCTAGACTGATTAAGCAGTGTTGTTTCGGCACTTGTCCTTCTGAATCCTATAGTAAATATGTTTGAATTCGGTACTTGACCTTCTGAAAACGAACTCGAAACAACCGGCACTTGACCTTCATACAACGACAGCAACTTGGCACCTTGAGAGCAGCGACTGGCTTCACTTGAGTTAAAGACAGCAACAGTCTGTGATATTCGGCAATATGTAACAACGCCGGGTGCTGTCAAATTTCTTGCTTATGGCCAAAAGATGTAATTTCCACATTTGCCGGGCAACGCCGAGTAGTTTCAAAATTCTTTGTTGATGTCTTGTAGTTTGTTGACTTGTAGTATTGAATGTAATGGGTAAGGGACCCCGAGTCTGCTCACCAAATCAATGTTGAGATGTGGTGGGCTTATCGAATGCCTTTGGACTGGCCACCAAATATGTAGAAGGTCCAAATGTTGTGTGATGATATAACTTCTATTGCCAAGGGCAGGTAGTGCTGGCACTTAAAGTATGGTGTAGACTTAGGACTGGTGTACATGTGTAAAATAGTTGCACAGTCATACAGGTACAGTTCCAACAGGAACGCCACACCAAATCACGACGTATGGAGTCAATGAATGTTGTAAAATCCTTGTGACGTTTATATTATTTAATGAAGACGCCACGTTGACGAAAATGCGTAGACATAAACAAGTGACTACAATACATGAGTTATTTCCCATGCATTAGAAAATAAATACATAGTCGAAAAAACGTAGCAACATTCATCGCAACAGTACCCCAACTTGAATAGGCTACAGGGTGAAATAATAAATAACCACAACGACGCATTTTAATGAGGATTTGTGAATGCATGCAAGTGACTTTGTCTGGATTGCAAATATAAGATAATAAACTGTTTTACTGGATCCCTGAAGACTTTCTTAACTACCTCCTGTTGAAGGTTTTTGCAGTAAATAGCGGATATTAAGTATGCTAATGATTGTCATAAAACATTAAATACCACAAAGGAATTGTGGAACGAACTTGGATACAAACATCCTCAAGAATAACTATCTCTGGCAATATACCAGTATCTTGACTTGAGTGATACAATAAACAAACACAAAAGAAACTTGAACAAATATGCCTTATAATTGAATCAACATATATACCCCACAGTAACAAATCCAACCAACAGGTTTGGGTTGAAAATTGACTTTTGCCGATGACTCGCTCATTTACAGGACTGGTTCAGATAGAAATAAAATTGTTAAAAGCATACATGAGACACTTCAAGCAGTTTCTAAATGGTGCAACAAAACTAGCTCCAAAGTCAATCCCAACAAATCCTGTGTGCTTTGGTGCTTTTTGAATAATTCCATATTGAAAGCAGATCTTCCAGACATTACTCTCAGTGGACAGAAAATTGAAAGGCAGAACAAGTTGAAATACCTTGGAGTAAAACTCGATCCTGGGCTATCATATAAGCCCCATGGTGATCACATCATACAGAAGTGCATGAGAGGTCTGGCAGCCGCCCTAAAAACAATGGCTGCAGCGCACCTGGAGCAGAGACTACTGTTTTTCCTGTATCGTCAGCTGGTCTTGTCTGTATTCGAGTATGGCCTGGGAATAGTCACGCTGTCAATGTCACAATCTAAACGAATGGAAGGAGAGAGAATAAAGAGAAAGGAAAAAAAGGGGTGGGGGGAGTGTCATGCATGGCAAAGGCAAAGGAGACATTAGACAGGTGACCCAAGTTGTTGAAAAGATATTCAAGGGAGAAAAGTGGAGTAAGTCAGATGAGAGCTGGATGAACTATCAGCAAGTCATCATCAGCCTTGGTAGAGAATATAGAACTTGGGCCAACGGGAGAGCAGAGCTAGAAATTGATTAGCTTATAAATGATAATGCTGGTGATGATGATGCCATTGTGTACAATGATGGGTTTATAATCTGTGGCAATAAATTATGGTAGGGCTACTCTGCTAGAGTAAAGGGCAGAACCGTCGCTGAACATAGCGGGGCTTACATGATAACAACATCCAAAATGAGAATGGAGGTAGAGGCAGTTACTGCTGCCTTAAGATGGCTGTCTGAGACTTTATTAACAAAAGCTCTTATTGTATCAGACTCACAATCCATGCTTCGAATGGTCCAAAATGGCTGGCTTCTACATGAATGGAAAATCTCCATAGAAGCATCGAATCTTCAAGAACTGGTATGGATCTACTGCCCTGGTCACACCGGGGAACGTGGCAATGACAGAGCTGACAGACTAGCTTCAAGAACACCCGTAAAAGGTGCATTGACCATTGAAGAGGAAGAAATACTGAGGGCAATTCATGTTCGTCTATTAGAAAATGACACTGAAATCAATGAATCTTCAAGGCTAAGACTGCTGGAATTTGGCATCAAACGTAAGACCAGCAGGGATGGACGTATGAGAGGACGCATCCACCGTGTATACAACCAGTGCGCAACAGGAACAATTAGCATTCATACCGACATTTGCTGAAGGAGACTAAGCACTCATGGGTTTGCCCAGAGTGCAATGACGTCGATTTTGATTAACAGTAACATGAACAAAACTTTTCTGTAGAAGCGCTTTTGTTCTATTTATAATTTCCACAGTGCCAAAACTCCAAAAAATATCTGGCATGTATTTGTTTCAGAACTGGACAAACAAACTGAAGGCTGTATTAAAATGGTTTTCAACTGAAAGTGTCAGAAGACTGTTTAAATTGCTTGCAACAATGATGTGAACATCAAAGACCGAGTTTCCATCCTAAAACATAACAATACATAACTACAAACACATAGACATTAAACAAATAGAAACAAATACAATAACAGAATTCGGTCATGTCGACTTTGTTCTGGCAAAGACGCAATATGTGGCTTTTGTATCACCTGAAGGTAAACATAATGAAGATGGTGTTTCTATAGGGTAGATCAAAAAAGGTTTTATCGATTGTTTTCTCACACTGAGACCTAAACTTATATTTAACTGAGAAATACGATACATTTAACAGTCTTTTGAACTACTGCTGTCGTCTACACGTGTTGTTCGTGGGGTTTCCTGGTGAGAAAAGGACATAAAAGGATTAGTGCGTTTTCGGGCATGTCCACAGAGGTATACCGATATGAGGTTATAGTGTCGATTGGCTGTGGGTTTATTTCTACAGCTGCAGAAGGTGACACACACGCTACATGACCTACTGGTGTGAATTAAAATGTGTCCGATAAGTACGGGACCTACTAACGTGAACTAAAATGTGTCAAAAAAGTTACGGGACCAACTGATGTGAACTAAAATGTGTTATAAGTTACGGGACTTTGTGATGTGATCTCAAAGGTGTCAATAAGTTACAGGGCCTTCTGATGTGAACTAAAAGGTGTCAAATAATTTACGCAACCTACTGATGTGGACTGAATATGTCAAATAAGTCTGGGGCCTATTGATGTGAACTAAAAGGTGTCATATAGGCTACGGGACCTACTGATGTGAACTGAAGGTGTCAAATAAGCTAGATAATCTACTGATGTCTAAAGGTGTCAAATATTTTAAACAATATTTTGGAGTTTTGCCTTGTTTTAGCGAAGTGCACCCATTCAACTTAGACACACGGTAGGGTGCATTTCCAAATATAAAAGACCTTGTGATCTGAATATAGCAGGTGTGAAATAAGCTACGGGACCTACTGATGCGAGCTAAAAGGTGTCAAATTAGCTACCGGACCTATTGATGTGAACTAAATATATGCGAAAAGTAAATGACCTACTGATATGAACTAAAAGGTGTCAAATAAGCTACTGGACCTACTGATGGGAACTGAAGGTGTCAAATAAGCTAGATAATCTACTGATGTTTAAAGGTGTCAAATATTTTAAACAGTTTTTTGGAGTTTTGCCTTGTTTTAGCGACGTGCGCCCCGTTCAACCTAGACACACGGTCTGTCGGTTATATTAGGGTGCATTTCCAAATTTAAAAGACTTTGTGATCTGAATATAGTAGGTGTTAAATAAGCTACGAGACCTACTGATGGGAGCTAAAAGGTGTCAAATAAGCTACGGGACCTATTTCTGCGAGCTGAAAGGTGTCAAATAAGCGTGGGACCTACTGATGCGAGCTAAAAGGTGTCAAATAAGCTACGGGACCTACTGATGTGAGCTAAAAGGTGTCAAATAAGCTACGGGACCTACTGATGCAAGCTAAAAATTGTCAAATAAGCTACGGGACCTACTGATGCGAGCTAAAGGCGCCAAATAAGCTACGGGACCTACTGATGCAAACTAAAAGGTGTCAAATTAGCTACCGGACCTATTGATGTTAACTAAACGTATGAAATAAGTACAGGACCTTCTGATATGAACTAATGTGACAGACGAACGCAGCCGACCCTGAATGATATGATACGACTCTTCGTAACGACCCCTTGGATAACATCAGTGCCCACGAAATATTGTAACCTTTCGTCAAACGGGATTTTTCTTTTCACCTGGACTCATTAGCTATGCAACCTTTCCACGCAGATTGGCAACACGCTTGCTGATTGATATGTGGACAGTTTATCTACCGTTCATTCTGGTCATCGCAATGATTTAAGGAGAGATTAAATCACGCCCATGGTCATCTCTTGAGCAATCATATGCAGTAATTTCATTAACTTGGCCCAGAGGGGGCGGTGCCAGAATCAAACAGATAGCTGCGACCACGATCAAAGACACGGACTGGGGGGATCTCAGGAAAGCTAGCGCCACGATCAAAGACAGTAGTGGTCCCTGAAACGATATTGCATCTCGGTGTTAAACACGGAACCGATCGCAGTGGGAGCGAACGGGGAAAGCCGACGCAAGCAGCGAGCGAAGATACGAGAGGCCAGGGGCGGCTTCTCCTTTTAGTCTGGCGGTCAGATCCCCAAAAGTCTTCTGAAATCTAAAAAGGTGTCAAGTTTCTCATGTCCTACTCATCTTTCATTTCATTCTAGATATATACAAACCACGTAGAAATACACTTTATCACTCGCTGGCCAGATTTTAACAGAAGCACTAGCTACATTTAAAATCTTGCTAGATTATCCCATGGATTTTTATACATATTTGCAGTGAATTCTATTTATGTGCAAAGCGGTAATATATATATTGTGTAAAGTGATCAGTGGTCTAGTTCATTCATTCTATTTCACTGGATTTTGTGTTAATTTAAATCTATTAAATTAAACCGTCTCAATAGTTCCAGTTGTAAATGTAATGATATACCTGCTATATTATTTCCAAAAGATAATAGATATTAAATGCTTTAATTAACTTTTAAAGTCGCGAAGGAATTTATAATTAATAAATTTAGTGTTCCTATATCTATAGATGTATGTTTTAACCATTAGAACTCGCGCAGTGTTTTATTAAATACATAATTAAATACGCGAGCGTATATAAAATAGTCTTAACGGGAAATTCATCGCGCTTTAGAAGGTTATTTGTTTTCGGTATATTACATGTCTTTTTTTCTTTCATACAGAGTGATCGTAACCTGTGCGATCCCAGCATTAAGAA
The DNA here is from genome assembly GCA_024509875.1 of Oreohelix idahoensis. Taxonomy (NCBI): domain Eukaryota; kingdom Metazoa; phylum Mollusca; class Gastropoda; order Stylommatophora; family Oreohelicidae; genus Oreohelix; species Oreohelix idahoensis. The sequence goes on along the minus strand of JAMPIV010001390.1, from coordinate 295,423 downwards.
AGCAATAAAGCAAATCAATCTAAGCAAAGCAAAGCATAAACAGTGTGTAGAGTCTCCCTGACTCAGAACTTGTTGAGACTGTGTAAATTTTTAATCTTTGAGGCGATTCTATGTTTGGAATTCCGCTATCTAACTTTTAGCAAAAAAAGCACACCCAAAGACAAATTTAACACACGATCAAGCCAATTAAGTCGTAACGGGAAGAAGAAAACTGTTCCGAGCTTTTGTTAGTTTACTGATACAGAGAGAGAATACATATTTTCCGGACAGTGATGTGACTAGTTTTCTCCCTGGACTTAAACCATACCTCAAGGATAAAATGTATCAGCACGCGTAAGAATTTTATTATCAGCGGCAAAGCCAAATAGACCACACCATCCTCACCCCGGTATCAGAGACCGTGCCCTCCCATAGAAACTGTTATTAAGAAAAGAGACACAAAAACAGATTCATTTTTCAGCGATTACGGGATCTGCAGACCGCCTACCCGCTAATCTGGGGCTGGAGCTTGAACAAACACTCATACATTTAGTTTGAGGTGTAACTGCTGTTGTGTTATTATATGGAGTGTCAGATTTTTTCACAATCGGTAAGTGAGAGCAAGATGAGTGAAGGCCTTTACTAGCGCGTGTATGAATGACAGGAAATCAAATCTTTTTGTGTAACCATTTTGTTAACTTGCTTACCTGGTAATATATATCTTTTCTGTATACCCTACATTGTTCCTTTAAGTGGGATAGTTGATAATTTGTTAACTCTGTTTAAAACCCCTTCCTTTTCATTTGCTTAGTAAAGGGAAGAACAATTGGGAAGAACAGGATTTTTTTCTACCACCTATACCTAATTTTGAAACACCTCTTTCAGAGTAATTAACTTCACTGTTAGGTTAACTTACCTACGTTCCTGATAACTATCTATCTTTGGACTGGGTTCATCTTTGTCTAATAAGCGGGACGGGCTTAGTCGATACCAATCTTCTTCACCCCCTCCCTACCTTGATATTTGCATTTTTCTGTAATTTTGATAATTCTTGCTGTAAACAAATGATTGTTTTAGTGATTCTCTTTTTTAACTTTAATAAACAACATAAACTTAATCGTTATTGTGTTGGACTACCCAAAGCCCATAAAATTTCCCCTATTTGTTTAAGATAGTTGTATCCACGTCGTCTGTGTGTTTGAAGCACCAAATCGGTGTGAGAGCAGGCGTGAGTCTGGAAACTGGCAAATAAATGTTGGACCAGTAGAGCCTGAAGAGTAGATTGAGAGAAACGATTTGTCGTAAATAAGTCTGTCTTTACTCTCCTCCAGCACCCTGTGAAGCAACTATTTAATCTCTACATTTCTATCACTGAGCTTTTTCACCATCATTCTACACTCTAAACCGGACTACTATTTCTAAGACTCTTTCTCTCAAAATAAATTTACGACAACTAAAAGGTGTCAAATAAGCGACATGGCACACTGATATCAACTTAAAGGTGTAAAAAAAGCAAATTGACCTATTAATGTAAACTAAAAGGTGCCAAATACGCAGCGTGACCTTCTGATAAATTAAAAGGTATCAAATAAGCCACGGGACTTACTGATATCAACTTAAAAGTAGCAGATAAGATATGTGACCGAATGATGTGAGATGATATGTGTCGGAAAAGTTATGATTGTGACCTAAAAATTGTTAAACAAGCTACTGAATGATCCAGAAGATGTCAAAGATGTACTAAACACATCACGTGATCTAAAAGGTGCATAATAACCCACAGGGGGGTGTTGGGAAGTCAGGTATTGGTAGTACCTCTGGTGAAGGAGCTGTCATGCCCTTTTCAGGGCAGCTCGGCCACCTTTGTTCCAAACCTGGCATCCAGCTCTCACCTGTGGCTCCTTGTAGCTGTCAGCATGCGACAGCGGCCACCCCCCGGGCAACGGCTTTGACAGGCCGGCTAAACTAGGTGAGGGTAGCCGAATGGTTATAAACCTTCGGTGAGTTTAGGGTCTGCCTACCCATGCATGCGAAGACTGGATTCGATAGACTGCGCGGAAGAAACCACCTGTTGGTTCAACGGGCATGACTGCGATTACCAGCAACGCGCTGTGGAGCGTAAGGAGCACGGCGAGGCACGTAGAAAGCCCTGGTCATCCACTGCACCTGACTTCATCTGCAGTCGTCTTGACTTGTCTTGCCACTGGATTCAGATGGACCCAGGCGAGAGAGTGAGGTTGACGAATTGCGCAACTCTTCCTCACTTTGATCCAAATCACCGCGCAAGTCACTCTTTCATCCATTCATCAATCCACTCACAACAAGTCCTGTGGCGATGGGCGAGCGGCGAAGCGGCAGGCGTGGGTACGCTGGCAGTCGTAGTCGCAGACCTACACACAGGCGGCTCAGGCCATATGGTCGTCTTCCACTGATCGGAGCAGCAGTGGGATTCGGCAGCCCCCTGAGTGTCTGAGCAGCCCTCTTTAGGAAAGCACTGCTCACCTCCATGGCATGAGGAAGGGGCTAGAAAAGGATCCCTAAACATTGCCTGCTCCATCATTACCTAACCAGCTTACCACGGTTGGTGGGTACCCTACTTTGGCGGGCGACATATAAGAAAAAGAAAGGACAGATTTGTCCCCCTCATTCTAGGCTCATGGAATGTGCGCACTCTCCTTGACAAAGACTTTAACGAAAACAGACCTGAGAGACGAACTGCCCTGATTGGGAGAGAACTAGCCAGGTACAACATTGACATAGCAGCACTGAGTGAAACTCGACTTGCAGGCGAGGGCCAACTTTGTGAAAAGGGTGCAGGTTATACATTCTTTTGGAGCGGAAGAGGAACTGAAGAAAGACGAGAAGCAGGGGTTGGATTTGCAATCAAAACAGCAGTTGTCAGCAAGTTAGCGGGGCCCCCAAAGGGAATAAATAACCGACTGATGACGGTCAAGATCCCCCTGCTTTATGGAAGAAAACATGTCACCATCATTAGCGCGTATGCATCAACTATGACAAACCAGGATGACGTCAAGGATAAGTTTTACGAAGAACTACATGCAGTCATTGCATCAGTTCCTAAAGCAGATAAGCTTATCATTCTTGGTGACTTTAATGCAAGAGTAGGCTCAGATAACATCTCCTGGAATGGCACTATCGGAAGGTACGGCGTGGGTCGCTGTAACAGCAATGGACTTCTTCTCCTCCAGACTTGCGCAGAACATGACCTCCTTGTCACCAACCCCATTTTTCGACTTCCTACCCGCAACAGGACTCCTAGATGCACCCTTGCTCAAAGCATTGGCACTTAATTGACTATGTAATTGTTAGGAAGAAGGACAGGCAAGATGTCCTGGTGACCAAGTCCATGTGTGGTGCCGAATGTTGGACTGATCATCGCCTCATTGTATCTAAACTTAAATTTCGTTTCCAACCAGCCAGGCGCCCTCAGGGGAAGAAAACTCAAATGAGGCTGGATGTCACCAAACTAAAGAAGACAAAAATCAAACTGTCATTTACTGACACCTTAGAAGACCGTCTCAAATCTATCTCGCTAGACGGCCAAAGTGTGGAAACAAATTGGGCAGCCCTAAGTGAGCAGATCTACAACACTGCTTCAGAGGTCCTAGGTCCTTCCATCAAGAAACAAAATGACTGGTTTGATGAGAACTCAGATGATATAAAGCAGATGTTGGCTGAGAAACACCATCTCCATAAAGCATATTTAAATGATCCAAAATCTACATCCAAGAAAGACGCTTTCAACAACATGCGTAGAATCGTCCAACATAAACTACGCCAGATGCGAGATTCATGGCTGAGTAATAAAGCAGATGAGCTCCAAGGCTTTGCTGACAGCCATGACTTGAAAAATTTTTACCTTGCACTCAAAGCGGTCTATGGTCCAACATCATCAGGATCATTTCCCCTCCTTAATGCAGATGGAAAAACACTAATTACAGACAAGGAAAAAATTCTCCAACGCTGGGTCGAACATTTTAATAATATTCTGAACCAGCCATCATCTATTAACGACGAAGCCATCAACCGACTGCCCCAAATTCCTATAAATGAAGCATTAGATGATGTACCAACTCTGGAGGAAACTAAAAAAGCGATTCGTCAACTGTCTAGTGGAAAGGCCCCCGGCTCCGATTCAATTCCTGTTGAGGTTTATAAAGACGGCGGGGCAGTTCTGATAGAGAAAATTCACATGATCTTGCAGCAAATGTGGCAGAGTGAAACCATCCCACACGATCTCAAGGATGCGTCAATTATACATCTTTATAAACGTAGAGGTAATCGCAGGGACTGTAACAATCATCCACCCGTGTGTTGCCGGGGCCCGAAAGGGGAGCAAAGAATAGTAACACTGCACCCTACCACGCATGTCGTAAAAAGCGACTAAGGAGGGTTGGGCATGGGGCTGTTTACCCCATCCCGTAAAAACTTCGCACAGTGGGCTGATCACCTGCTTGCCAACCAATCTGATTACGGAAACAACGATAGATTGTTTGGTCTGTTTCTGTTCCACAAAGACGCCACTAGGCGTGGTGGAAACAGCGATAGATTGATCAATTTGTTGTTGCCCTAAGACGCCACTAGGCGTACTGGCCACATACTGCTTTGCCGGTTGGTGGCTAAGGATGGAAGAAGAAGAAGAAGTAACAATCATCGAGGCATCTCTCTTTTATCAATCGCTGGAAAGATTTTCGCCAGAATCCTTTTGAATCGCCTTACGGCTCATCTTGACAAAGGTCTTTTACCTGAAAGTCAGTGTGGATTCCAGAAAGAACGTGGAACCACAGATATGGTGTTCGCTGCAGGACAGCTACAAGAAAAATGCCAAGAACAGCACTGTGACCTGTACACAGCTTTCATTGACTTGACAAAGGCTTTCGACACGGTCAGTAGAGAGGGTCTATGGAAGATCATGGCAAAATATGGCTGCCCAAAGAAATTTATCACAATAGTGCAGCAACTGCATGATGGAATGCAGGCTAGAGTTCAGGAAAACGGTGAGCTATCAGAGCCTTTCCCTGTCTCAAATGGAGTTAAACAAGGGTGCGTACTTGCACCGACTCTGTTCAGTATCATGTTTTCTGCTATGCTGACTGATGCTTTTAGAGACGGGGACAGAGGAATCGACATTAGATATCGTATTGATGGAAATTGTTTAACCTTAGGAGGCTTCAAGCAAAAACCAAGATCAAATCACACACCATCAGCGATCTTCTGTTTGCTGATGATTGTGCCCTCAATGCTGGCACAGAGGCTGATCTGCAGCATAGTGTGGATAGATTCTCCGAAGCCTGCGCCAACTTTTGGCTTACCATCAACACGAAGAAAACAGAAATCATGTACCAACCAGCTCCTGGCACAGTTTATACTGAGCCAATCATCAAGGTTAATGGTGAGAAACTGAATGTTGTGAACAGATTCACATACCTTGGTAGCACACTATCCCAGAACATTGTCATTGATGATGAGGTGAACACCAGGATCTCCAAAGCCAGCAGCACATTTGGCAGACTATACACCAACGTTTGGCATCGAAGTGGCATTAGTCTACAGACAAAGCTGAAGGTGTACAGAGCTGCGGTGCTTCCAGTGCTGCTATATGCATGTGAAACATGGACTGTATACAAACGCCACGTAAAGAAGCTAAACCACTTCCATACAGTCTGTCTCAGGAAGATTATGAACATCAAATGGCAAGACAAGATCCCGGATACCGCCGTTCTTGACAGAGCTGGTATCCCTAGTATTGATACTATTTTGATGCAGTCACAGATTCGCTGGGCAGGTCATGTAGTCCGCATGCCAGACCATCGACTGCCAAAGATACTCTTTTATGGTGAGATGCAGAAGGGTAAACGCTCCCATGGTGGCCAAAAGAAGCGTTTCAAAGACACGTTAAAGACGTCATTGAAAACCTTTGACATAAACCCAGACACATGGGAAGCTGCTGTGCAAGACCGAACTGCTTGGCGCACATCTCTTCGTAAAGGTGCAGCGGCATGCGAATCATCCAGAAGAGCAGCAGCGGAACAGCGGAGACAAGCTAGAAAGGACCGTGTAATAAAACCTTCACATGAAGCAAACATTCCCTGCCCACACTGTGCAAGATCTTTCCAGGCCCGCATCGGGCTCATCAGTCACCTTCGTACCCATAGATTAACCTAACATATTCCTAAATAATTGGATGAACAGAGTGGTCTTGATCACCCGTGATGGACGAACAACAATAACCCACAGAACCTCGCACCTTCGCCGTCAATATTCCAATGTTGAATTTTTAAACGTGCATCAAAGCGAGCAAAAGAGCAAAAATGTTAACAAATAATGTGTCAATCGTTCTAGATCTATTGTGACTTCGTCGTTTGCATAATGAATTACTAATGTTATTATTTGTTCTTGTGTTTCACTTTAGAAGGTTCATATTTTGCTTCTCGCATAAAGCTAGTTAGTAAAGCGGCAATATATACAAGATAAGGACTGTCGGAGGAATGTAAACAAGGTAACTTGGAATAGCAGAAATAGCGTCCAATCAGATTCGCGCATTTTGTGCAAGCTCGCAAATGTTCCAGCGTAACCCCATGTTACTTTTATTGGTCTATAACTGCCCAGGGAGTCATGGAGGATGTGTGCATTTTCAATGTGGTTTATTAATTGTCTCGCCAATATCATGTCAAGAAATTTGCCTTAGACATTCTTCAATGTGATGATTCGATAGCTGCCAAGCAGTGTGGGGTCTGTACTAGGTTTAGGAAGTGGCCGTAGGTAACTATGTAGCCAGTCTTCCGGCACCTCACCATTCTGTATACTGGTGTTGAAATCCATCACTACATGCATAATGCCTCTGTCATCAAGCTCTTTGATGTGTTGATACTGTACACCATCAGGACCCGGAGCAGTGTTTCTACTTGTTTTTAACGTATACATAACGTCTTCGTCAGATATGAGGTCGAAATACATCTGGCCTCTGAATCAATTTTCCAGCACACGATACTTATTCTCTTGAGGGGCAACTTTATCACTTTTATCCGTCTGAGTGATATACCGACTGAGTAATGCACGTCCTTTATCTTCATCTGTCTACGGACTCATTCCCGCGAATCTCAGAATATTAGGTATGGGTTGGCTTATATTGTTCCCATTCATTCGTCGATGTAAGGACCAGAATTTCTGTAAGGTCTTTTCCGTGCCCACCTATGTCACGAAGGCCTTCCACACTTGGTCCTTGGCTTCAACCCCTCCGTTATTCACTGTACTTCTCTTTCGCGCTTTCGTCCATTCTTTCGTCGCTCTTTCATTTTCTATCTATGCTTTTTCTACATCCTCAATCCACCAGGGTTGTTGGGTGAAATATGTTCTAGTAGTCTTTTTCCTGGCATTTTGACGCAATATATGTAGATTGCTATTACAGTCACGTGAGCCTGCAGAGTAATTATTGTGTGTTTATGGCTCCTGTTTCTGGTTACCCTTCCTTTTGCATTAAATAAATAACTATGGATTGAACAAGTAGAAACACTCGAAAAACGTACGACGTAACGGCCAGACAACTTCATAATGGCTAATACAAAAGTGAGCTCCCACCCCAATTAAAAAAAGAGGACAGAGATAACAGCCCATTGGTCAAAATGTTATAAAAGTTTGCACAATATACCCCACTTACAACGGAGAGATCACACCTCTTGTCAGGTTGCGACGTGATTTCGAATCTCTTAAATAAACATAACCATGTGATATTTTAAGCTGCAGAGATAAAGTAGTTAGGGGAAGGCATCCAATTTTTTTCGAAGGGAAAAAACTTAACTATTTAAAAACTATAAAACTAAATAACATATTTTCATTACTTATTTAATTTTATCAATTCATTATATAAAGTTATTTAAGGCACAAAAGATTCATCTATTTTTATTAGTTCATTTTTTAAATTGTTAAAATGTTTTTCTGTTTTCCATGTTTAGAGTAATCAAACTTTTAATAATATGGAGTTTATGCACATGCTAAAATAGCGAACACTTATATGCTCTGTCACTTTCAATGATAATTTTAAGCAGGTCATACATCAGAACACTAACATGTTTCATCGGCGCCCGAAAGCGCACTTCGACAATCCTTTAATAAACACATTTTCTTTCTTGGTCGTTCCTCCTCTACCCTGGGGCTGGAGTGGCTAAGATGTAAAGCGTTCGTCTCTAAGTCTAAATGTACCGGGTTCGGTTCCCGGTACAGGGAATTGTTTAGATGGAATATTTTCATAACCACTTGGAACTAATAATGTCATACCACCCCTGATCCCCTGCGTAGTGAGATCACATACCTAGCCTTCACGGATAAGGGTGAAAAAATAGGAGGTCCCGTCTGCAAGTTGCGCCCTTTAAAAATTCTTCGGCAGTTTAAAATCGCAAAGAGTAGCCCATACGGCAATTGAACTGGCAGAATTTTCATTGGGATCCTCGTGGTGCTTTAGAATTTGTGCGCTGTGCTGAGATCCTCCTTGTGTGATATATGGGAGGAGATCGGTGCGCTGATGGAGTTGACCGTGTGTATTAAAAATGGTCCTTAAAAAAAAAAAAAACCTCTTCTACCTTGGGGTGTAGAATTTGTCACAGGACGGATTGGAGCGACCTCTTCTCAATCTCTTCTCCACTGCGGCAGTACTCATTTTCAATTATTGTACGTACTGATTACCTGGAATTTCCGTGTCGACACATTTCTTTCTGCTACGTAGCAAACATTTTGTATTTTCAAACATTCTTACACTCCCTGCTTTCCAAGGAACGGCTGAGATAATAATTACTCGATAACCATGTTGGTTAATCGGACCTGTGGCCTACATCAGACTACAGATGAACAGTCAGCGCATTTGCTTAATTGCTAATAAGGCCATGGTGCGTTCTTCGCCAAAATCGTAATACGCTGAAAGTTTGATAGCCACTACAGGGAAACACCTTGTGGGCAGACATCTTCTGTTACTGGTCATCATTTAGGTTTTGGTACAGACTATTGCCTGACGTGTTAACTTCCTAAATGACTTTATAATTTCCAGGTTCTTAACCCTGTATTGGGCCTTGTTGCCATTTGGCAACATACCGTTTAAAGTCATCTATTTCACTATCCGGCGTTCAAATTAATAATTTTTTTGTTTTATTGTGTTCTAGAAACATTCCCAATTTTAAATTACCGGGTAACTCATTTGTCGGAGAAATACTTTTTTTTCACGCACTCTTTTGTCAAGGCATGGTAGCTGGTTTGCAAGATCGAATTGAGAGGTGAGTTTACTTCACATTATTTTTTAAAATTCCTTATGAAAACGGTGTATAAAAAATATGTTGAGTAACTTAAACCACTTATCTTTGTAACAAATGCTTTAATAGTTATAAATAAATAAAATAAGTTACTCTTATTTTACATTTTAGGTATGTTGCCATTTGGCAACAAAAGTCGATTAAGGAATAAAAACCACTTCATGTTGCCAATTGGCAACAGTTGCTTTTTACCTAATAAATGATATTTAATGTTGTATTTCTCTGTAATCAACAACATTAGTATTTTATTCTCATTATAATTGATTAAACTTCATCATTTAAAAAAAAGTTGTTATTTGCAATTTTATGTATCCTAAAAAGGTCAATGTAAATAGTAGAATTACCAGTATAAATTACTAATAATATTGTAAATGAATAAAACATATTTACTTCATCTAGACTTGACTTTTAGAACTAAACTACACATGATAACCACTAAAATTGCCAGTAATCACAAAACATAATGTATCATCAGATGAGATTAAACAATTTTGTGATGAAAAACTTTTGAATTACAAAATGTATATGTTGTCATTTTTAAAAAATTTTTTTTTACAGTTAAACACAATGGATCCTCAAAAGTTTTACAGCCAAAAGACTACAATCTATAGACCAATACCTGAGGCTTCTAGCGATAGTGAGCTGTCAGACAGTGAGGCTGAAGACATCCTGGATAACACGTGGCAACCCGGCCCTTCCTCGGACACAACCGATTCAGGTTTGTTGAATTTAATTGATGTTTTTTTTTTAATGTGGCCACTTTATTTCAGACTGCAGTTGTAGCCTTGTCCATCAGTGTACAACCTATGTACAGTTTCAGCCTAGTCCATCAGGTACTAAATATCGGCTGACGGAGACTTACTTGTGGAACGCTTTATACCATAATGTGGATTAGAATAATTTTTATCATTATTACTATTATCAGAATAATAACATGTACACCAGTATACCAATAAATGATTGTTTATGTTGCCAGATAATTAATATCTTTGTTTTCTTTTTTTTCAGAATCATCTGCATCAGAGCTGGAGGACACAGATGTAACCTTTGATCGTCGTCGGATGCTATGGAGACAACGTGAAGCCTCAGATGTATCTTCTGAAGCTCCGCCCTTCTCTGGTGATTCGGCACACGTATCAGTTACCTCAGAACCAATAGAATACTTCCGCAGATTCATTGATGATGATACAATGGCACATATGGTCACTGAATCAAACAAGTACAGCATCCAGAAAAACATCATGAAGCCTCTCAGATTGAGCCAGCCAGAACTGGAACAGTTTTTTGGAATTGCGTTTATGATGAGTATTGTTAGAATGCCCAGTTGTAAATTGTAGTGGGACTCTACAACGCGCTATGGACTTGTTGCTGATACTATGACGAACAAGAGGTTTAAAGAAATCAAAAGTAACATTCACTGCAATGACAACAACAAGCAGCAAGACAATGAAGGCGACAAATTGTTCAAATTAAGACCTTTAGTTGACGCTCTGAAAGTGAAATTCAATTCAATCAAACCAGCAGAAAGGCTGAGCATTGATGAGCAAGTTATCCCATTCAAAGGTCAATCATCTCTGCGTCAGTACAACCCAAAGAAACCCAAAAAGTGGGGCTATAAAGTCTTCGTTTGTTCAAGCATTTCTGGTTTGATTCATGATTTAGAAATTTACACTGGAAAAATTGACGTGTGTCCTGGCCAACCTGATTTAGGAGCATCAGCTAATATCGTGCTGAGACTTCTTCAACGTATCCCTAAAAATGTGTGGCATAAAGTATATTTTGACAACTGGTTTAATTCGCCAGCATTGCAGGCATGCCTCTGGAAACAAGGCATTGCATGTCTTGGCACTGTCCGCGCAAACCGGCTGAAAGGGTGTAATCTGTGTTCCGATAAGGAACTGAAAACGAAAGGAAGAGGGTCATCTGTTGTTTGTACTGCAGCAACAAACGGAGCCACATTGAAAGCTATCAAATGGTATGACAATAAAGCAGTCACACTGCTAAGCACCTATGCAGCAGTTGAACCAGAATGTGTAGTCAGAAGATGGGACAGAAAAGCCAAGAAGGAAATACACATTTCTTGCCCTGCAGCTGTGAAAGAATATAACATGTTCATGGGAGGGGTAGATTTGCTGGACTCCTTGCTGGCACTCTATCGTATACCTATTAGATCCAAGAAATGGTACCACAGAATATTGTTTCATTTCCTGGATGTTTCTGTGGTGCAAGCTTGGCTAACTTATTGTTCAGATGTGTGTAAGGATGGTATGGAAAAAAAGGACAGACTACCATTAGTTGATTTCAAGTTGCAGATTGCTTTGTGTCTCCTAAAAACAGGAAAAAGTGAAAATAATAAAAGGGGAAGGCCATCAGGAAGCACTGAGACACAGCTGGTGGCTAAAAAGAAGAGAGGGCAAACAGCAAATGTACCTCCTTTTCATGTCAGAACTGACAATGTTGGCCACAGCCCCAATTCCGTCACCAACAAAGGGAGATGCAAACTTCCTGGATGCAAGGGGTACTCCAGAACTGTCTGTGAGAAGTGTAACCTACACTTGTGCCTCAATAAACATTCAAACTGTTTCAAAGTATTTCATGAAACATGAGTGTGGAGCTGTGATTGAGTCACGAGACAGAAGATTTTATTTTTTTCAGTAACTATATGTTTCATTGTATGTGTGGCATTTTCTGTATAAATTACACTTAACTTCATGAAGTTTCACAAATTTTGTTGTCTGCTATTTACTGTTTAAATATTAAATGTAGGTAGGGAGTAAAAAAAGGTGAAATAGATGTTGTTAGACATAAAAACATTGTTAAAAGATATATGTTGCCAAATGGCAACAATAAATGTTCCCAACCTTAATTATAATAGCCCAATAGTTATGTTGTTCGTTTTAATTCTTAAATAAAACAGCAAACCTTATATAGTATCTTACTTACTTAGTCGTTCCCCTTCTACCGTGAGGTGTAGAGGTTTGGAAGAGAGAGCGCCAGACTATCCTATCGGCTGTCTTCCTCCTGGCCTGGTTCCATTCCAGTCCTCGGTCCTTCAAAGATTGTCCAATGTTGTCCTCCCATCGGACTCTGGGTCGTCCTGGGGGTCTGGATCCTTGGCTCTTTGTTTCCCATGCTTTTCGTGATAGCCGATCTTCTCCCAAGTGATCATATAAACCTTTATTAAACTTGAAGGAACACGAACAGTTTCATGTATATTATCAAAGTACATCAACGAAATCATCTTCTTCAGTTCCTCTAATTTTGTCTGTATATCTTTCAATATTATTGACAGTTTTACAATGCTACTCCGCAGTTTCAGCCTTTGTAGCTTGGTTATCTTATTCCTCGTTGTACTCAATTAGATTCGTTATACTTTCTCCATCTACTAATACTTCCGGAGTGTCTATTAAGGATTTGGGCGCTCCACTTGGAGGATTCTCTACTTCAGCAAAGGCTAATACTATCAGTTTGCTTATCTCTGCTATTTTGTTGCTACATTGGTTCATAGCTACAACTTTTCAAGCTGAAAGTAATGCTTTTCAGCATCGATAGGGAGTCAGAACGGCTGTCTGCTTATGTATAAAAGTCACAATTACGATCTCACACAAAATCTTGTTCTTGGCGATGAGGTTAAAACCCTTGTAAATATACTGTAAACCACAGTATAATAAATGTCTTGAGATTCTCGAAGACTGAGCCGGACTTTTATAAGAGTCAGGGTGAACGCCTAGTTGATACATCATCAGATAAAATCACGTCCTTGTGCTATGGCTCTCTAGATGCAACTAACTAAGAAAATATATTCTTTTACTAATCTCATAAGTGGTGAGGCGCTTGCCGACTTAGAGCATTTTTCATTGGTTATACAAATTGTAAAGATTTATTTCATTAGCTACAACTATCGTTACCTACTTATCATAGAATTTGAACAAGCTCATGCAAATGAGGCGATGTAGTCCTCTTTTTAGCGTTGCTGGGCAACTCCCGCCAAAACTTAAGGGAACACAGTTAGACAAAGTTTTGTGCTTCGATTTCTATGATGCATTTAGTAATTTATTCTGCCTTTATTTATTACGTTAATGAGTGTTACTAGCGTTAGCGTTGGCCACCCGGTTACATAAAAATGGAATCTTGCTTCATAAAATATGATTTTGAGTAAGTTGAGCTTGCTAGCTGTATATGCGAATCAACTTGTAAATATGGAATCTTAATTCTCAAAATGCGCTCTTGTGAGTGAGTTGAACATGACGTTTTGAATTTGTAATCAACTTTTGAGCACTTGATAAAAGGTGAATTAAAATTGTACGTCCACCGCCTTAATCGTGGGCGAGAAAGCGTCTCTTTTATTTTAGGAAGTGAAGGATATCCTAAATGGCAAATTATGTTATCCAGACGTACACTAGAGTCTTTCTGGTTAGACGTCAAACACGTAATGGGTAGACTCAGATCTCTGTTGGACAGAAGACACACAAAAGTCTTCGTAAGTTTTCACTTAATATCAATGGTTGACTTTCTTTTATACTACTCCTCAAAAATGATGATTCAATTCTCTAGTAATTATGTATGACATGAGATGCACCTGATAAGTGTTAAATATATTGCGCATTGGAGTGTGTGCACATGCAAATCTGTACGGATGATCAAACAATGTAGATGAAGTGAAGTATGAACTATCAATTACCTCCTATCATCTTAGAGGAAAATCTTTTGATTTATTTAATAATTTATGAGAAGGATTAATTGAAAATCTGTCTTCTGCACATTTAGCTTATGATAAGTGCAAAAGTGATCTTAACTAAAGACTAAGACAATATTTTAATAGTTTTTAAAAGATTCACTAACCTCCTTTTCCCGTTCGCAAACTCCTTTAAGAACACAATACATAACATATATTATTTATTTTATCCACACAGAATTAATTGCAGGCTATGCTCTGTGATACTCTCTACACCACGCTGTTGAAAACTTTGTACTAATCCCCAGGGAACATTACGCTACATTATATTTCAAAAACGTCCATGATGGATCCAGTGAGCCTTTGACGTATAACTCCACCCATAAAACAATTGACAAGAGCCCATGTGGTCGCCCAGGCCTTGGATCTCTTTTGCCCCCTGTCAGCGTGTGTCACTGGCTAAAGTGCAATGGACTATTTGGCGCAAACTGTCAATGCAGTGCTGCATGACAAACAGCAGAATGTTGATTGGCCGGCTAAAACAAAAAAAAAATCACGCGCCTTCTAACTATCACAAACCTTTCTGTCTGTTTATCGCTTTGCGTGTCAATTTTATTTCATTATCTTGCCTACCGCTTCCTTTATCCTTGTTTCATACCTAAGATTCCTATCCTTCTACCATCGGCTACCATCTGGAAACAAAGATTGTCCGTGTCACGGGCCTTTGATGTCCCTCGTCCGGTGTATATTGTTTGCGTGCTCCATTCTTCCCCAATGTGGTGACATGTCGTCTGTTTGAACAGCGGCCTACCCATGAAAAGGCTAAACTCTATTGTCCAGCCGGCTCCTTCAACAACAGTCAATATACCAAGGTGGTATGTTTGACATTATATACAGCGGGAAAGAGATATCAAAGAAGTTGTTTGGTCGGGTTTGGTTTGAAGGATTATCTTCATTGCACACGAACTACTCCAAAGAAGTGGTACCATATCCATGTGTGTTTCACCAAATTTCTCACAAAGCAATCTGGGGTCGGCACGATCACGGCATTGTCAGAAAAGGTCAAAACCGTGTTAAAGTCCAGTAGTGGTTAAAAGATTAACTTTAGCAGCGATGAAAGAGCGAAATGTGGTTGAAAATGCAATGACGAAAGATGATGAACAAGAGAGCGAAAGACTTAACGCTTGTTTATCACATAGTCACATTTACCAATTTTCCGTAAATATATTAAAACCACTATCATTCTCCGTTGAGCATTCGTCAGTTTCTCGTTCTCTCTTTCTCTCTCTCCCTCTCTTTCTCTTTCTCTCTCTCCCTTTCTATCTTTCGCTCCATGCCTCACTGTTACTCCCTCCCATTCCAACTTTATTTGCGCGTGCGCTTCATATTCCGATCCTTTCCCAGCTTGGGGCATATCTGAAGGCCATCCCCACAAATGCAAAAGAATTGTTTGAATAGTTTCCGTTTCATAAATCTAGACGTCACAAAACAGGGAAACTATGTTTAAACTAGCAATATCCCGTCAACATTGACATGTTATTAATTATAGTGTGTTGTTTTTGTTACGTGTATTTCGGTACTATCACTACTATGGTCATTTTATTGCAGGCGACCGTCATTAGATATTTGTGGCTAACATTATATAGATGTATTAAATATGAAGACATGTAGTAACCTTACATAAATGACATTTGGAGCAGTGATAATGTTCTCATAAACCGTACATTGACTAAAAAAACTAACACTACTTTTATGACAACATTTCTCGTAATTGTTCGCGCATCTTTTAAAACCTTGCCCTGTTCGACTTACTGCCTCTGAGAACAACGTTTGGAGTTTGACGAAACTTCAGCCCATGTACTGTTTATCAATCGTGTTATTTGCTTCTTTCCATAATCAAACTGTTCATGCACACCTTCATTTGCGCACTTTTTCCATTTTCGCGAGAGTACATATAAGGGGAAACTATACAATTATTGTCTAACTTTCAACCACAGTTGCACCCCCTTAGCTGTGGTTGAAAGTTAATGTACTCTCTCGAAAACAGAAAAAGTGCGCAATTGACGGTGTGCAAAATGTGACTGACCAACCGACCGAAGTACTTACGGCAGGTATTATGGTATTGTGGGTGCATGCTCTGAATAGCCAGATGGGGATATTGTTGTCTGTCCCCTAAATATCTAGAGTCATTTATTCTTGGCACTATGTGATGTTAAAATCGAAAAGAACAATTTTCTTTGCAATAATTATCACGACACCCATACAACTGCTTTATATGACATGTGTTTTCTCAGACTGACGTATGTAAAAACTTACGATAAGCGAAGGAGGGCTTAATGTTAAGTTGATAGCATCGACCTAGAACGAACTAATAAAATCTACCACAGACATCAATACTAAAATCATTCAGCATATTGCACAACTAAAACAAAACAAAATACGCACACACAAATTTATGATTTTTATTTTATTGTATTTTCTTTTCAATTGTATTTGTTATTTAATAATTTTTTTACTAGTTGCTAGCCATTTTTTTTTTTTTTAAATGTTTACGATAAAACGAATATTTTTATAACTTCCAATAACAATAACGTTCTTATTAATTATAATTTATAATTTGGTACACGTATATCACTTAAATATTTTTGTATCGTTCGTTTAATCTTGACAATGAATAACGAACACAGTTGTTGCTGTCCACACAATTATCATCTGAAACCCTTGTGTGCCGCTAGGGACAAGTGTTACCACTATATTAATTATAGAAATCCCCACCAGGCAAAACCAATTGGAACCACCACAGCTTCCATTCACTTGAAAGTACCAATAAGAAAATATTTTTATTAGTCCGGCCAAGACAGATAAATGTATATTTCGTGAATAACAGTGCAAACGTGAAGCATCCGCTGACAGTCTGGATTTCTGGAAATAATGTAATATGATTTGGGGAGCAATCTAAAAGGTGATGTTAGAGGAAATATATTAACTTTATTCTCTTGAGCATGCGTACAAGTGGAGGAATATATCTAGACACTGAAGGTAGTGGACACAGTTGCCGCGTGTAGTTCCCGTTTTTTTGTCAATTTGATGTTACATTATGTCACTGCAAGGTATAAACTCCTCGACACATTTTTTGGGGGGTTTTTAGTGCATTAAAAGCGTGTGTTTAAAATAATTTTATTTTTTATTTACTCTACATTTTCAGTATTTCATGTTAAGTAATTGTAAACTCTTCTCAATTCGGAACACTGTTAGAGTTTTTAATTAAAACATCAAAGCTACTTACAAACAGATTAACAAAATAATACTGTTGCCACATTTTCAAATCCTATTACTCTCGTTTTGGCCCTAAAACTCCGGTAGACCATATGCTTACAACCAGCTGTCTCTAATCTGTCGTTGCATTAGTATTCTCTTGCAGTTCTTTGAAGTGTCTAGATATTTTTTTCTTAATCTGTAACTACCAGTGAAATATATATTGGAACCGATGATTGTTCTTTCTCGACGAAAGCCCGATGTTGCGGCTTCGTTACTCATTTTCGTCTCCCTGCGTTTTTGAGTTCCCTTTTATTTAAAAAAAAAAAAAACCTGTGGCGATCAAGACCAAAGATTGCCTTGTGATACTAGAAGATGAATATCTTAGTGCGTTATCTATAGCCGCCTACATCGTGTACTTGCTTCTGGGCCTTCTTTTCCTTCATTGCCTTTCAGTTCGCTCCTTGTTGCGCCCACTTCAACAAATAAATGTCACGCCTTCCTGTAGTGCATTGTCTGTTCTAGGTCTTTCCATTTCTTTATCTCTTGTATGTCTTTGTTCGTCTGTTTTTTGTTTTTCCTCTATTTTCACTTATCACGGGGATCTCTAGAATAAGAACAATCTTTTAATGCTATCACGTGATATTTCTTAGTGAGTATATTATCCAACGCCGGCCTCTTCTCCCCACATTTTGTTCCACTGGTGTGTCTAGTTCTTTCCATCAGTTCCACATTAGTGTTCGTGTCATTCCAATTCACTTATTATATTCGGCACAAGTACTCATTCATGAACGCCTTTATCTTTTTGTTGTTCTTTACAGTTCATAGCTATACAATTGGGGCTTGTTCATTATATCAGTGAATAGTCACGCCATAGTGGCACAACATCAGGACTCCCATTGGGACTGAACATCAACCTGAAGAAGACAGAGGTCATGACCCTCAACGTAATGAATCCTGATCCCATAAAAATAAGGAACCAAAAGCTGGGACAAACAAATACATTTACATATCTAGGAAGCATAGTAACACCAGACAGTGGAACAAGCAAAAACATCAGTGATGAATGAATAAAGCCAGAACAGCCTTTGCAAATCTAAATAACATTTGAAAATCTTCGCAGTACAGCACAAACATCACATTAAGATTATATGAGAGCTGCATACTTTCTGTACATTTCTGTGGCGCGGAGTGATGAAGAGTAACAGAAAAGGAAATGTCCAAATTATCTGTTTTTTCCACACAACCTGCCTAAGGTAAATTCTTCGACTTTTTCATCTCCAATCAGAAACTGCTTACACGGTGCAGTCATTAAGGCATGCACACAATCGCTGCGACAGACGATGGAACTGAGTTGGCCATGCCCTCAAAAGGGACCCTGACACCATCAACAGAGCTATCATGCTATGGACCCCAGAAGGACGGTGAAAGAGAGACAGACCAAAGACAAACGTGAGGAGAACAGTGGAGGCTGAGCGGCAAGGCATGAACTAGAGTTGGGGCTACGCACAAAGGACGGCCACTGATAGAGCAAAATGAGGATATTTTGTTGCTGCCCTACAAGACTCCACTAGGCGTGGTGGCCACTGACTGCAGAATCAGGATTCCACCTGTATTGAAACGTGTTGAGAACCGAGCATTGCAAACTAGGCTTGTGGGAATCACTTGAGCCCCCAGACTTGATTCCAACTTCTACATGGCTGGCTGCTTGCAGACGGATCTCACAATACATTTACAACAGGCACATGAGACTAGGAGGTGACTCTGTGTAATATGTCATGAATCCTAGGAATAGCCAGAGCACATAATTTTAACCTTGCATATATGAAGAGCCCCATGAATCGTGTGGAATGAATAGTATGCCGTCTCCCTTTCCCTTCTGGCGTAAAAGCGTATGTGAAGGTAAAGGATCACGTTACATGCCCATTGAGGCATATTGGGAATACGGTGTTAGGCCCATATGTTCTTGACCATACGGCACACGATGGGTGATGTGGTCAGTATCATGCTGCCTGCCTTTAACCTTCCAAGAGGTACCAAATTCATGAGGCCGGGTCGAACCTGGAGCCGATTGTGATCTAGAAAATCCCACCTCAACATGGGAGTGAACCATAGACCACAAAGCTATGAAGCCAGTGCACTAACCACTGGGCTACTACGGCTTCTAGAACCGTGTATGAGTATCACTTTAAATTCTTGCCAAACCAGATAAAATGCCCTTTAGGGAAACTAAAACTTATGACTCCAATTCAACAAGTTTTAACAAAACAAAAAACAAAAAAGCCACACACAAATCCTAGATCTCCAATTTAAATAAATTCAGGGAAATTAGAATGACCTTGAATTAATAACTTATACCATTCTATTTTTAGTTGTTGTAGAGTTCTGTGTTTTGACAGTAATAACCAACTACAGCATGGAGACACTACAGCAACTGTTGCCATGGAGACACTACAGCAACTGTTGCCTTGGAGACACTACAGCAACTGTTGCCATGGAGACACTACAGCAACTGTTGCCATAGAGACACTACAGCAACTGTTGCCTTGTGGGAAGCCTACACCAAAGCTATAATTTCCCAGGCAGTAGTTTGTTTCTGTAGCAATGTGTTTTATATGATGACGTCATCAGCCTCATGCACAACCTCATATTAGTTATCTTTTACGACATGCTCGAGGGAACAGTAGTTCTACTGTCTTATCGGAGATCCCACCCCCCCTCCCCCCCCCCTCATCCCCAGAACTACACAAGCTTATTTGATCGTACTTTAGATCGCATACCTCGGAGTTATTGCGGGTTTGGTTCCAGACCACCGCCATAAAGCGATTATCGCAATAAAGCATGTCACCCCATTGTGTTGGCTTCCCAGTGCATATAAAAGCCTAAAATCATGTTTACATTATGTCTATTAAGTGTACAATAGCGCTAGGTCTAAAAAGCAATGTGCTGGACAATTAAAAATACTTTATTGCTAAAAAAATGATAATCTTTATCATCTGAGCCTTCAGCGAATCGTAATTTTTTCCCAAAATCTATCCCAAGAAGAAGGCACGTTCTAATTAATAAACATGAATATTCTGAAAAAATAAGCGCAATATCTGCAAAGCGCAATAAAGAGAGGCGCAATAAAGCGAGGTATGCCTGTATATGTTAATGTATGTTTTGATAGTAAAGATTCTCTTACATATGAATGCATAAATGTGTGTGCATTAGTATTTTGGTATATTTGCATACATAAGTGCTGGAATGTTCTTACTCGCGAAGCAGTCCCCAAGTTCGCACCAGGGGACCTTGTTAAATGTCTTCTCCAGATCCAAGAAACAAAGATGCATCTCACTTTTATACCCAAGGGACTTTTAACTTAGCTGCCTCAGTGTGAAGATAAGGTCCTGAGTACTTAAGTTTGCTCCCTTTAGTATGGTCTTGTTCCACCAAGCTGCAAGTAGTATCCTTAAGAGTAATAGGTCGCCTGCTGCTCTCATATACTTAACCATTTCTGGTGTTATACCATCATGCCCTGCTGCTTTGCCCATCTCGATTTTCTCCAGTGCTGACTTCAGTTCTTCCATCTTTATGCCATCTTCGCCACCATTGGTTAGTCTTCTGTGTTAGTGGTTATCATTTCTAAATATGTGCACGTAACTAAACTGTATATTTTATGTGCTATGTACATATAGATGGAGCATTGGGTTGACAAGGGGGTTAGAACGTTGCCTCTCGGGATAAAGTTTCCAAGTTCAAACACTGGTAACGGCATCCTATAGTTTACCCAGGTGTAAATGGGTATCTCACTCTTATCTTTAGTTAGACACGGTAACGGTATCGAGGAAGGGAATCGGTCACCCCACTTTATAACGCTTGACATAATATAGCGAATTCTCAAATACTACACTCTCCTACATGAGTATTTTCTATACGACTACATAAATGTATGAATGTGTGTCTAATGATAGTATTATATGCATTTATATGTTTGCATCTGTTTATGTTGCACCATAAAGATCCGGGGTGGGGGATGGGGGTTAGCAGGTGACACAGAAAGAATCGAACCACTCCTACCCCAAGCATGTCGTAAAATGAGATTAATGTGAGGTTCTGAATGGGACTATCA
This sequence comes from Oreohelix idahoensis, assembly GCA_024509875.1. Lineage (NCBI taxonomy): Eukaryota > Metazoa > Mollusca > Gastropoda > Stylommatophora > Oreohelicidae > Oreohelix > Oreohelix idahoensis. The sequence continues at coordinate 274,086 of JAMPIV010001390.1, read as the reverse complement.
CAAAACAACAGCAGATGGGGCACGAGTTTTAGCTCTGGCTTCCTGCAAGGAGGGTCAGTTGCGGGGTGAGCTTATGCTCCGAAAGGAGCTAAAGAGGTCATGAATATATATGTGTGTGTGTCTGTGTGTATATATATGCATGAATGAGTAGATGCTGATGTCCTTGGCGCTAATGCGACTTGAAGCCGGAGTATTGTGTAATTACCCGTGTAATTGTAGGATCGTACGGTATAATGAAGGTTTAATGTGAAGCAAAAACATCCGTACTTACATTATTGTAGATTTTTCCACTTACTTTACTTTCTTCTTTTTTTCGGTCAGTGAAGCGTAGTGGGGAGCTGAAATTTACGTTGCTGGGACTTTTTAATGTGACAAAACAACGCACACTTAAACGCATACAGAAAGACAATCATAAAGATACATTGCACGATAAACAAGAAATTTCCATATTAGTTTTTAAATATCTGACATTGGACGCGTCATCCATGCAAGTCTGTGACTCTTGCCGGCTATATCCTGTGACATGGCAAGACAAGGATTCGGGTTACACAGTGTCTAGGCGTCCATGCTTTAATCTAATGTGTCTTAACTCCTTTATCTTGAGGCCGTGATCTGGCCTGGTTATACTGTAATGTTTGAATGGAAAAAATGTGTCTTGTATATGTTATATTTTATTATATTTTCTGTCCTTTGATTGTAATGTCGCAAGGCATTTGGTCAAATCTGGTCAAGAGACAGAAGAAACCGTCAAACTATGTGAAGTTGTGAAAGGTGATGCACCCAAAACGCTTCCCATTGCACTGGTGGAGATACACACTGATTTCGTCAGAAGTATTATCAAAGCGGCTATAATGGATGATACGATCTACCCAGTCATACTTGTGTAGATATGTGCTTATTTGGAGACCGAAAGAGCCGATTGTGGCAGCAGTAACCACAAGAGGGCAAACCAAGAAGAAACGGGAGCCTGCGCCTAACATGTTACCTAAGGAACCAAAAGAGGCGCAACAAAAGGACCATACCTTGGAGCCCTGCTTTAGAAAAATGCCCATGGCCAAGGACCCTAGACACAACGGAGACATTTTTCTAAGGATGGAGTATTGTATCGTAGAACGTGCGACCCTAAACAGGGACATAATCAGCTCCTAGTACCGACGCAGTACAGAGACCAAATCTTAGAAATGGGGCACTCTCTTCCCTTTACTGGACATATGGGACAAAACGCCACTATTCAGCGAATATCGACTCCCTTTTCGTGGCCAGGAATGCACACTGATATTATCAGATACGTGAAATCCTGCGCCAAGTGCCAACGTGTGGCACTCAAGCATTGGACACCCCCAGTTCCCATGGGAGAAATGCTAATAGTGAGGACACCATTTGAACGGGTTGCAGTCGACATTGTAGGACCCCTAGAAAGGACTAAAAGAAGGAACAGGTTTATCCTGACCTTAGTCGACACATGCACTTTGTGGGAATAAGCTATACCGCTAACATGCACGGATTCCAAGCAATTCGCAGAAGCCCTAGCGCAGATTTTTACACGCTTTGGATTCCCTTAACAAGTTTTGACGGATAAAGGATCGCAATACCGTAGCTTGTTAATGGAGGAGATCTTGAGGGACCAGCAGATCTACTCCAGCCCCTTTAATCCGGCCGGATGTGGGTTAGTAGATCGTGTCACCGGAAGCCTCACCATGATGTTACGTAAGCTGGGACAAGAGAAACCGGAATATTGGGACCTTTTCATCCCTGCAGCCTGTTTCGACTACAGAGAAGTCTCACAGGCATCTATAAGTTTACCCCTAGCTACACTCTTATTCGGCAGACCTATTAAGGGCCCGCTTGAAGCCTTACTCCGGTCACTGACAGACCAGAAGGCTGATGAAACAGTCGCCTCAGCAAGTAAATATGTATCGGAACTAAAGTAAAGGTTACAACTAGTATGTGATCTAGCAACAACCAACCTTAAGCGAGCACGCATGAAGCACGCTAAACGATACAATAGAGCAGCGAAAGAGAGAGAATTACAACCAGGAGAGAAAGTCTTGTTGCTACTTCCAATCGGAAACAACAGACTACGTGTCGGATGGCAAGGGCCGTTAACCGTCCTTAAAAAGATCTCGAGAACTAACTACAAGATCTCTATTAAAGGAAAGGAAAAGGTCTACTATATAAATCTGTTAAAGAAATATTTGGAAAGACCGGTTCCTTCCCCGAACATCTCCTGGCGGTCGCCATAGCAACAGAAGATGAGGAAGAGGACGATAGTTGCACGGAATATCCACTGCAACAAACGGAATCTTTCAACGATGTTAAATTCGGCGATACTCTTTCAAACGCACAACAGACAGAAACGAGGGTGCTACTGAAACAGTACTCAGCAATTTTAACGGACATTCCTGGTCGAACGCATCTCGCAGAGTTCGATATAAAGCTGACATGTGAGAACCCTGTGCGAACCAGAGTTTACCCGATTCCGTATGCTAAAGCTGAAACGCTACGCGGAGAAATAACAAGCTACGTCAAGCTGGAATTATTAGCGAGTCTACATCTTCTTACAGTTCGAGCATAGTACTGTTACGGAAGCCCAGTCAGGAATTCGGCTGTGCATCGATTACCGTCTACTTAACACAGCAACGGAATTTCAGCCGGAGCCCCTGCAAAACGCTTCTGAACTGTTCACCAAGCTTAGCAAGGCAAGAATCTTCTCCACGATTGACCTGAGTAAAGGTTATTACCAAATACCAGTCAAGGAGGAAATTAAACCCCTGCTAGCTTTTAGCACAAGTGAAAGACACTATACTTTCAACGTTGTGCCTTTCGGTTTGCACAGCGCACCTTGAGTCTTCACGAGAATGATGAAAAAGCTTTTATAACCATTGCAAAGTCCGCATATCCACAATTTCATGGACAACATATTGACAGCAACGAAAAACTACGACGAACATATTGCTACGGTCGCTATGCTCCTCATGAGACTTTAGGAAACAGGCCTGACAGCCAGACCGAGCAAATGTTTAATCGGATTTGAAAAGCTTGATTTCTTGGGGCATACCATTTCTCAATGATTTATGTGGCCAGTTGCCAAAAACGTAGAGAAAATACGTGCAGCAAAGAGACCTAAAACGAAGAGAGACACACGCTCATTTCTATCATTGTGTGCATATTATCAGAAGTTCATTACAAATTTCAATGGCCTAACAGCACCTGTTACTGACCTCACCAAGAAGGGGCATCCTGAAAAAGTTATTTGGAATTTAGAGTGCGAAAACTCCTACGTCACTCCCAAGGAGCAGCTGTCCAAATACTCAATTCTAAGGTACCTGACCTTAAGAAACCTTTCATATTGCGCGTCGATGCCTCGTGACTGGGAATCGGGTCAACACTGCTTCAGGCAGATGAAAATAATCCGAATCTCTTATTTCCAGTTGCATACGGCAGCCGCAAACTGAACACAACAAAGGAATTATTCGACCGTGGAGAGGGAATGTTTAGCACTCGTTAATGGAATAAGAAGACATCATAAATATCTTTATGGCGTTCTATTTACGGTAAAAACGTACCATGCTCCACTGGCGTATCTTGGAGCCAATAAGGAATTTAACGCAAAGATTGTGCGTTGGGCTTTGCTGTTAAGCGTATATTCATTTAATGTACAATACATCCCGGGAAAAGAAAACGTAGGAGCGGATTTTATGAGTTGAAATTGGAGCATTGAGGAAGAGAATGAAATTGAAGATAGCAATCACTCGGAAGATACGGATAACAGCAGCTTTATTTTCATAAGTGAGACATGAAATGGTTTCATATCTTCAAGCCCGGACGAAGTGTCAAAGATATATGTAAATATAGCCACTGTGATCCTACCACCTTTGCTTCCCCATCCAAGTTTTATAATTTTGTTACGAGCAAAACCCTGCAATTCGCTGCCTGTAGACTCACTTTGAAGCCACGCCTATCTTTTCCTGTTTACATGCGCTAATGAGCGTTTACACATTTTCGCACCCGACATTCTTAACAAGAAGGAAGCGAACCAGAGTGTTTACCTGAGTTCCCAAGTGAGCTGAGATGTCAGTCATCGATAGGAACAGATCAGACGTCGGTAGCAAATGCAAACGCGATAATAATATTTACCGACCACATTTGATGTCTGTGATCCCAGAGAACTTAATTATTTGATCTATAGCAGAGGGACGAAATCAAAAAAGTCCTGTTTGCAAGGCAAGGGCTTTGTGATGTCGTTTCAGCACCGCGAGCGAGCGAACAGGAAAATCATTTACCTCGGGAGTCCAACTCGTTGATTTTCCCTGATACGGCGGAAGGCGTGAATTATCTCACCCTTTAGTGATAATAACACCATTTCTGTATAAATACTCCGTCCTCTCAAGGTCAGTTATCTAGTCGCTCAGAAAGTTTGGATAATCTAGCTCGTTATTCTAGAGCCATTGTGAAAGTGCGTTATAGCATTCCGTGGAGATAGTTTCATTTCTGATTGCGGTAATAGAAATTAGCATTTACGTAATTTAATGTGCTAAGTTTATCATTATAATTCACTGGAATTTTCTAGGTTCTAAGACTAGCGAATTGAATATCGCATAGCTAATTTTTTTTTCCAGTTGTAATGTAGATTTAATCATCCGCTATCACCCAGAAAGAGATGTTTTAATTGATTAATAGATACAACTAGGCAACTGACAATTGACGGAATACAATTCACTTCTAATTCATAATGTGTACCAATATAAGTGACTAGTGTAATATCATGTGGCGAAACAACTAGTAAGTAATGACAAGCTATATTTGTAAAGTAGTCATAATTAAATTAACACTGATATTGTGCGCTGAGAGTTTTACCGGGCGGGAGGGGAAAGGCGCATACCTAAAACCAAACCCGTACCATTTGAGCGAAGCATGATAAGATAGGCTAGGACACGTGTGCCTCTTAATTTAATTAGATGACAGAGAGGATAAGAGATTATATCCATACGCGTGATAGGATAGGATATTGATATTGTGGTTAAATATTTTGTTTTCTTCCTAATTTAGTGCTGATCACAAACCAGCTGCCAGCGGTCTAATAGCACCAGTAACAATTCTTATTATTATCGGATCTTCGATGTTGACCTGTTCGGTCCTCTTGCTTCATCCAGAGAGAGACCAAAAATATAAACAATAATAGTAAACGTCACGGGGCTTACAAAATACCCAGATGTTTGCATTCAATTTTATCAGCCCGCTGTAGCTATATATATATATATATATATATATATATATATATATATATATATATATATATAATATATATATATATATATATATATATATATCCAGGAGAATATTTTGTGTCATAATCGGCACTCAACCCCAGAGAGAAAAACCGATAGGACATACCCTCATCCTCTTTATTAAAAGTTTACTAACCAGATGTTTCCTTTAGCTATTTGAAGTACTATCTACTGTGAACACTAAATCGAGGTATATATTTTGCTACATGAACTATCTGATGTAACATTTTTCATATCCAATAACCCACCACCAAAGTAGGCGTTCCCCATTAGGAAAATTAATTATTCTTGGAGGAACTGGGGCTCACTTCGGAGAAGCACAACACTGGATCATGATACATGTACATTGATGCTTACGTTCAAGAGGTTGTTAACCAAGTATTAGGACAGGTGTGATAGATGTGGCCACGACTGACAGAGTGAGAGGAAATACGTTCTAGTTACGGAAACTGTATCATCCTTGATTTTCTTTACAATTACTGTTATTTTACGGGATAGCTTAACCAGGAATTTTGTTCTTTTCTTTACTGTCTATTCTATACCCTAGTGTTAATCTTTGACCTTTTGGGTTATTAACTTCTTTTGGGATCTTTTCTCAACAAGAGGGGAGGGCACTTATTTGGGTTATTTTCATATGTCTTTAACCAATGATTATATTGAAATCTATATGTTTGATGATGTAACGTTTAAGTAATAATAAACTAAACAAAACTTAATTTATTGTGTTGGTCAGCCCCAATCTCCATTTACCTTAGTTTTCACGTCTGTGAGTTCTGTTGTCACATAACTGTACGTGAGTGTTTGTGAGTAGTTAACTTATAATTGTATTTATGTGGCGGTTTGATAGATTGTCTATTACCAAAAGATAGTCGTATAGATAGGCTGGACTAGAGAATTCACTCATTCCAGAGACAGATCTTCACCTTAATCTATTCATTCGTGGAATCTATTCTAACACTGTCTTTCTCAGAGAACCCCACCTTTTCTGTTTTTTTTTCCAGACGGGACCAAATATATCTCTAATACCTATCTAAATGTACGACACTGAGTAATTCATTCATTCATAACCCTCCACTCCCAAAGGAGCATAGGCCTTCAACAAACACATGCCAAGTCCTCCTGTCACGTGCCATCATATAAAGTTCTTTCCACGTTCTCCTCATCATTTTCACCTCTGTTTCCAGCTCTCTTCTCCATGTGCTTGGGGGTTCCAGAACAAGGACTGCCTTGAAATGCCATCAGCAGGTTTCCTCAGTGTGTGTCCTATCCATCGCCATCGTCTTCTTCTCATCTCTTGTTCCACTGGCACTTGTCTAGTTCTTGTCATCAGTTCCACGTTGGTAACCTTATCATACCATTTTAATTCTTCTATTCTACACAAGCACCCATTTATGAAAGTCTGTAGCTTGCAGGTAATGATAACAGGGTTGAACATTAAGAAACACCAATACAAGATGTAGAAATGTACACATAACGTGGCAGAAATATAGACAAAGTTGGAGGGATTGACAGTAATATCAAACTAAGAATACAAAAAGCAAGAGGAGCTTTCATTGCATTGGGAAATATATGGAGATCAAGAGAAATCGGATCCAACACGAAAATAAGAATCTTCAACTCCAATGTGAAGTCAGTCCTATTGTATGGCTCTGAGACATAGAGAACAACAAAGACAACAACCAAGAAGCTACAGACTTTCAGACTGAGTAATGCACGTTCTTTATTTTCATCGGTCTACAGACTCATTCCCGCCGAGCTCAGAATATTAGGTATGGGTTGGCTTATATTGTTCCTATTCATTCGTCGATGTAAGGATCAGAAGGTCAAAATGTTATATAAATTTGCACAATATACCCCACTTACAACCAGTGGCGTATTCTCTATGTGTGTTGTGCGTGCTGCGCACACCTATGCCCGAAGGAAAATACAAATTTAATTTATTATTCTATAAAATATTTCTCTTCTAATGTTCTGCTTTCGGACCGCACGCACCAGGATAACGGATTTTCCCGCATAGAATCTACGAGTATAATCTAGTTTTAGTTTCCCCAGACGCTTTTTATAGCAGTTTTTATTGGTTGGTTGCAATCGCCCGAAGTTTCTCGGGTAATTCCGTCACAATGCGTGCGGCTCTTTTCGGAATCACGTCTGAACACTGGTTTGATTGGATCTGGGTCATGGCCAGATACGTAAATACAATGCGAACATGCGTGCGGTGGTACTGCAGCTCTCGAATTGTAAAAATCGGTTGTGTCCGTCCAGTGTTTTTTGTGATTAATTTTTGTTAGTTGCCGAGAATGCAGATTATTATAGTGCGCCACTGCTTACAACGGAGAGATCACATCTCTTGTCAGGTTGTGACGTGATGTCGAATCTCGGAAATAAGTGGAAAAACAAACATAACTGTAGTGGGTTTGATGGTATTGTATGATGGTGATATTACTAAATGTAATGTATGAGGCCAGCTGTGAAGGCTCCTGAGATAAAATGTAGTTGTGAATTGTCAGAAGGCCTTTCTTGCTACCACTACGACCTCACACTCAATTTTTTTCTTAATGAATGTAGCTATGTAAAATGTCTAGGGTAATGATATGTAATGTGGTGTGATAGTTATGGATACACCCACAGATATTTAAGCAGACTAATAATATTTAACAAATATTATAATACACTGAACTATCTCAAGAGTGTAAAATTTTTGATAGAATTATATTACATTTATTTGTTCTGGATCAAGTTTTATGTTGACCAGAACTTTTTTTAAAAAAAAGGATTTAAAAATTATGAAAGAAATGCATGGAATGTTACATAATAAATGCAAGAGTGTACATATATAAGTACTAGACTAGTTAGTTTTATTAAAATGTTCTAGTAGTCATCTACTTGGGAGGATAGTTAATGTTTGTGCTGTTGGGGTGGCCTCATCACACCTGTCTATATTGACTACACAGTGTCCAGTAAATTACAGGAATTTTATGGGGTATTAGCAACTAAAAGGCGTTGGTGGACTTCCAGCAGACCAGAGGCTCACTCAACTTGCATATGTAGCTCTGGTGCTGAAATCTGGTAGTCCCACCTCTCCGTGCTGGCGGGCAATAATAGTGGTCTCTGTCACAACGTACTGCACAGATACACTCGAGTAAAATCACCAACTGAATGGACACCGCCTTGTTGACAACTGAAACTCACAGCTCTGCAATCAAAGTATTGGCTATGTGTCAAAATTCTATTCTCTACCCACGTCTGGACACAACACGGACACAACAACCACATCATACAGACAGGTCAGATCTCTCTGACCAAACAGCACATTTACCATGGTGGTTTTACATCAGATAGGTCCTCCCAGACTATAGATTCTGAAAAATATTTATTAGTTTCCTTCCCTAAAAGTGGATAGGTAATATGTTTCATTATTCTCAACACTTGATCTGTCTTTCCTAACCCTTGCTGGAGTTTATGTATATTGTTGGTCCCTAGACCCTGACTTGGGCGGGGGGTCTAGAGCAAATCCCTACTTGTTTGTAAGGCTAGATTATGATATGGCAGTATCAAATCACTCGAACATTAAACAATATTCAAAATATACACAAAGAAATAATTTCAATCTTACCAGATTATGAATAAAGAACACAGAAATGCTAGCAAAACTCAGCTGAGCTGCTGGCTATAGTATGGCGTCCCTGAACTTATTTCACTTTCTTTCATTTGGAAATCACCACACTTTAAAATACTGTGTCTATCATCGAACAACTATTGAGGAATGGCACCACTTGCGCGTCTGAGCGCCGATAAAATGATTGTCTGTGGCCAATCACTGCCTAGGTTTATTTCAAATTCAAATTTCCTACCCTAAAGTCATTTCAGTCATGCTTCAGTCACGTATGGATGTTTATCTGTTAGTCTGTCCGTCTCTACTTGTTTTTTTCAAAAACGTACTTGATTTTTGAACCAACCTTTCTCTCCCCTCCAAAATTTTGTCGTTAAAAGTTATATTTAGACACAGCTCCCACCAATGTCCCTTCGCTTCCCTACTAAGTAGATTTGAACACCTGCGTCTCGAGGTCGTGTTTTTTTGTGCAAATAGCGACACTTTTTATTCCATACAGTCTGTCGCTGATGTGACCAACACTGTCTTTTGTCATTATCTTCAATATTATCTATCCGTCTGTAAAATTAAGAACATATTAGTTCACTGCTCAGAATGGGCCATCCGGCCAGCTAATTTTTATATTCCTAACATTAATATTACGAAAAAGTTACTTTTTAATTTTTGTAATATTCCAAACATCTGCGTTCTGCCGCTGAATTCAAATCAAAGGCTTGGTATCGCAAAAGCGACCAATAAATGACTGTGGCGTAACATATCCAAGGTCCCTTCTGTCGAGTTCCTTACTTTATGTCAACTTGGGAAACGTGACTTTTCTCCGTTTCCCCCCCAATTGCGTCTCCTTAGCCTTATCCTTACATGTTATCTTTGGAGGTATTTTACCGTTGTATCTCTGTCAATTTCACTACACATCTCCCCACTTGAAAACATGCCTATGGCAGTTCCAAAACCAGCGATACACATAGGTAAAATTACTCCTCACGTCTGCCACTACTCTAATTTTGATCACAGGGGTGCCGACTGAGGAAATCTGCACCGACATTCAATTTACGGCTTGCATAAGCGACTGGTTTCAGTTCCCCATCAGGTGAAGATGATCTTTGCAAGAAAGCCCCTCCTAGTCCTACATTACTTGCATCGGTTCTTAAGACAAAGTCCTGTGTCAAATCAGGCAGTTTGAGAATAGGCTTGCTAGTGAGTTTTTCCTTTAACTCTTGGAACGCTAGTTCACATTGTGCAGTCCAAATAATTTTATCTGGAAGTCCCTTGCGAGTCAGATCAGTCAGAGGAGCACAAATAGCGTTAAAATTCTTGATGTATTTCTGATAAAATCCGCATAACGACACAAATGATCGCACGTCCTTTTTTGTTTGCGGCCTAGGTGCTCTCTGCAGTTTTTCCAAGTTCTTAGGATCAGGGGTCATATTACCCTGATATACAGTGTGTCCCAAGAATTCCAACTCTTTGCATCCAATACAACATTTTGTTGGCCTAGCAGTTAAGTTCGCTTCCCGAAGTCTATCAAACAACATCTCCAGAGCTTCAATGTGTTCTTCAAATGTCTCTGTGGCGACGAGAATATCATCCATGAAATTCGTGATACATGGGTTATTCAGGGGATCCAACAATTTGCGCATCATCCTTGAAAACACACTCGGAGCATTTTTCAGTCCGAATGGTAGCATATTGAATTCATAATGTCCATCCGAAGTGCTAAAAGCCAAATAAGGTCTCACTTCAGGCTTCACTGGGATCTGGTAATAGCCTTTACTAAGATCCACCTTTGAAAAGTATTTTGCCTTGTTCAGTCTGGCAAATAACTGTTTTGTGTCTGGTAATGGATCCACTTGTCCTTCTGTGACAGCATTCAGTTTCCTGTAATCTATGCACAGTCTGTGTTCCCCAGACGGTTTTCTCACCAAAACGACACTAGAACTAAAAGATGATTCACTGTGCGAAATAATCCCCTCCTTCAACAAATACTCTATTTCTTCCTTCAATGCCTTCTCCTTCGCGAACGGAATAGAATAGGCTCTCATACAGATTGGGTTTGAGTCTACCAGTTTCATGTCATACTGTAGCAAATTTGTATGGCCTGGTTTATCTGTTAATACATCTGTATGTTCCTCCAGAACCTGTTGAACTCTCTCCCTCTGGTTTTTAGTCAGGTGCTTACTGACTTTTACCTGTGCTGCGGTTTCACAAGGATGTAATGGGTATTCATGTGAGGTGAGTGGTTCTTTTTGCATCTGGGTTGCAATAGCCAAGGTCAATAAGGGGGTGCTTTCCTTGAGTGGTCTGTCCAGATACTTCTTTAACAGGTTTACATGATAAACTTTCTCCTTCCCCTTTTTGTCAATTTTATAGTTTGTTCTAGACACCTTCTCTAGAACCGTATATGGACCTTGCCAACCAATTTGTAATTTATTCTGGCTTCCGGGTAGTAGAAGCAGCACCTTCTCTCCGACTGCCAGTTCCCTGTCCTTTGCCTTCCTATTAAAATATGCTGCATGTTTCTTCCTGGCTTGCTTCAAATTATCATTTGCCAGTTTCCATCCAGCTTTCAAACGAGTGGTCAGTTCGTTCACGTATTGATACGATGAGGTAACAGTCTCTTCCGCCTTCTCATCTGTCCAGGTCCTTAATAGAGCTTCTAATGGACCTTTTATTGGCCTCCCAAATAGCAGAGTTGCGGGAGCCATCCCGGTTGAACTATGTGGTACCTCCCGGTACGCAAACAATGCGGCGGGCAGGAATTGATCCCACAGATCCGGTTTTTCGTGTGCCAGCTTTCTCAGGATAGAAATGAGAGTCCCGTTGAACCTCTCTACCTGGCCGTTCCCTTGTGGATGGTACGGACTACAATGAAAGTGTCTGGCTTGAAATAGCTTAAAAACTTCTTCCGTTAGTTTCCCCTTGAACTGAGAACCATTATCCGTCAAGATTTGATGCGGGAATCCTAATCGGGTAAATATTGTAAGTAGTGCCTCTGCTACATGTTTTGAATCAATTGATGGCAGGGCTACCGCCTCTCCCCACATAGAACAAGTGTCCACCAGAGTAAGGATGTAACTGTTCCTCCTCTTGGTCCGAGTGAGAGGTCCCACAATATCCACTGCAACCCTCTCAAAAGGTGTTCCCACTATGGGCATTTCCCCTAGAGTTGCAGGAGCAGTCCAGTGCCTTGGAGCTACCCTTTGACATTCAGGGCAGGATTTGACATATCTTTTTATATCCTCCGTTATCCCTGGCCAGAAGTAATGACAAGCTATACGCTGTCCTGTGGCGCTGATCCCCATGTGACCACTGAAGGGAATCGCATGCCCGAGTTCCATCACTTTATCTCTATATGAGGTGGGAAGAACCAACTGGTTGTGACCATTTGTTCCAGTTCCGGCCTTCCTGTATAATAGTTTGTTCTTCATGAAATATTCCCCGTTGCTCGGAGGTGTGTGGCATTTGGGCAATTTTTTAAAACATGGCTTGAGTGTCCTATCCTCAGCCTGCGCCTTTCTCATCTCCTCTGGATGAGCATTTATAGGTTCACCTTCTTCCTCCTTCTTCTGTGACCTGGTCTGCACTGTCGCCATGATCACAGGTTTCTCGGGATTCCCCAAGAAGACGTATCTACACCCCAATATCAGAGGGTAGATTGGTTCATCTATCACTGCTGCTCTGATTTCTCCTTCCACATAGCGAGTTTTCACCATTATCCTTGCGATGGGAAGTGTCATGAGTGGTATGTCCTTAGTCGCCCCTTGTATTTCCACTGTTTCTGTGGTATACTGACTTGGGTCCACTAGGCTAGACTTCACAACTGAATCATAATCCAAACCTGTATCATAAAGGCACCTTATGGTGACCCCATTACAAATAGCATCCTCACAAACTGGGGGGTGATAAGGTTCCTGTTGTCCATTAGGATTAACCTTTAATCTTTGCGTCCCCGACTTCATTGCAGCAATGTTTGAAGGTTTCCTTCTACAAAATTCGGTGTTATGGTTATCTTTCTTGCACCATTTACACCATCTTTTTCCTTGGTTCAACGGTTTTCTTTCATTGAACTTTTGGTCATTGAACTGTGAGTTTCTGTCGCGATAGTCATTTCTTGGCCGCTCAAAGTTTGTCCTACCTTTATTTCCCTGCTCTCTATTATCAAATTTATTAAATTGCTGTGGAGCTTTAAAATTGTCTATGTGCTTCTTTTTAGCACCACTTACCTCTGCCTGGGCTGCCTGATACCTCTCAGCGACATTTAAAACCTCTCCCAACTTCTACGCACCTTGTTCCATGAGAAATTTTCTCATGTCTGGAGCCATGGACTCTCTCAATTGCTCAATCATGATCATTTCTTTAAGATCTTGGGTCTTCCCCAGAGCAGTCCATTTCTCCAAATAGGTTTCCAGTCTAGCCGAGAATTGGTGGTATGTCTCCCCAGACAACAGTTTGGCATTTCTAAATTTCTTACGATAAAATTCACCATTCTTCTCGTACCTTAATAACAAAGCCTGCTTTAACATGTCATAATTGTCTTGGTCTTCCCTGTTCATTTTAGCAAAGACTTCATAAGAAGTACCTCTCAGTCCCTGTGATAGCTTTAAACTCCACCTCTCTCTCTCTCTAACCCATATGTAGTAGCTAATAACTCAAAACGTCCTAGGTACCCCTCTATGTCATCGTCTTTCTCAACAAAATGGTCCAAATGAAACCCCATAGCTGAGTTTGAGGCTCCCAGACTAGGCGTAGCATCTGAGGCAAAAGGGCTGGCACCATTTTCAGGAGACTGGCCTTGTAACTCCAGCTCCCTTAGTCGTAATTCGTGCTCCCTTTGCAACCTTCTATCTTCTGCCTCCCTTTCGGCCTTTTTATCTTCTGCCTCCCTTTCGACCTTTTTATCTTCTGCCTCCCTTTCGGCCTTTTTATCTTCTGCCTCCCTTTGCTGTCGTTTGTCTTCTGCCTCAATCTGCAGCCTCTTAATTTCTCTATCCGCCTCTAACCTCTTCTCTTCAGCCAACCTTTCAGACTCTAATTTTCTTTCAGCCTCTTTTTCTAATCTCCTTTCTTCCCGTTCAATATATTTATCACATTCAGCCGTTACGTATTGAATTAAAATCTGACCATCCATTCCCATCTCCTTTGCGGTCAGCACAGCAGCTGATCTAAATTTTGCTAGCTCCGCCATACTTTCTAAACAAATCTAGCAATAAGCAAAGTAAAATTTCCAATCTCTAAAGTAATTATAATTATTCTAGACCAAAATAATTCTAATTAACTAATTAACTAACACTGGCTGTGAATATTCACCAACTTCTAATTGCCCTTTTAATTTAAAGGGACACTTTTAATTTTAAGGGAATTTTACAATTTTGTTCCCCTAATTTTATTTCTCCCACCAGGAGATCCTTATATTACTGTTTATGCTAATTATCCCTGGACAAGACCCCAATATATGTAGTGGTTTTGATGGTATTGTATGATGGTGATATTACTAAGTGTAATGTATGAGGTCAGCTGTGAAGGCTCCTGAGATAAAATGTAGTTGTGAATTTTCAGAAGGCCTTTCTTGCTACCACTACGACCTCACACCTATCTTTTTTCCTAATGAATGTGGCTACGTTATAATCTAGGGTACTGAATGTAATGTGTTGTATTGACATATACAAACACACACACACAGATATTAAATAATATATTATCAATAAAATTTAGAACACAATGAACTAAATCCAGCTGGTGAAATTTTATAAAGTAAATCTTTTTTTTTAATTTATTTGTTCTGAACCAAGGTTTTATTTGGCCAGAACATATGAAAAGATTTTGGAATTTATGAGTGAATGGCATGAATAAATGACATGATAAACAAAATGTGTGTACGTATACAAATTTTAAGATTAGTTAGTATTTCTACAGTTTATAATTTTATTTTCCCTGGGAGAACGATGAATAGATGTGCTGTTGGGGTGGCTTCATCCCTCCCTGTCTAAGTTTACCAAACATTGTCCATTAATGATGGAAGTAAATGGGATGTTTTAGTAGGAATTCACTTTGGGTGTTATGTCTATGAAGTTGGTGTAAATCCAGCAGACCAGCCTGCTTACGTAACTTTGAAGGTGTAGCGCTGGTGCTGGAATCTGGTGGCCCCACCTCTCCGTGCTTGGGGGCAATATATCGGGTGGCCCCACCTCTCCGGGCTTGGGGGCAATACAAGGCTGTTCTGCCGAGATGCGACACTGCACGGGTCCTCACTGTCAATTATCTACCCAGCATTTGACACCACCTTTTGGTGTCAACATAAAAACTCACAGCTCTGAAATAAAGTATTGGTTTAGGTTCAGAACCTTACCTAAGGAGCCACTTCTACACGTAACAATTTACAATAACACCATTTAGACAGGGTCAGATCTCTCTGACCATACAACACACCTTACCAAGTTGGTTTCCCATAGGATAAGTTCTCCCAGACTACATATTCAGAAATATGTTTATTAGCTTCTTGCCCTAGGATAGGATAGGTGATATGTTCCACTGATCTCAACACCTGATCTGTCCTTCCTAATCTTTGCTGGAGTATATATAGTGTTTGTCCCTAGACCCTGAACTAGGGCGGGGGATCTAGAGCAAATCCTTACTTGTTTGTAAGGCTAGATTTCGATATGGCAGTATCAAATTCCTCGAAACCTTAAACAATATTCAAAATATGCAAAGAAATAATTTCAATCTTACCAGATTATGAATAAAGAACACAGAAATGCTAGCAAAACTCAGCTGAGCTGCTGGCTATAGTATGGCGTCCCTGAACTTATTTCAATTTATTTCATTTGGAAATCACCACACTTGAAATTTACTGTGTCTATCACTGGACAACTATTGAGGAATGGCAAAAAAGCTCGTCTGAGCGCGGATAATATGATTGTCTGTGGCCAATCAATGCCTAGGTTTTTTTAAATTCAAATTTCCTACACTAAAGTCATTTCAGTCATGCTTCAGTCAAGTATGGATTTTTATCTGTTAGTCCGTCCGTCTCTACTTGCGTTTTCACAAAAACTTACTTGTTTTTTGAACCAACCTATCCTTCCCCTCTACAAATTTGCCTGAAAAGTTATTTTTAGCCACAGCTCCCACCAATGTCCCTTCTCTTTCATTCTAACTAGATTTGAACACTTGCGTCTCAAGGTCGCGATTTTTGTGCAAATAGTGACATGTTAGATTCAATGCAGTCTTTCGCTGATGTGAACAACACTGTCTTTTGTCATTATCTTCATTATTAGCTATCCGTCTGTATAAATAAAAGCATATTATTTCACTGCTCAGAATGGGCCATCCGGCCAGCTAATTTTTATATTCCTAACATTAATATTAAGAAAAAGTTACTTTTTAAATTTTGTAATATTTCAAGCATCTGCGTTTGCCGCTGAATTCAAATAAAAGGCTTGGTATCGCAAAAGCGTCCAATAAATGACTGTGGCGTATCATATCCAAGGTCCCTTCTGTCGAGTTCCTTACTTTATGTCAACTTGGGAAACGTGACTTTTTCTCCGTTCCCCCCCCCCCCCCCCCCCCCCCCCCCCCCCCCCCCCCCCCCCCCAATTGCGTCTCCTTAGCCTTGCTAGTCTCACGCAATTTTTTCAGTCATATTTTTTTTCCTTTTGATCCGCCGTTCTCATCCCGTTCAAATGGTAACCGTTTTGATTTCCCGTCTAGCAAGTCAATTTTTATGGAGGGTGATGACCCGCGGTCAGGGCGATCATGTACTATCAGCAGCTTACGCATTATGTTTTTATCCTTACATTTTATCCTTTGGAGATATTTTTACGTTGTATCACTTGTTAATTTTATGACAACGAGCTAACACTTTAACGAGTCCAGTTCGTTTAACAAATAGGTCCGACAGGAGGATAGTGCGTATCTCGTCTGTGTTCATTGTTTAAGTGGTGTAGTCTGTTAAAACTTGGCGCGATTTCGAGATCTCCAAGATCGAGTCTTGCTCGGCGTAGACGAGAACCTGTAATGGTTCGGGTGTGACCTCGGCGAATTTAAGTTCTACTGAGACTGGGCCCGACTTGGCCATCTCAAACTGGTCACCGTCTAGTAGACTGGGGGTGAGGTCAAAGGCGTATAAGGCGTAACCGTGCTTAAAATGTCTATACTCGAGGTCGTTGCCGGCGTCTTTACCAACCAGTCCCATAGCTAGATTCGTTGCGAAGAAGGCTCTCACGTGCTGGTTGTGTTCATAATCTATGGACAAAGGCTTGCCACTGATGGTTCTGCCGTCCGCGCTGACGTTCAAATATATCAGATCAAAGGTAGCGAAATTGAACGGATTAGCCGTGTACGACCCGTTAAAAGCTGACGAAGTGACTAGTCCAATCACGATCCGTGTAGGTGTTTGACTGAGAAACAGATTATCCTGCATGTGCGATAGCATACCTCTAGGGATAGAGAAAGTTTTTAGTACAACTCGTTTCAAGGGGTACTTGGCATTACCTCGCACCAAGGCTTTCTCGTGGGCTAGAGAGACGGCGGGATTTAATTTAGCTTTCCGGACAACCAAGGCCGCATAAGTTATAATAGATTTATATCCAGCGGTAGGGTCGTGTCCCAGCACGTTGAAGGCATCTTTAGACGGGGTGAGTTTTACTTTAACTGTCACACCATTTAACAGGTAACGATCTTGAGCAAAGATATCTGAATGTAAACGACCCATCATATCAATCTCCTGAGAACCAGCCGCTATATGTCGACGCAGTCTTAACCCATTGTTATTGTCACCAATTGTGTCCGTAATAAAATTTGGCGTGTCTTTGTAAAACAGAGCCGATGTCAGATGACCTTGTTTGGGTTCCTCCCCGTAATTCAACGTGGCTTCGATGTAAGCTCTATAAGGGTAGGTGTTCTCGCTGGGTGTAATCAGCGTATCGTTCAGTGAAACGTCGACTTGGGAGAATAAACTGTGCAGGTAATAGTTGATCGGTGCCACCTCTGCGTCAACGGGTAATGCACCTCCATTAGCTAACGTAACTTTGGCGCGCACGTGCAGAAAAGTATTGAACAAGTCTAGATATTCCTCACCGTTTCCCGAAATTACAAATTCCACCGGGGCTCCGGGGGCTAAGGCGGCCAACGGATGTATCTCCACAAATTGTCCCTCTTCTACGACTGTCTGCGTTGGTGGTACGCTAAACAAATCTAGACCACTGTGAAGACACTCGCACGAGCTGGGGTGAATAAGCGCCATCATTCAAATATATCAGAGTACCTTCGCTTCTTCTGGTGAGAATGAGAAGGTGGAGCTCGGTTACTGCGTTTTATGCGTTTCGGTTCGCCATTTCTTTCTTTCTTTCTTTTTCTTCTAAGTCCGCTACCAGATTGGTTAGTGGTGAGGTGTTCAACCGCTCCCTGTAATAAACGTTGACCAGATTCTTTCGCTCGTTCACGAAATGCCTCGCCAACATTTCTCCCGGCCAACGCATCGCTTGCGACCTGTAGACCGGTCCCAAGCCCTTCTCTGAGTAAAGCTTTGCCACCAGTTTTTAACCACGGGAGAACCATACGACCGAGCCCGCCGAAAAAAACTACCCAAACCATGTCCTCTTTGACTTCTACCTCCGATAAACACTGGCATCCCGTGGCCAGCTTGGTTGCAGTAAAACTCCTCATACATCTTGGGGTTTCGTCGGATGGGTACGTGTCTGACCATTATGTTTCTAGTCAAAATCAAACCGTCTGTGAGTTCGGAAGTGTAGTGTCAACACCGAAGCTCCGCTAGTGAATGGGATAGTCTTAACCTGATCGTTAGTTTAAAGGATTTCCACCGCGTCAAACGAAAAACGGCTCAGGGGTACGTAGTGGGCTTTGTCGTAAATCCTGAAAACTGAAGCATTAGTCCTATCAAAATAGGCACAATCCGTAACAAAGGGACAGAGGCATCTCCAACCGGTCTCGCCGCTACGAGATCGCAGTACACGTATACATTTTTCATGTCGCTATCCATTTGTACTTCAGTCTCGCCTCGTAGTATTGGGTCGATGTCTGTGGCGAGCGACGCAGGAAAACCTAACATGTGTTTCAACGTCTCGCTAATTCTAACTTCAACCTCCGGATCATACAGATTCAAGGTGGCCTTATTATTGTTAAAATGGAATCTAACTCGGGCTTTTTCATCCACATCCGTGGCTAAAAGCAAACGATTCAACTCGTCGATCAGCGTGTCGGGTGACGTGTATAGACCAGCTGGTAACGTGAGTAGTATAGACTCATCTTCTTTGTTGGAAAAGTAATGTATCCATACATCATCCTCTAGCACGTTAAAATAACTTTTGGGAAATTGAATCTCAACCAAACCAACCTCATAACGTGAAGTCAAGTCTATAGTCTGTGGCAATTTGACAAAAAAGTGACCGGCGTTATTGTTTGGGTATATTTTCATCGAGGCATTGCTGGGTAAAGTCACGTAAAAACTCATCCTATCTTGGGGTTAGGTAACATGTAACCCAGACAACTGCTCATTAAAGCGATCCAAAACTTGCCGTCTGGTCCCTCTGCGTTGCTCCGACTCAGATTGAATAATGAGACACCGATGACGACATATATAACAATCATATGACAGAGGAAAACGATATCTAGTCGCGGGACTAGTTTCCCAAAAAAAGGCCAGAACGAGGTTCTCGCGGTCTTGGGAGGGGGTGGCCTCAAAACTGGGGTGCTCACGTCTTCTTCAATATCCATCAGTCTCGATATCTCGCTAGTTGTTTGGCTGAAATCCAGCTGTTGAATGACGAGTTATAACCGAACCATTTGACTAAATATTCTTTTATACCCCTGACACCTCGCCGTTCCTCCAAAATGGACTCGATTCGATAAACTATCTTGTCACCGACTCGTTGGAGTTCTTCTTGGTAAAAAGAACCTTTCAGTTCCACACCCGAATCATCTTTAAGGACGTACGTAACCGGTCTTGTTTGGTTTAGTCGGCTGATCGTAAACAACTCTTCTGTCCACGCCGGCGTATAACCCTTTTTAAAAGTTTGTCTGGCTTGGGCGATCCGCACGCGATCACCAGGTTTAAAATAGACTTTTCTACCGACGACGTCAGGGGTCGAATACAAAGTACGCCACAATTCTTCTTGATTGCTCGGGGTAACTTCCACCGGCGCCATCTTAATACTCCGATGATACGAGTTGTTGTAGTTGTGGACCAGTTGTTGTATCACGTCGACGTAGCAAAGACTGTTGGTTTTGGTAAAGTAACGCCACGTTTTTTCTTTGAGGGTTCGATTAAACCGTTCGACGATAGCTGCTTTGGTGTCTTCATTCTCCGTAGTGAAGAAATGGACCTTTTAGATTTTAAGAAACTTTAAGAATGTTTTGTTGACAAACTCACTGCCTTTGTCTGTTTGAAAATTTATCGGTTTGCGACTGTTAAAAATTGTCTTTACCGCTGCTACTAACGCTGTCCCAGTCTTGTTTTTCAGAGGAACAGCCCAAGCGAATTTACTAAACACATCAATACACGTTACTAGATACGAATACCCATCGTTGAATCTTTTTAAACCACGCAAGTCAATTAAATCAGCCTGGAACTGTTGGTCGATACCACCTGCAATGGTCGTACGTCGTTTAAATTTTCTGCGCAACGGTTTGTGTAGGGTGTAGCTGTCTTGATGACCTAACCACTCTTCAATTTTCTTACGACTAAGTTTGGTTGCACGTTGTAAGGGGGCGATTCCGCCATAAGCTCCAGGGCGTTTTGGGTCGTAGTAATGTCGTTTTAAAATCACTTCTTTGGCCATGGTTCCCACTTTGGCGCCTTTTTCCTTCTTCTGAGTGAATACGACGATGATTCTCGTACTTTACTAGCCACCTTTTTTCGATTAGTGGGTGTGACGGGTGGTGACTGAGGTGTTTTGTCGACGATCTCCTCTTTAAGTACAGTGGGTTGTTCGCTGGTTTGTGGTGGTTGTTTAATATCCACGAGACCTAGAGGTACGTGGCTGTACTGTTCTAGTCGAGTCAAATAACGCTGTAATGTTTGTTGATAGAGTTTAGCCTTGTCACCGAGTGGTAAATCTTGTCGATCCAAGACTAGTTGCATTTGAGTGTCCAATTCTCCCAAGTTATCTCTTAGAGCATCGGGTGGTCTATAAGGTTTTTCTAACAAACGAGGATCCATCAAAATCATTTTCTTAGCCATTTTACAAAAAACCTCTTAGTACAGCTAGTAAAGGTTTTAACAACACACTTAAGAAACCTCCAGTTTGTAAAAATTGTTTTCGTCTTTTGAGCGAGACTTTCTTCTTGGTAAGGGCTCGCAGGATGTTTTTGTAACGATGCATACGTCTCTTCTGATTGGGAGTTAGTGTAACGTTACCTTTTAATACGTTGTGACAACATTCACAGAGTGTTCCTACCAGCTCGGGTGATGCTGTTTTTATAACAGCCTTGATAACTGGTGGTTTGGCTGTACCTAGAAATGTTAACATATCAGCATGTTTTTTTACTTTTTCTCTCATTTTACTTGGGTACGTAAACAATATGTTGCTCCTCTGGGAAGATGCTTGAACGAAGCCTTAGATTATCTGGTGTGTCTTGCCGGAGGTCGATTAGCAAATAGCCGTGTGGGACTGAGGTTGCCTCCTTAAAACTCTCCTGAACATAGGCAGTCCGACCTGGGTACATCTGTTTGGCTAGATTAACAATCTGCGATCCATCGCGTGGATTTTTGAAAAGCACAATGTAATGAGAATTCAAACTAATGGTTCTGTGTTCTTTGTTCTTGCCAAATAAATTTTGCACGAGATAAAAGACGCTTATATTTTTATGATGAGACTTTTTTGTAAATAAACTAGTTACACGTTCGTCTGTTTCGTTCATGAGGTCATCGATAATCACCAACCGTCTCTTATCACCTGTCCACTGCTCAATAGCGGGCAGTCCTTCAACAAACTGAACTCCAGTCATGGAATTGTATAAAGGTTGCCATTCCCCGTAACACCAAATAATCTCTTCGGGTATGACTGTGACCATATCCTTGATATGTGTTAGGAAACGCTGGACAAAAACAGTCTTTCCAGAGCCAGTCGGCCCTGAAATTAACGCTGTAAAAGGATGTACAAACCTTGGGTCCATTGATAAGAATGATAACTTTCACTTACAACCAGTTATTTTATATCAAAAGACACAAACATTGTGAGAATAAAAAACGTGAGAATCAAACATTGTGAGATTCCAACAAAACGTGAAAATCAAGCATTGTGAGAACCACTGGTCAAGAATTTGAGAATCACTGGAGTAAAAAATGTAAGAACTCAACCAACATGTATTGAGAATCCCTGATCAAGAATTTGAGAACCTTTGGAGTAACGTGAGAATCAAGCATTGTGAGAATCAAGCATTGTGAGAACCACTGTGCAAAAATTGTGAGAATAAATATCACTGATACCGACATGTATTGAGAATCACATTGAGAACCACTGATCAAGAATTTGAGAATCACTGGAATTTAAAACATACACTTTTAAACAAATTCGTGTGTTAAAAGTTAGCATAAATATCTCTTATATATCATCTTTTAATATACATATGTTTTAGTCTAAAAATGTCTCTCTCTCTGTCTCTCTGTCTCTCTCTCTTTCTCTTTCTCTATCTATCTCGCTCTCTCTGTCTCTCTCTCTGTCTTTCTCTCTCTCTGTCTTTCTCTCTGTCTTTCTCTATCGCTCTCTCTGTCTTTCTCTCTGTCTCTCGCTCTCTCTCTCTATCTCTCTCTCTTTATCTCTCTGTGTCTCTCTCTGTCTTTCTCTGTCTTTCTCTCTCTCTGTCTTTCTCTCTCTATCGCTCTCTGTCTTTCTCTCTGTCTTTCTCTCTATCTATCTCTCTCTCTGTCTTTCTCTGTCTCTCTCTATTGCTCTCAGTCTTTCTCTCTCTGTCTTTCTCTCTCTCTCTCTATCGCTCTCTCTATCTCTCTCTCTCTCTTTGTCTCTCTTTTTAGTTATTTTAAAGCTTGCTTTTTCAAACAATATATTTTTGTTTAAATATTCAACTAAACCGTTTTAAAATGTATCTGTCTTTCTCTTTTAATACATGTTTTAGATAAGAAAAATATGTTTCCCACTTTAGTTCAAAATACGCTATTTTTTTAATAAACCGATGTTAAAATGGCTAATGTCTTTTCTTTCTCGAGACATCTGCGTGTATTGCAAATACAGGTCGCTAATTTTATCTTGGCACATGTCACAAATGTTTGCTTATGGTACAACTCGAGTCAAGTTATAAAACAGCTGTTCCCTGTGTAAACGAATTGTCGATATTCATCGATAATGAGCCGTGCCAACCGAACGACGACTTAACAGATGTATTGTTTGTTTAGGTATCTTATTACCAGGTGAAACAGACTGTTTCAGAACACCTGCACAGTGGGTAAACATTGGTCTGTTTTCGGGACGTGCTAATTACACTATTCAGTGGCCGTAAACCATTGTGTAAAAGGTAAGGTCATTCAACTCTGTTACGAGCGCGCATTTTTGGGGGATATAACGGGATGCATTGTTTCAGACATATCATTCAATTAAGAACCCTCGTTGCGAACACAACTCTGAAAGAAAAGAACCAATTGTTTTGTCATAGTACGTATTCGTTAGTTTTATTTTCTTTGTTCAATTGTTAGGCTACCATAAATATCTTTAACAATATCTGTTTTTTCGTGTGTTAAGATGTAAAATTATTTAATAACGTTATAAAAAGTTGATTGTTTGTATTCGGTACTCTGTGTTAAGATGTTAAAATATCTCTAATAGTATTATAAAAAGTTGTTTGTTTGTATTCGGTACTCTGTGTTAAGATGTAAAAATATCTCTATTTAGAGAATATATAAGTTTTAGTTGTTCGTTAAGTATGTTCTGTGTTAGGGTGTTAAAATAATTATTTCCTTTCATAACAGTCTAAAAATAAGACTGTGTTTTATTCTGTCTGTCTGTCTGTCTGTCTGTCTGTCTGTCTGTCTGTCTCTCTCTCTCTCTCTCTCTCTCTCTCTCTCTCTCTCTCTCTCTCTCTCTCTCTCTCTCTCTCTCTCTCTCTCTCTCTCTCTCTCTCTCTCTGGCTCTCTCTCTGGCTCTCTCTCTTTCTCTCTGTCTCTCTCTGTCTCTCTCTCTCTCTTTCTCTCTATATTTCTCTCTCTCTCTATTTAACTGCTTGTTACATATATGTATTTTATTCTCTTTCTCTTTGTCTCTCTCTCTATTTAACTGATTGTATTTAATTTTCTTTCTTTTTCTCTGTCTTTCTCTTTCTTTCTTTTTCTCTCTCTCTTTGTCTCTCTCTCTCTCTTTTTCTCTCTATATTTCTCTATTTAACTCTTTGTTACATATATGTATTTTATTCTCTGTCTCTCTCTCTCTTGCTCTCTCTCTCTATCTCTCTCTCTCACTCTCTTGTTCTCTCTCTGGCTCTCTCTCTTTCTCTCTGTCTCTCTCTCTCTTTTTCTCTCTCTCACTCTCTTGTTCTCTCTCTGGCTCTCTCTCTTTCTCTCTGTCTCTCTCTCTCTTTTTCTCTCTATATTTCTCTCTCTCTCTATTTAACTGCTTGTTACATATATGTATTTTATTCTCTGTCTCTCTCTCTCTCTCTTGCTCTCTCTCTATCTCTCTCTCTCTGGCTCTCTCTTTCTCTCTGTCTCTCTCTCTCTTTTTCTCTCTATATTTCTCTCTCTCTCTATTTAACTGCTTGTTACATATATGTATTTTATTCTATTTCTCATTGTCTCTCTCTATTTAACTGATTGTATTTAATTTTCTTTCTTTCTTTCTTTCTTTCTTTCTTTCTTTCTTTCTTTCTTTCTTTCTTTCTTTCTTTCTTTCTTTCTTTCTTTCTTTCTTTTTCTTTCTTTGTTTTTCTTTCTTTCTTTCTTTCTTTCTTTTTCTTTCTTTCTTTTTCTCTGTCTTTCTCTTTCTTTTTCTCTCTCTCTCGTTACATGTATGTTGTTGTATTTAATTTTATGTGTGAGTAATGTGTTTTCGTTTCTATTTCACAGATGTCTTCAATTCAAAATGTTTGTGGACAATGCGGCAAATATTTTACTCGAGCTCGCGATATCGCGAGACATATGCGGACAGTCCATACAGACAAGAATCATCCCTGTCGTGTGTGTCCTCAAATATTCACAAGTCGTGATGCACTCCAACAACATATTATGGTCTTTCATGGCCCAGCGGCCCCGAGATCCTCCACAGTGGAAGCCACTGCACCATGGGCCGCTATAGACTCCCCACTGGGGACCACCACTGCAACGGCGGGTGCTATAGACTCCCCACTGAGGACCACCACTGCAACGGCGGGCGCTATAGACTCCCCACTGGGAACCACCACTGCAACGGCGGGCGCTATAGACTCCCCACTGGGAACCACCACTGCAACGGCGTCCGCTACAAACCCCTCAGCGGGGACCAACACTGCACCAGGGCACGGTCTCACGTGTCCCCGCTGCAACAAAACATTTACCCGCCTTGACAATTTAACACAGCACATAAAGACAGTCCACTCAATGCCTGGTTTTAGCTGTGACATTTGTGGAAACAATTCACCCGACGCAGCAGTTTACGGGCCCACAGAAACCACCAACACCAGACTGTCCCCACACCAACATCAGGTGCCCCACCAGGCGCCGAAACATTCCCCACACCAACAACAGACTCAAGCTCGGGGCACCCACAAACATTACCTGCAGGTGCCACTACAGACTTATCATCAACATCGAGATCGGGGCACCAACAGACATCATCTGCTGCAGCAGGGACCACACCATCGACGAGCACAGCAACAACTTCGACACTACCATCAGCGACCTCTTCCTCAAGCCCCACCCCATCCCACCCACCAAAAACAGGCCAGACCAAGAAACAACCCATGACCAGCACCCAAACCCATATTAAAAAACCCCGCTTGTCGTCAGAAGTAGACTCTTTAGAAGACTTACAGGCTGACATAAAACAAATCTACATCGATAACTGGCAAGCAATTAAAACACACTCCAATAAACATAAATATCTGTCCACATTCACTTTTTTTCACAGACCAACAGAAAATATGGACTGGGACCGTCTCTTGCTCCCTGTATTTACACAACAGACAAAAAGATTCAAAATAAACTACAGTTTCCACATCATCTTGAGACACAGAGAAACAAATGACCTTCGCTTCTTTCACGCTTCCTCGAATAACACAGTCGTCTTAGATCAGCCACACTTAGTCAACAACATCACAGATTTCAAAGCTTTTCTCTCACAGTTACACGATAGCGATATTGTCACACAAGCACAGTTAAATAGACCAAACACAAAATACTTTGTCGAAGCCATCCCAGCGACATCGTTCTATCTGTATCATATCCAAGACTTTCCCATCGGCTGCTGCATACAAGACATTCCCTCTTTCATCACAGACAATAACCACATCCATACACTACAACACGATTCACATTCAAAACCATACAGTGATAACTTTTGCTTTTTTAGATGTCTAGCCGTTTTTAGGGGTGGTGCCGTTAAGAACGTTAGAACACCGACGCGCCGGCTAGTCGAACAGTGGCAAACACACCAGGGACTTAGGTCCCTCATCGATTTCCCCGGGGTTAGATTAATCGATATGCCCCAATTAGAAAAAATTTTTCACGTAAATATTGACATTTTTGAATTTGACGATGAGGAAAACCTGACCCCCAAACTTAGAGGTAGCGACACTTTTAAAGATACGTTGCGTCTGTTGATGTTTAAGAACCATTTCATGTACATAGCAGATATCGATAGGGCCAGTAACTCTTTTTCGTGTCCCGATTGCGGTAAGTTGTGGAAGATTTATAGGGATATGACGCGCCATGAAAAGCGCTGTACCGGCTCTAAGTGAAGAGAAACATTTAGAGGTGGTGTGTATAATCCTCAAGAGACCATTTGGGAATTAATCGAGGAGGAGGAGGTGGGCATAGACGTAGACACAAAATTCGTCTTCCCTTATAGAGCCACATTTGACTATGAGTGTTTTTTTGAGAACACTCTAGAGTCAAGTGGTAATGCCACTACCTACACAGCCAAACACATGCCCCTGTCGTGTTCGGTGGCTTCTAACGTCCCCGGTTTTGAAGCCCCCGTGTGTTTTATCACAACGGGTGATCCACAGGAGTTGGTCAATAGGATGGCTGACCATCTGCTCAAAATTGCCGCGGCCTCTTATGAGATTCTGCGTGCGTATTTTGACGACGTTTGCACCCAACTCAAGGCTTTAGAGACGATCGGTACTTCATACGGGCTCCTTGGTAGATTAGAGGGTTATTTGGGGCAGCTACCGGTGTTAGGTTTCAATTCGGGCAAGTACGACGTGAACGTAATCAAACCTATCTCATCCGATATTTCAGGGAGGAAGACTTCCAATTTTTAGTCAAGCGAAACAATAATTTTATGTGTATTGCCACTAGCGAGTTAAAGTTTTTAGATATAGTCAATTACCTAGCACCCGGTTTTAGCTATAGCAAATATCTCGCGGCGTACAATGTTAAAGAAACCAAAGGATATTTTTGTTACGAGTACATAACAGATTTAGCAAAGTTAGACGAGACAGCGTTACCACCCCACTCGGCATTTTTTTCCAAACTTAAAAACACTAACATTTCCGCCGATGAGTACGCCGAATGCCAGAAGGTGTGGGCCGAGAACCACATGACCACGTTGCGCGACTTTCTGACGTGGTACAACAATAAAGACGTGGTCCCCTTCCTGGCAGCGTTAGACCGACAAGTTAGTTTTTACGTGCGCCTAGGTGTAGACATGTTTAAAGATGCGATCTCCGTGCCCGGTGTCACGTTAAAGTACCTTTTCAAAACCCTCCCGCCCAACGTCATGTTTTCTTTATGTTCGAAGCAGGAGGTAGATTTGCATAACATCTTGCGCCAAAACATCGTCGGGGGACCGTCAATTATTTTTCACAGGTTCCACGAGCAAGGCAAAACCCGCATTAGAGGTTGCAAAACGGTTCAAGCCATTAAAGGTTTTGATGCCAACGCCCTTTATTTGTGGGCGTTAATGCAGAAAATGCCCACTGACTTTCCCGTTAGACGGTACAAGGATGATGGTTTCAAGCACCACACACTCCACAAATATACCGTGCAGTGCCGCGATTATTTGGCTTGGGTGTCCCACCAAAAAAAAGTGACCTTAAAAACCCAGTTTAACTGACGTGAGAATGCGTTGGGTGATGTATGCGTTAGGGTAGACGGTTGGGACAAATACTCTCGTACCGCCTACCAGTTCCATGGGTGCATATTCCACGGCCACCCTAACTGCCCACTAACCGCCGGTCGTGACGTTAACCCAGTCAACAACAAACCATTGGCTGAGTTGTACGCAAAGACGGTGGAAACAAGTTCTTATTTACGGGGCCATTGCAACGTTACCGTTGTCGAAATGTGGGAATGCGAGTGGCAGGCGTTGAAGAAAACCGACCCATCAATCCGTCGTTTTCTGAACGCCACCTTCCCGAACCAGAAACCATCTTACACGAAATGTCGGTACCCCCTGACAAAAGAAAATATTCTCGCCTCGGTGCTGGACGAGACCTTGTTTGGCCTAGTCGAGTGTGACATCCATGTCCCCGACCCTTTAAAAGACCATTTCTCTGAGATGACGCCCATTTTTAAGAATGTTGACGTTACGAGGGAAGATATTGGGCCTTTCATGCGGGAATACGCTGAAAAACATAAACTCCTGACTACCCCCAGACGGACGTTGATCGGGAGTTATGTGGGCAAAAAGATTCTCCTGACGACACCTCTGCTTCGCTGGTACCTAACCAAAGGCTTAGAAGTCACCTGTATCTACCAGTTGCTTGAGTATACACCCGTGACGTGTTTTAAACGGTTTGGAGACACTGTTTCGAACGCGCGTCGACAGGGTGATACTAATCCTGCCTACGCCATTACCAGCGAGACCATGAAACTGCTAGGTAACGCGGCCTACGGCAAGACATTAACCAATAAGGCGAAGCATGTGGATGTCTCGTACACGATGGGCGAGGGTACTTCTGACCAAATAAACTCACCCCGCTTTAGGAAAATGACGTTAGTGACTGACGAGATTTTTGAAGTAGAGAAACTTAAACAGACTATATGTTGGGACCTCCCCGTCCAGATAGGATTTTTCGTGTACCAATACGCTAAATTACGCATGTTAGAATTTTACTACGACTGTTTAGATAAATTTGTAGATAGGTCAGACTTTCAGTTGTGCGAGACGGACACAGACAGCCTTTACTCTGCCCTTAGTTCAGACAACTTAGCGGACGTTGTTAAGCCCGCTATGCGACAGGAATTTTATAGCTCCTACCACCAGTGGTTCCCCGCCGAAGTATGTCCCGACCATAGACCCGTTTTCGTCGCTACCGAGGGTAAAACGCGCGCCCTTTGTCAGAAATGCCGCGAACAAACCTTATTCGACAAGCGGACACCGGGTCTTTTTAAATTAGAATACGAAGGCAGAGGGATGGTTTCCCTCTGTAGCAAGACATATCACTGTTTTGGCGACTACGACAAAACCACCACCAAAGGACTCAACAAACACCACAACAAAGTAGACAAACACACATTCCTAGAAGTCATCAACACACAACAGGTACAGGGTGGGAAAAATATCTGGTTCCGGGCACACAGATCCTCCATCTACACATACGAACAACACCGCAACGCTCTGTCTTACTTTTACATAAAACGACAGGTGCATCCCGACAACGTCACCACATCACCCCTCAACATTTAAACTGTCTCTTTCAGATACCACATACAACACCTCTATTTCTTACGACAATGTGACGACAATGTGACGACACCCCTCAAGGTCTGGCCTGTACCCCTGTGATAATGTATAAAAAATCTGTGATATACATCTTCCTATATAAATATGTATTATTGTAAATATCACTATGTGAAAATATCAATGTTTGATTATGTCATCATATACACCATATAATTGTATATTCATTTGTAAATAAATCTGTGAAAATGTATTACGTTAAAAAATACTATATATTACCATGTATGTTTTTGCTACTTCAAAAACACTATTGAATATAAAATAAAAACTATATTAACTAAAACGCTTTTTTTTACTTATATCGTCTCATTGTTTGTCTAAATGTTCGTCTAACTATTCGTATAACTGTTTGTATGTCTCAATATATATCGTCTTCTTGTTATCTTCCTATTGTCTCCCTATTATCTAAAAGTTTGTCTAACACTACCTAAGTTGGCTATAATATATAAAAACCATCTTGCCACATTTTCCTTATATTAACATCGTCTTCTTGTTATCTAAAACACGCCATCTTGCCCCTCCTCTTCCTATTATCTCCCCCTTGTTATCTCAAGTCCGCCATCTTACCCCAAATAATCTCCCCCTTGTTAGCTCAAGTCCGCCATCTTGACCCAAATAACCTCCCCTTGTTAGCTCAAGTCCGCCATCTTGAGCCTGCAGATTGCGCTTATATAAAAGTCACGCGCCTGCAGAATTTTTGCTATATAAAAAGTCACGCGCCTGCAGAATGATACCTAAGTTGCGCATTGTATACTACTTAGCTGTCTTTGTCCTGTCATTTTGACGCAATATATGTAGAGGGCTATTACAGTCACGTGAGCCTGCAGGGGACTTAAAGTGTGTTTAGGCCTCCTGTGTCTGGTTACCCAACCTTTTGCAATAAATAAATAAGTATATGGATTGAACAAGCAGAAACACTCGAATAAACTTCTGACATAACGGCCAGACAGCCAGATAGCGGTCTTTCACATAAATTTACTTCTTAATGGCTAATACAAAATTTAAAAAAAAGGACAGAGATAACAGCCCAGTGGTCCAAATGTTATATAAATTTGCACAATATACCCCACTTACGATGGAGAGATCACACCTCTTGTCAGGTTGCGACGTGATGTCGACTCTCGGAAATAAGTGGAAAAACAAACGTAACCATGTGATATTTTAAGCAGCAATGATAGTGAAGTTAGGGGAAGGCATCCACATTTTTTCTAAGGGAAACAACTTAACTATTTTAAAACTATAAAACTAAATAATATATTTTCATTACCTCTTTGATTTTATCAATTCATTATATTCAAGTTATTTAAGGCGCAAAAGATTCATCTACTTTTATCAGTACATTTTTTAAATTGTTAAAATTTTTTTTGTTTTCTATGTTTAAAATTATGAAACTTTTAATAGTATGGAGTTTATGCACATGCTAAAGTAGCGAACACTTATATGCTCTGTCACTTTCATTGATGTTCGTGTAATATCTTGTATTAAGACACCAACTTGTTTCATCGGCGCCCGAAAGCGGACTTCGACAATCCATTAAACATATTTTCTGTCTTGGTCGTTCCTCCTCTACCCTGGGGCCGGATTGGCAAAGAGTTATGGCGTTCGTCTCTAAGTTCAAAGGTACCGGGTTCTGTTCCCGGTACATGGAATGGTTTTGATGGAATATGTTCATAACCACTGGGAACTAATAATTTCAAACTGCCCGCGATCCCCTGCGTAGTGAGATCAGATATCTAGCCTTCGCCGACAAGGGCGAAAAAAACAGGAATTCCCGTCTGCAAGTTGCGCCCTTTAAAAATTCTTCGGCAGTTGAAAATCGCAAAGAGTAGTCCATACGTGATCTAAGGGAGGAGATCGGAGCACCTATGGAGTTGACCGTGTGCATTGATAATGGTCCTTAAAACAAAACAAACAAACCTCTTCTACCTTGGGGTGTAGAATTGTCACAGGACGGATTGGGGCGACCTTTTCTCAATCTCTTCACTACGGCAGTACTCATTTTCAATTGTTGTACGTACTGATTATCTGTATTTCCGGGTCGACACATTTCTTTCGGCTATGTAGCAGACATTTTGTATGTTCAAACATTCTTACACTCCTCACAGAGATAAGTCGTCATGTCTTTTTGGTTATCCTGATAAGGCCATGGTGCGTTCTTCGCCAAGATCGTAATACGCTGTAAGTTTGATAGCCACTACGCGGAGACACCTTATGGGCATACATCTTCTGTTACTTGGCCATCGTTTAGGTCTTGGTATAGACTATTGCCTGAGGTGTTAACTTCCTAAATGACTCTATAATTTCCAGGTTTTTAATTCACCCTTGCTTACAGTTGTGTGATGATGTCGTTTCAATTCTCCAACAGAAATCCCAAACAAAACAGCAAACTTTATATAGTTGATAACTGCCAAGTGATCATATAAACCCTTATTCAACTTGAAGGAATACGAACAGTTTCATGTATATTACCAAAGTACATCAACGAAATCATCTTATTCAGTTCCTCTAATTTTGTCTGTATATCTTTCTATATTTTTGACAGTTTGGCAATGCTACTCCGCAGTTTCAGTCTTTGTAGCTTCGTTAATTTATTCCTCGTAGTACTCAATTCGATTGTGTATACGTTCTCCATCTACTAGTACTTCAGGAGTATCTATTAAGGATTTGGGCGCTTCACTTGGAGGAATCTCTACTTCATCAACGGCTAATTCTATCAGCTTGCTTATCTCTGCTATTGTGTTGCTTCGTTGGTTCATATCTACAACTTTCTTAGCTGAAAGTAATAATTATACAGTCAGCGTCGAAAGGCAATCAGAACGACTGTCTACTTATGTATAAAAGTCAAAAATACGATTTCACACACAATCTTGTTCTTGGCGATGAGGTTAAAACCCTTGTCAATATCCTGTAAATCACAGTATAATAAATGCCTTGAAATTCTCAAAGACTGAGCCGGACTTTTGTGACAGTCTGGGTGAGCGCCTGGCTGCTACATCATCAGATAAAATCACGACGTTGTGCTATGGCTCTCTAGATGCAGCTAACTAAGAATATTTATTCTTTTACTAATCTCATAAGTGGTGCGGGGCATGCCGACTTAGAGCATTTTTCATTAGTTATACAAATTGTAAAGATTTATTTCATTAGCTACAACTATCGTTACCTACTTATCATAGAATTTAAATAAGCTCATGCAAATGAGGTGATGTAGTCCTCTTTTTAGCGTTGCTGTCATCGTTGTTGAGCAACTCCCGCCAAAACTTAAGGAACACAGTTAGACAAAGTTTTGTGCTTCGACTTCTATGATGCATTTAGTAATTTATTCTGTCTTTATTTATTACGTTAACGTGGGTTACTAGCGTTAGAGTAGGCCATCCGGTCACATAAATATGGAAACTTGCTTCATAAAATATGCTTTTGAGTAAGTTGAGCTTGCTAGCTGTATATGCGAATCAACTTGTAAATATGGAATCTTGATTCTCAAAATGCGCTCTTGTGAGTGAGTTGAACTTGATATTTTGAATATGTAATTGTTGAGGATGCTTCATGATGTGATTGTTACGCACAGATTTTTTTCGAAAGACATTGTGTAATTATTTTCGAAAGACATTGTATAATTTTTTCTAAAGACATTGTATAGTAACTTGCTTGGATTGTACATTTATTCTTTCGCACAGTCTAAGCTAGATAACTCTTGTATTAACTGTGAATCATTTTACAAGGATGATTACTTTCTCTTGTGACGGGACTCCAGGTCCACTTTTTTGAACGATGTGTTGGTCATTCTCCTTGTATGGTAGTATCGGGCTACCGTTTCTTCGAATGATTGAAACCAGTGTTGAGGATTCTTTTGCTGTCCATATAAGGCGCGATTTCTTACTAAATCGTTCTGGAATGTTCATCAACCATCGTCTCGTTTCTGATTACTACTCAAGTATATGCGTTCTGCGCATGTCTGACTTTAAGAGAGTTAGAATCGTCTTCCGCCAGGCGGGGAAATTCGAGATGTTGTTCTGAGCGATGCAGGACGCAATTTTAGCGTCGCTGTGATTTGTGATAGGGAATGAGGAATCCTTTTGTGAGTTAGTGTAGCTAACAAGGTCCTTCCCTTTATGTTTCGAAACGCCTGGAGGCGTATGTTTTGTGGTGTCGATTTTCGAAAGAAGGTAATATCTCATTTAACTTTGAAATCTTTAATTTGACATTTTGTTGACGATGGTCGATTTCTGCTCGCTCACGTTATTACAGAAGTAGAGGGTCTTCTATTAGAAGTCACACCCAGGTATCTTTATACCTGTGATCTATATATACACGGGATATGCTATGCCCGAAGAACAGTTCTACGTTCTTTGAAAACATCGCTATGTCGGCGATTACACCTTTGTCGAGGGTTAGACTTAGGAATGTTATAAAGGTCAGGTTGACCTATACTCCATGTATGCTATTCACGTGCGGACGATAATGGACTTATTGTATACATCTGATCTGCTAGCATCAGGAGGGGAGTATTTATTATTATCTATGAACATTGATGATCTGCAGCTGACACTGTTGTAGAATTAATATTTATGAACTTTAGGTACTCAGATCTGTGCCATATCATTTATACGAATCCATGAACCAGAACTTTATGTTACTGAATACACTGGACTATTGTTTACTCTATGTCTGATGAGAATTGGATCCTACATGACTATCAGTTGGCACCAACATCATTTTGAATGCTGAAACTATTGAACTGTGATGTTTATGATGTATGTAAAGTAACTGTCGTTGTGGCGTGAAATAAATGATGAAAACGTCCAGAGTAGTTACCTCCTTATGATTTCGCTTGTCAGTTTGCCTGTGCTGTAACTCTGTGGACTAGCTAACTATTTTACACATAGCAACAACAAAAACCAGATAGGACACACTACACTACAACTATAATATACCCGGTGTCGATAGGGGTGGTAATTGAAGTCAGCCTAAATCCACCCTTATCATTTCATGGTGGCCAAAAGTTGGTTTATTCTGGTACCAGCTCTCAAGGGGGTCAACAAACCCAGACATCATCATCATACTACATACAAGATTGCAGTTCAACTCACTACCTTCAATCAAAGTACCCGACGTTGCTGATTTTGGAAAGATTTTCAAAGTACCCGGCGTTGCTCGTCAAGTTATCAAAGTTTCCTGACTGAGAAGGACAAGTGCCGGTTGAATCGATTTCCTGTTGCGGATTCAGAAGGTCAAGTGCCGAGCGAATCGATTTATATCTAGAAGGTCAAGTGCCGAGCATAGTAAGGATTCAGAAGGTCAAGTGCCGAAACAACGTTTCCAGTATTAGAAGCTCATTTCCTTCGTCATTGCTGTTTATGGGAGCAGATGTTGATCAACGTTGGATCATTTTTCCCCAGATCACATCCTGTTCTGCACCGCGCTGACGTTTGGACTTATAGAAGTTAAGTGGCCTGTTTTGTTTGTGAACTGTGCCCTTATATTCTAACTGAGCCTTCTACTCATACAAATCTATGAAATTAAATATATTATCATAGTATTATACAATGAAGTGTTGTGCAAACAGCGGTGTAATATACCAATATACCGCAATATAATATAACACATATTTAAACAAAGAGTACATTATATAATGCATTATTAATCATTACTGTGCTGTTTCTCGTAGACATAAATACAATCGATACAAGAAGATGTGGACATCATCCGCTCCCAATCCAGGACAGGACTAGATAACTTCAAAGTTCCACAATGTACAAAATCTCGCAGACTTCAATGATGTGCTGCGAAAATATCAATAACACAAATCTTTAAGACGAATGTTTAATCTCTTAATACAATCATTAAAATATAATAACTAAATGTGGCCATGTGATCTTTTGGCCCGTATATCGCTAACTAAGCCTTCTTCTGTTATGATCAAACCGGTAGCAGAAAAAAAGGAAATTACATGGTACAACGTTATAAATTCCCAAAAAGTGAGAAAATATGTGCTAATATGTCATTATAGTATTGAATTGTATATCAGGAAATATATATGACAGAAGAATTATGTGGAATCGTGTGGGCACCTGGACAGAATGTCTGCCATCACATTATCCGAACCACGGATAGCTCGCACCGTGAAATGAAATGGTTGAAGAGCTATGGAATATCGAGTAGACCTCGAGCTCTTCAAGTTTTTGCTCTGAATAGCAGTAAGAGCTTTCTGGTCGGTTTCCACAATGAAATGCGCGCCTAGAAGAAATCTTTGTAACTTCAGAATAGACCATACCATAGCTAATAATTCACGGTCTAAAACCGAGTAATTCTTTTCTGCAGCATTTAATTTCCTAGAGATATACATCACTGGGTGCAGAGTATCAGAATACTCCTGCATAAGTGCTGCCCCAATCCCAGTTGACGAGGCGTCACTTCGAAGAACAAAAGTCTTCTCAATAGTAGGTAACCTAAGGATAGGTGGAGATGAAAATAGAGTTTTAACCTGGTCCAATGAGGATTGACATTCTTGAGACCAGCAGATCAGATTAGGCGATCCTTTCTTCAATAAAGTAGAAAGCGGTGCCATAATGGAGGACAGATTCGGAATGAATCGTCCGTAAAATTGGATCAAACCTAAGAGACTCCGCACTTGTTTCTTCGTCTTAGGGACAGAAATGTTAAGTATTTTTGAAACATTGTGGTCCTCTGTCTTTAAAAGACCATGACCAACACGATGACCCAGGAAAGAAATCTCACTAAATCCTATAAAAGCTTTAGAGGGTTTTGCAGTCAAGTTATACTCGCGAAGAGTAGACAGCAATTCGTATAAACCCAAATAGTGATCTTCCCAGGAATCACTGAACAGACAGTGATAAGTCCAAATTAAAGCAAGGGCAGTAATTGTTATGAGTCTCGGATGCACAATAGATTATAGTGGTTATTCCACTTGAACAGCTGTTAATTTATTTTAAAAAATATGAGTGTATCGCATTCGAATCTTCGAGATGCAGAACGTTTTTCACGGTGGCGTAGTTCCACGTGAGTTAAATGTTCTAAGCTATTTTTGACCATGTGAGCGAGAGTTCTCGGGAAGCCCCACGGATGTGATTGGCTGGGGTGTTCTGGGGGAGAATGATTTTGGGTGTCAGAGTGTGTGCCGAGCAAGTGCACTGGGGAGATGTAAAGTGTTTTTCAATGTGTACCAGTGTACAGGCATTTATGCTGAGATATATTATGTGTGATTATCCCAGATGAGATGTATTAGCTATGGAGATGTTTCTTAGGCCTTGGAGTATACAGGCCGGTGTTTAAAGATTATGTACATTTTTGAAGAGTTTGTGTCCTGGGCGTGACTGGAGAAATCAGCCCAGTGTTTTCGAGGGAAGCCTGTACACTGCTTGATGTGTCGACTTATATTATGAGGCCTATTATTTATCAGCAGTCTTCTAGATGGATTAAAGACAGTGCTTGATGTGTCGACTTATATTATGAGGCCTATTATTTATCAGCAGTCTTCTAGATGGATTAAAGACAGTGCTTGATGTGTCGACTTATATTTTGAGGCCATAGAATTATTAGTACTGCCGTGTCAGCAGTCTTATGGATGTATTGCAGAGCGCTGAGACGTCATATATTTTGAGGCCATATAATTATTAGTACTGCCGTGTCAGCAGTCTTATGGATGTATTACAGAGCGCTGAGACGTCATATATATTGAAGGCCTATTATTTACTAGTACTGCGATCCCCAGCAGTCTTATGGAGGAATTAAAGAGCGCTGAGACGTCATATATATTGAAGGCCTATTATTTACTAGT
The DNA here is from genome assembly GCA_024509875.1 of Oreohelix idahoensis. Lineage (NCBI taxonomy): Eukaryota > Metazoa > Mollusca > Gastropoda > Stylommatophora > Oreohelicidae > Oreohelix > Oreohelix idahoensis. Next base: position 236,550 of record JAMPIV010001390.1, on the reverse strand, counting down.
ACTGCAATGGTCAGCAGTCTTATGTACATGAATTAAAGAGCGCTGAGACGTCATATATATTTGAGGCCTATAACTATTGGCACTGCGTTTGCCAGTAGTTCTTCTTGATGGATTATTGTTATTATATAATGTGGATCCTTTTTTGGTATGCTATTGTGACCTGTGTAACATGCTGTACTTCGTCTACGTTATTGTGACCGTGTTGTGGTGTAATAAAACTCTTCATTAACTGTCACAAGGCGTTTAACCCTCCATGACTCGTACGTGAGCTATCGTACGGTGAGTGACTGTTTCTACACACCCTTCACATATCATACACGGTAACAGCACAGCAGTACACCCTGAATAATTAGCCTACATACAGTATGCAACGAACAGACTGGATGAATAGCAGCTTGTATCAATTAGGATATGGAATGGTGATGGAACAATCATACTTTATCAGTTGGAAGGAATACTAGGAATAAGCGTCGTTATCAGTGGTGGTTTCCAGTTCAAGTTGGATCGAACTTACGACATTTATAATAAGTAGCCTGTGTGGCGTGATATGATATATAACAATCCTGGTATTCGACTACTCTATCGTTAGCTATTGTACACTTCATCTGCAACAGTGGATGTAACATCGTTTTGCAACATATACTGATTGTTACAGTGGCGGCAATCAATAAGCCTAGCGGCAACAGTCGTGCCCAAAACTTTCGGACGTGATCCCACGTCACCTGCGTTATGTGACTTTCTTCTATGCTGCGTGTCGCATTTAAGAATCCATCATCATTAGCAAACTATAAACTGATGACATCACCAACTACGGGTGCAATAGTGGTTGTTTTCAAACTTACATGGTGTGATACCTACTATAAAGACTTGCCCCAAAACAGACGTTAACATAACTAGGCGGTAACATATCTGATGGAGTGCAGCTTATTAATACCCATCTACATAGAGGATTATAACATATCCAACATTTCCATTGCCAAGATATGCTTCATGATTCAGTTCTGCTTTTTTAATTGAAGTTTTCAAGTGAGCTGTGCCAGTATTTTGGTGGCGCAATTACAGAAGTTTACCATCATAGTATACAAGAGATGTCAAGTACCTCCTTTCAAGTGGATTATCAACGAGATTGACAGACTGTGTACCCCTACAGTTACAGAGGGAATTCAAGCTGATATGCAGTCATTCTACACGTATGCCTCAAGTAGATGATTGGCAGTAATACAGTTCCTGTTTACCTGTGCGGTTTACGAGCACACATACCGTAGCGAGGACAAAGGACCTAAAGTGAGAAGTGTCAAGCTGCGGTGACCTTATGCGATGAACTGTTTTCCTCAGCTGACTTTGTGATGTGCAGCGTTTTGGACGGGCGAATTTCCCTTTATTGAAGATAAGTGGTTTATGTTGTGGAAACTGTGCCATTTTATCTTGTGTCAACAAGTCTTCCTATATATATTGTGTAATATTTGTTGTAATGAATATTTCATGTTAAATATTCTATGTTTCATGTCTACTTATGAAGATTATATCCCAGTTTACCCAGGGCTTCATAAGTGTTCTTTAGGATTTGTTTTGTAAGTGTCAAGTTTGTGACAATTCCGGTTTAAGGCTACAGACCTTACCGAAGTCTAGTTTGCGATTTGTCTTTTGGGACAAGTAATTGTATAGGTGTGACGTAACGTTTCATTGTGATTATTGTAGTATTTTTTCTCTGTTTTTTAGTTTATTGATTAATTTGTTTGTGAGCGTCTTTCTCTATTTCCTATCTTTTAGTTTTTATACACATTTTCGTTTATATCTTATTGATTGAACCACTATGGACCCTGATATGGACTCTGATATGGATCCGGATAATATGTTGCCTATATTGGTATATTTATTTCAGGATGGCCAGAATAATGAGAATTTGCAATGCCCAGAACTCGAAGAACACGTAATGGATCGATTTCTGGCTAATGCGTCATTTTAAGAATTTTTGCTCGAAATAATTTTCAATCCATTCCTCATTTGGTAATGTCTGATGATTTAGCAGATTTACTAAATTATCTTCGTGTGTTTTTGAATAAGCATATGGATATTAAACACGATCACATTGTGAGAAATATAAAGAAGATAATTTTCAAGGACATTCAGGATGTCCAGGAAGAGAAGTTGAAGGATGAGAGTCAGATGGAAGAAATTAAACATAGTGCGCTACAGGAAAGGGAGAAGATTTTAGAAAGTGTTGCTAAGGAGAGCAAATTACAGGCAAAAGTTACTAAACTTGAAAGTGATTTATATAAATCAAACTTGGATCTTGAAAGAGGGCAAGAAGCATTAAATTCGGCATTGTGCAGGATTAAATACTTAGAAGCTGAGTTGAAAGTCGAGCAAGGCGAAACTATTAATCTCACGCACAAACTTCAAGAACAGAAAGAAAAGTATGACAAGTTGAAGGTTGAGAGCAATGTTCGTGAGAAGATTTACATAGAAATGCTTCATAATGTGTTAGATGATAATGATATTCTCAGTTGCCAACTGAAAGAAAAGAAGAAGATACATGAGAAATTGAGAATTCAGGCGAAAAAATGTGAAAACTTATGTAACGTATTCGGTCGTCGACTTAGAGAAAAGTATTTGGCATCTCCCGAGGAGGTTAATGAGCTTGGGAATGGCCAGAAGAGTAAGACCGAGGCGCTTCATATAGAGTTAACACAGTTAACAGCAAATAGGGAAAAGTGTAGTGGCTACCCAACAGCCTCTTCTGCCCCACATTCATTGATCAACGGGTTCAAACGCCTGTTGGCTATTGCTGTTGAAACGGACTACACATTCAAGGAAGAAGACAGGACCAAGGAGTTCTTAAAGGACCCATTGAAGTTTGCTGCTGTTGCCGATACAGTTGCACCAGCTTCAGCAGCCAATTTAGCACAAAAAGAAGAGAAGAAGAGATTGGAAGAGTTAATAATGGAGAAGGATAAATTAGCTAAGATTGAGAAATTACTAGCGGAGGAAAGATGTAGAGTTTTGACATTCGATGACGTAATTAAGAAACAAAGTGAACAGATTTCACTTAAAAATATTGGAATTACGGAATTAAGGGAAAGAGTGGACGGTTTGGTTGATATAATTTTAGGTAGAAAAATGCTGTCTACTGTCAATGTTGACAAGGTTAGACAGAAAGACGGTTATCAACACATCTTAAAAGCGTCGAGTCAGCAACAGACACTCGATGCCAAAAATAACATCAAACATGGTGAGCGAATATCCTTGCGTGGCAGATATAATTTTCATCGTACTAGTGACTATTCTGGTAATATTAATAATTCCTGGCGACAGGCCAACAGGGTTAATTCTACTGTGATACTTGATTCTGTACATCACAGTAAAGACAAGGATAATGTTGCGTGGGTGGTTTACTGGTGTTGGAGGGTCCTTTGTTCTATTATTGTAAGTTCAGTTGGGATGCTTGCTTAATTATCGTTACGCCACTTGTGTCCAAGCAAACCCCGGCTCCGTACGAACTGATCCATTTATTTCTATAACTTCTTACAAGAAGAGAGTTCACCAGGTCAAAGGACCATCAACAATGCAAAGTTGAAGCAATCAAAACGTAATCAAAGGAATGTGGTAAGCCTTTGATTGAGTCCAATATTTAATACAAAATTGACGCACGAAGAACAGTTCACATTGTGGTACATCCAGATATAGTTCATACATAGTTCATTAGGAAATTACATGCATAGTATTCATGTCCGTCCGTGTCAAAACAATGTGTCAGAAGAACATCGTGGCTATATACGTGCGCTGTTTAATCAACAGCCAGAAATGAGCACATGAGTTCTTGACATCTACAAATTGAATCACAATACGATTCTTCTTCCATTATTAGTTTAAATTAATTAATCTCATGCTTAGATTAATTTCCGAACTGACCCTGAAGTCTACATCGATTCATCTATAAAATATAGGCTATATACTCAGCCTTAATTCCTTGGAAGAATTACAAGACACGACCTTCGTGCTTGACGGATAACGTAACAAAGGCCCAGTAACCAAGTCACCCGGCGTGACCTACCCAACGCGAATGCGTCATCATCTCCGCATATATTTCGCGTTCACTATACCGTAAAATATCGACATATTCTATAAATATTAATGACCCCTAAACGTTTGCACATGGGTAAACCCCAGCAGACGCCATCATTTAAAAATAACACCGTAACAGATTTCCTGTCAGACGGGGGCAAAAAAAAAATCTAGAACAGTGTCGCAGTCATGTCAGTAATATCTTATAATAAAATCAACGTCATATCATACATATAACTTATATTAAACAAGTAAATGTTACTGTCACTAATTAATTAACTAATTAATTTGTTGTATGTATAGACTAACTAATAATGTGAGGTGTTATTAAAATTATTCTAACTAACTAAAATTAAAATAATTAATTATAGTATGTACGTATGGTATTAACTAATTAATATCTAATTGAAGAAAATGAGAAATAGTATAAGAGAGTAAAAGAAATAAAATTGAGAAGTACGGACAATTAAAACCAAATATTAAAGTCTACATTAAATTAGAATGTGTGTGAAAATGAAGTGTAAGGATAGACACCTAATTAAATTGACATAATCAAAAGAACAGAAAAAATTCATACATTTTAACTATATATATGAAATGTCATAATGTATTATCCATTACCTTGATAATTACACTAATTAAAAGGTTTAATTGGTGTGATATTCTTTTGTTTCATCTTTTCTTAGTATATTTTATTTTTTTTTTTTTTCATCACACTTTGACTTTATTATCTATTATATACTAATTTAGAAAAATTAATAATATATGGGACATGAAGATCCAATCGTTGTTACCTCCTGTTGAATTGTATGAAAATTCATTAAGACACAAGGTTCATATTATCAAATTATGATTTGATGATCCATTCATTGTTAGTTCCTTTATTAAAATTTGAAAGTTAATTGACTAAGTCATCAAAGTATCTGTCCCTTCTTCATCAGAGATTGTTTATTTTGAGTGATACTCAAAGTGGAATTGAAGTTCAAACCTTCAAACGATCCGTAAATCTTGATATTTTGATCACCATAGTTTATTTCGAAATGTCCTTATTTAGGTAGGAAGTCCAACTGAATTGTTGAATATTCTGACTTGATATCAATACTGTTTATTGCAAATGTAATGCTTGACTAGTCAGAAAATTTTTCGTGAAATTGAAAATTCATTCAGAAATCCGTAGGATGTCTGGACAACGTGTCGGCGATGACGTTTTCAGTTCCAGGTATCGACTGTATCTCGAATTCGTAGGGTTGCAACGTAATAGCAAATCGTGCAAGTTTAGCACTTTTATGATTTGAGCGACGTAATGCTGCCACTGATTTCTGATCAGTCTGGATCAGGAATGGTGATCCCAGTAAAAATTTGTCCAACTTTGTAATTGCCCAGATTACGGAGGGCAATTCTCGATCCACAGTGGAATATTTCGTGGCAGGAGGTTTCAGTTTGCGTGAGACATACATTACGGGGTGAAGGACATCATCATGATATTGCAGTAGACATGCCCCGAGTCCGTAATTACTCGCATCTGTACGTAGAACAAACTTTTTAGAAGCATCTGGTATTCTTAAAATAGGTAGACATGAAAATATTTTTAAGATAGTGCGAAAGGTTTTGTCACATTCGTCTGTCCAATTTATCCTTAAAGGCATGTTCTTCTTTAGTAACGAAGACAGGACAGCCGTGATGGATGATAGGTGAGGTACAAATCTGCTATAGTATTGGATTAAACCTAACAGACTCCTAACCTGTTTCTTCGTTTGAGGAACAGATAAATTTAATATTTTAGAAACCGTACTGGGAATTGTTTGGATACGTCCCGATCCAATAATGTGTCCCAGGAATGTTATCTCATTACACGCTATTTGAATCTTAGTTGGTTTAGCGGTTAAATGGTTATCCCGCAATATTTCCAAAACTGATTTAAGACCCAAAAAATGTTCCTCAAATGATGAACTGAACAAACATATGTCGTCAATATAGGTAATTATATCTGATCTACCTGATAAAATTTTTCGCATCATGCGAATAAAGGTAGCTGGAGCATTCATTAGCCCAAAAGGCATCACGTTCCACTGGTAAAGACCTCGTGGAGTTGAGAATGCTGTGTAGTATTTGGCTCTTTCGGTTAGTGGAATCTGCCAATAACCTTTAGTTAAGTCAATTTTAGTGAAAAGTGTAGCATTGGATAGACGAGGAAGTAAATCGTCAAGGATAGGATGTGGTTCGCTATCTGGTACTGTCTGCGCATTAAGTTTCCTATAGTCAACACATAAACGTATGTTGTTGTCCTTTTTCCGGACAATGACTAAAGGAGAAGAAAATGGAGATGTACTAGTCTCAATAATACCTAATGATATCATCTGTTCGAGTTCCTGAGATGTCTTACTCAGAAAATGTAGAGGTACAGAATAAGGATGAACACGAATTGGTGTATCATCGTTCAGAATAATATCGTGACTAATTACAGATGTGCAACCCGGTACATCAGTTAACACATCTGGGAAAGATTGTAGAAGATCAGCAACGCGTTGATGCTGTTGCGGTGTAACCGTAGAAGAAATGGTCACATCACGCCAAGATTCAGTAGATTGGACAGTAAGTACAGGTAAAGGCATCTGCACTTCAGGAAAAGAAGATTCTTCCTCCTGTATAACAGATAGATTAGAATAATGACAAGTAGATACAGTATTGTCATCTAATTCATGAAAAATTGACTGTAAGTGTATAGGACGTGTATGAAATTGCTTGAGCATATTAATATGGAATATCTTTCTGTGTCCCTTGATATCTAAGACGTAATCAACGTCTGAAATTTTATCAGTAACCTTATAAGGACCAGTAAAGAAAAGAAATGATGAATGACTATGATGAGTCATCAATGATATGAGACAATTGTATTACCATAGCATGTTATCTGCGTGATGCAGCATTAGGTACTAATTGTAACCGTAGACAATGATGGTTAAAGTAAGCACCATTATCATGCTCGATGACCATTCGAGCATCTCTATTGTTACGAAATGTAACTATAGCTTCACCATACCTGTCATTGGTAGGTGACAACAACCGTACAAACATAACGTCTGCCGTGTAATTAAAGAAATTGCTAAGTGCCTGCCATCTGGTACCTTGTGGCAGATTGCGCACTAACACGGTGCGAGAATATGCACCCTTCCCAATGTAAGTGGGATCAGTGTCACTAACGTGATAAATAGTTCTTCTATTTAATCTTTTGGATATGGTAGTCTTATGAGATGATGTCTCATAATGATTGACATATTTATTTGTCCTAATTTTATTAGTTAAGTTCATAAGAACTTCACCATCATTACCTTTGTTCGGGACATCCCTTCTTTTCCCATTTTCAACCATTTTATTCAGATCACTGTTAATATGATCTTGTCGCCAACATCTATCTTCCGACTTGGCGGCATTCTCTTGAGAAAAGGTATATCTGCCTCGAAATGATTTTCTAATCTTCCTAGGATGGACTGGTAGTTTAGTATACTTTTTATCCTGTAGGAGAGTCTTATCCTTCTCCTCATCGATTTCCAGAATGGTACTGAGACTGAAATTGGAGAAAACTGTGCCACATGTATTTATTTTGTTGGCCCGTAATGTAGCTGTTGCAATGACAGCGTTAGCATTGCAATAAGATTGCACATTATTTAATTCCCATTCCTCAATTTCCTGTGGGGAACAATCCTTACTACCATGGATGCGTCCCAACATCAGATCTGCAATTGGATTCTGAAGCATGCATACCTTAACTTGTCCTGAAAAGAAAGGTGTATTAACATGGACAATAGCTGTGGGGTAAAACTCAATAGTTCCCCCAAAAGTCATGCAACGAACATATTCCCCCGTTGCACAGCTAGGATGTACCAGCGACTGTCGCACTCCAATGGTTGTGGACCCCGAATCTCTCAATACAGAAACTACAGAACCATTTACTATCCCTCTGTTAAAAATCAGAGAGCCTGTTCCATCATTGGCTGCAAGACCTACTTCTGGTGTAATGTGTCCGCAGTTTAGCACTGTCTCCTTTGCCTTCTGAAAAATAAGATTGCATTGTGGGCAACTATTTGCCACGTTATAATTTATAGCAAAGCATGCAGCAGAAGAATTCATTGTATTATCGTTAGGTGGAACCTGAACCTTAGGGGTGATATCATTTGTCACTGCTGCCCCGGTATTATGGTTATAATGTGAAGATCCACGAGAATGGGAACGATTACGAGAATAATTAGTTGAATTATCTCGTTGTCGTCTATTATAATTGTTATCTCGATGTCTCGAGTTATAATTATCGCCATTCTTCCAATTGTTATCATTATTATATTGATATGACCGATTATAACTTGAGTTGCGAGGATTACTGTTGTATCTTGACTGAGGTGAATAATTTCTGGTTTGTTGTCTTCCTCTATTAAAGTTATTGTTGAAGTTATTCTGTCCCTTATGAAAATTATTGTCATAGTTTCCTTTGAACCTACCTCTGTCCACACTGTGTGTTCTCGGTTTGTTATTATTATATGCCATATTGGAGGCTACAGGAAGTGGTTCTCTTATCAACGAGCCAGAAATATTAGCATTCGGATGTGCTGTACAGTAATTTAAAGAAATTTTTTTTTCTAACTCATCAATTGTTTCTGGTTTTCTTTCTTGCAAATAAGCAAAGAATGGTGAGCTGACAGAAGATAATACTTTATCCCTTAATAACAAATCGACTAACTTGTCGTAAGATTTGTTGACACCTGCCAGTTCAACCCATCTGTTAAAAGTATTGCGTATGTTAGCAATAAAACCTGTGAAATCTTTATTGTTATCTGGCAATAAACTTTTGAAACGTAATCTACATGCCTCTTCGTTCAAGTGGAAACGACGTAATAACAACGTCTTAATGGCCTCATAATCTGTTGCTAATGTAGGATCAATGTTTTGTGCTGCACTTGCAGGTTCGCCATCCAGAAATTCCTTAAGTTTAAGTGCCCATGCAGTTTTGTCAAGGTTATTGACCTTACATATATCCTCAAAGCGCGCCAGCCACGATGAAAGGTCATCCACGTGTAACTTGAATGGTGGTAGTTTAAAGTAATAATTACCTTTAAGTCGGGTGGATGAAGATCCAGATTGAGCAATATCATTTTGATTTGCTGCAGCACCCTGCGAATTAAGTTTTGCTGTTTCCAATTTAAGCCGTTGCAATTCCATTTCTTGCTGCAATATGATTTCTTGTCGTTTCAATTTATTCTCTTCTTCAATCCGTAGGATTTCATCTCTTGCTATCTTTCTTTCTTCTTCTTGTCTTAATTCTTCTCTCTCTGCTTTAGCAATAGTTTTCTTTTCAGCCTCTTTTCTTTCAAGTTCTTCCATCTCTGCTTTAGCAATGGCTTTCCTTTCAGCTTCCTTTCTGTCAAGTTCTTCCATCTCTGCTTTATATCTTGCTAGTTGTTGTTCAGCAAATTCAAGGAGTGCCTCTCCCTTTTTATTACAATCTTTTCCAATTTTAATGAAATGGTCCAAGGTAAGCATTCTTAGAGTTAATTTATTTAAGTATTCAATTACTTATGTATTGTAATCAACAATATAATCTATGTCGATAATTATAATTACTCAACGAATGAATAATTAATACAAGAAATTGTAATATTACTGTATTGTTATGTATAAGTTCCACAATCTATAATATTTTTGTAAAAATATTATATATATACTCACTGATATCTATCATAAATAGTTATGATAGTTAGTTATATAAGCTGCTGAAATTATATCAAGCGCTTAATATTAATATTTAATAATTATGTGTATTATCCCCAAATAATTAGTCTTAATTGTCACTAAGTTCACAATATAGTACAGAGAAAGTGTACTAATTTATATTAAATATGTATTAATATGTTATAAAGTTTTAATAATTAATCATTATATATTATGCCATAATCATGAGGCATAAAGTGCATTGCCCATTTCTAGGACCACTACTGCAAATATGTGCAAAGTCCCTAATTCCTCATCAAAGCTGATAAAAATTTAATCATATTCATCTACACTATAATTAATGAAGAAATTATAGCATTAATATTAAATTAATAAAATATGTAATGAATACAAACAATACAAATGGGTTAACCAAGGATTACAGAACAGGAGCACAATACAAAAGTGACACTTTCACAAAAATAAATGCTATTATAAAACCAAGTGTACTAACCGGAAATGTAGAAGGGTGAAGGTTAACTGAGGAAACGAACATATTTGGTACTATGAAAGATGACGTCACAGGACTCATTTGACGTTAATACAATACATTTAATTAAAATAAAAGATAGCTAGATCAGAATAACAAGATAGATTACGAACATAGGACTGTAAATGAATAAAATTTAAGAACCAAATACACATGAAAACAACAGTTATAACATGACTATACACCTAACATGCAAAGTGAATTAATGCAAGACCGAACCCGAACGATCACCGATAACGATAATTCGACGCTTTCTTCGCGAGGTGCTATTAATTCACAGCCCTAAGAACGATCGAAATTGAGCTTGACATTCGAAAAGCCATAAGTTCAATTCCGATTCCCATCCTACCTCCCACTACATGTAAACGGACAGAAACAAGATATAACATGGCTACATTAAAAAAAAAAAAAAAAGAAGAACATGGCATTTGTAGGACAAATAGGACTGACTTATTGTAACCTTCAAAATGAGTTACTTATCTTTTTGCCTCGATAGATTCATACAGTGCTTGCTTCGCCAACGGACAGTAGGACCTATATTTACTGCTCATGTTGAATGAATCTAATTTTGCAATGTTCAATGAAACGTTTATAAATAATTTTTTTCTTCGAAGACGTTGAAGTGCGGCTGCCATCACTACAGCTGATTCATCCTGTTGCCAAGCGGGTGTGACGTCATCGGTGTAGATAGAAAAAGTGTTCATTTTTGCTCGAAGGAAAATTATTTCTTTCAACTTGCTAATCTTGAGTATTTTTCTTCAATAAAATTCCAGTTCCCTACCACAATGGCCACCACTGTTGCGTGGGTGGTTTACTGGTGTTGGAGGGTCCTTTGTTCTATTATTGTAAGTTCAGTTGGGATGCTTGCTTAATTATCGTTACGCCACTTGTGTCCAAGCAAACCCCGGCTCCGTACGAACTGATCCATTTATTTCTATAACTTCTTACAAGAAGAGAGTTCACCAGGTCAAAGGACCATCAACAATGCAAAGTTGAAGCAATCAAAACGTAATCAAAGGAATGTGGTAAGCCTTCGATTGAGTCCAATATTTAATACAAAATTGACGCACGAAGAACAGTTCACATTGTGGTACATCCAGATATAGTTCATACATAGTTCATTAGGAAATTACATGCATAGTATTCATGTCCGTCCGTGTCAAAACAATGTGTCAGAAGAACATCGTGGCTATATACGTGCGCTGTTTAATCAACAGCCAGAAATGAGCACATGAGTTCTTGACATCTACAAATTGAATCACAATACGATTCTTCTTCCATTATTAGTTTAATTTAATTAATCTCATGCTTAGATTAATTTCCGAACTGACCCTGAAGTCTACATCGATTCATCTATAAAATATAGGCTATATACTCAGCCTTAATTCCTTGGAAGAATTACAAGACACGACCTTCATGCTTGACGGATAACGTAACAAAGGCCCAGTAACCAAGTCACCCGGCGTGACCTACCCAACGCGAATGCGTCATCATCTCCGCATATATTTCGCGTTCACTATACCGTAAAATATCGACATATTCTATAAATACTAATGACCCCTAAACGTTTGCACATGGGTAAACCCCAGCAGACGCCATCATTTAAAAATAACACCGTAACAGATTTCCTGTCAGACGGGGGCAAAAAAAAAAAATCTATGAAATAGATCTTTTTTTTTCTTTTGAACAATATTAATCAAAAAAATTTAACAAAACACGACGTATGAACTACGATGTTCTATCTAGAACAGTGTCGCAGTCATGTCAGTAATATCTTATAATAAAATCAACGTCATATCATACATATAACTTATATTAAACAAGTAAATGTTACTGTCACTAATTAATTAACTAATTAATTTGTTGTATGTATAGACTAACTAATAATGTGAGGTGTTATTAAAATTATTCTAACTAACTAAAATTAAAATAATTAATTATAGTATGTACGTATGGTATTAACTAATTAATATCTAATTGAAGAAAATGAGAAATAGTATAAGAGAGTAAAAGAAATAAAATTGAGAAGTACGGACAATTAAAACCAAATATTAAAGTCTACATTAAATTAGAATGTGTGTGAAAATGAAGTGTAAGGATAGACACCTAATTAAATTGACATAATCAAAAGAACAGAAAAAATTCATACATTTTAACTATATATATATGAAATGTCATAATGTATTATCCATTACCTTGATAATTACACTAATTAAAAGGTTTAATTGGTGTGATATTCTTTTGTTTCATCTTTTCTTAGTATATTTTTTTTTTTTTATTTCATCACACTTTGACTTTATTATCTATTATATACTAATTTAGAAAAATTAATAATATGGGACATGAAGATCCAATCGTTGTTACCTCCTGTTGAATTGTATGAAAATTCATTAAGACACAAGGTTCATATTATCAAATTATGATTTGATGATCCATTCATTGTTAGTTCCTTTATTAAAATTTGAAAGTTAATTGACTAAGTCATCAAAGTATCTGTCCCTTCTTCATCAGAGATTGTTTATTTTGAGTGATACTCAAAGTGGAATTGAAGTTCAAACCTTCAAACGATCCGTAAATCTTGATAATTTTGATCACCATAGTTTATTTCGAAATGTCCTTATTTAGGTAGGAAGTCCAACTGAATTGTTGAATATTCTGACTTGATATCAATACTGTTTATTGCAAATGTAATGCTTGACTAGTCAGAAAATTTTTCGTGAAATTGAAAATTCATTCAGAATCCGTAGGATGTCTGGACAACGTGTCGGCGATGACGTTTTCAGTTCCAGGTATCGACTGTATCTCGAATTCGTAGGGTTGCAACGTAATAGCAAAACGTGCAAGTTTAGCACTTTTATGATTTGAGCGACGTAATGCTGCCACTGATTTCTGATCAGTCTGGATCAGGAATGGTGATCCCAGTAAAAATTTCTCCAACTTTGTAATTGCCCAGATTACGGAGAGCAATTCTCGATCCACAGTGGAATATTTTGTCTCAGGAGGTTTCAGTTTGCGTGAGACATACATTACGGGGTGAAGGACATCATCATGATATTGCAGTAGACATGCCCCGAGTCCGTAATTACTCGCATCTGTACGTAGAACAAACTTTTTAGAAGCATCTGGTAATCTTAAAATAGGTAGACATGAAAATATTTTTAAGATAGTGCGAAAGGTTTTGTCACATTCGTCGGTCCAATTTATCCTTAAAGGCATGTTCTTCTTTAGTAACGAAGACAGGACAGCCGTGATGGATGATAGGTGAGGTACAAATCTTCTATAGTATTGGATTAAACCTAACAGACTCCTAACCTGTTTCTTCGTTTGAGGAACAGATAAATTTAATATTTTAGAAACCGTACTGGGAATTGTTTGGATACGTCCCGATCCAATAATGTGTCCCAGGAATGTTATCTCATTACACGCTATTTGAATCTTAGTTGGTTTAGCGGTTAAATGGTTATCCCGCAATATTTCCAAAACTGATTTAAGACCCAAAAAATGTTCCTCAAATGATGAACTGAACAAACATATGTCGTCAATATAGGTAATTATATCTGATCTACCTGATAAAATTTTTCGCATCATGCGAATAAAGGTAGCTGGAGCATTCATTAGCCCAAAAGGCATCACGTTCCACTGGTAAAGACCTCGTGGAGTTGAGAATGCTGTGTAGTATTTGGCTCTTTCGGTTAGTGGAATCTGCCAATAACCTTTAGTTAAGTCAATTTTAGTGAAAAGTGTAGCATTGGATAGACGAGGAAGTAAATCGTCAAGGATAGGATGTGGTTCGCTATCTGGTACTGTCTGCGCATTAAGTTTCCTATAGTCAACACATAAACGTATGTTGTTGTTTTTTTTCCGGACAATGACTAAAGGAGAAGAAAATGGAGATGTACTAGTCTCAATAATACCTAATGATATCATCTGTTCGAGTTCCTGAGATGTCTTACTCAGAAAATGTAGAGGTACAGAATAAGGATGAACACGAATTGGTGTATCATCGTTCAGAATAATATCGTGACTAATTACAGATGTGCAACCCGGTACATCAGTTAACACATCTGGGAAAGATTGTAGAAGATCAGCAACGCGTTGATGCTGTTGCGGTGTAACCGTAGAAGAAATGGTCACATCACGCCAAGATTCAGTAGATTGGACAGTAAGTACAGGTAAAGGCATCTGCACTTCAGGAAAAGAAGATTCTTCCTCCTGTATAACAGATAGATTAGAATAATGACAAGTAGATACAGTATTGTCATCTAATTCATGAAAAATTGACTGTAAGTGTATAGGACGTGTATGAAATTGCTTGAGCATATTAATATGGAATATCTTTCTGTGTCCCTTGATATCTAAGACGTAATCAACGTCTGAAATTTTATCAGTAACCTTATAAGGACCAGTAAAGAAAAGAAATGATGAATGACTATGATGAGTCATCAATGATATGAGACAATTGTATTACCATAGCATGTTATCTGCGTGATGCAGCATTAGGTACTAATTGTAACCGTAGACAATGATGGTTAAAGTAAGCACCATTATCATGCTCGATGACCATTCGAGCATCTCTATTGTTACGAAATGTAACTATAGCTTCACCATACCTGACAAGCGAAACGAACCGTGGAGAGAAGCAGTTCATTGGTAGGTGACAACAACCGTACAAACATAACGTCTGCCGTGTAATTAAAGAAATTGCTAAGTGCCTGCCATCTGGTACCTTGTGGCAGATTGCGCACTAACACGGTGCGAGAATATGCACCCTTCCCAATGTAAGTGGGATCAGTGTCACTAACGTGATAAATAGTTCTTCTATTTAATCTTTTGGATATGGTAGTCTTATGAGATGATGTCTCATAATGATTGACATATTTATTTGTCCTAATTTTATTAGTTAAGTTCATAAGAACTTCACCATCATTACCTTTGTTCGGGACATCCTTTCTTTTCCCATTTTCAACCATTTTATTCAGATCACTGTTAATATGATCTTGTCGCCAACATCTATCTTCCGACTTGGCGGCATTCTCTTGAGAAAAGGTATATCTGCCTCGAAATGATTTTCTAATCTTCCTAGGATGGACTGGTAGTTTAGTATACTTTTTATCCTGTAGGAGAGTCTTATCCTTCTCCTCATCGATTTCCAGAATGGTACTGAGACTGAAATTGGAGAAAACTGTGCCACATGTATTTATTTTGTTGGCCCGTAATGTAGCTGTTGCAATGACAGCGTTAGCATTGCAATAAGATTGCACATTATTTAATTCCCATTCCTCAATTTCCTGTGGGGAACAATCCTTACTACCATGGATGCGTCCCAACATCAGATCTGCAATTGGATTCTGAAGCATGCATACCTTCACGTTACCTGTGAAAAAAGGTGTGTTAACATGAATAATAGCTGTGGGGTAAAACTCAATAGTTCCCCCAAAAGTCATGCAACGAACATATTCCCCCGTTGCACAGCTAGGATGTACCAGCGACTGTCGCACTCCAATGGTTGTGGACCCCGAATCTCTCAATACAGAAACTACAGAACCATTTACTATCCCTCTGTTAAAAATCAGAGAGCCTGTTCCATCATTGGCTGCAAGACCTACTTCTGGTGTAATGTTTCCGCAGTTTAGCACTGTCTCCTTTGCCTTCTGAAAAATAAGATTGCATTGTGGGCAACTATTTGCCACGTTATAATTTATAGCAAAGCATGCAGCAGAAGAATTCATTGTATTATCGTTAGGTGGAACCTGAACCTTAGGGGTGATATCATTTGTCACTGCTGCCCCGGTATTATGGTTATAATGTGAAGATCCACGAGAATGGGAACGATTACGAGAATAATTAGTTGAATTATCTCGTTGTCGTCTATTATAATTGTTATCTCGATGTCTCGAGTTATAATTATCGCCATTCTTCCAACTGTTATCATTATTATATTGATATGACCGATTATAACTTGAGTTGCGAGGATTACTGTTGTATCTTGACTGAGGTGAATAATTTCTGGTTTGTTGTCTTCCTCTATTAAAGTTATTGTTGAAGTTATTCTGTCCCTTATGAAAATTATTGTCATAGTTTCCTTTGAACCTACCTCTGTCCACACTGTGTGTTCTAGGTTTGTTATTATTATATGCCATATTGGAGGCTACAGGAAGTGGTTCTCTTATCAACGAGCCAGAAATATTAGCATTCGGATGTGCTGTACTGTAATTTAAAGAAATTTTTTTTAACTCATCAATTGTTTCTGGTTTTCTTTCTTGCAAATAAGCAAAGAATGGTGGGCTGACAGAAGATAACACTTTATCTCTCAATAACAAATCGACTAATTTGTCGTAAGATTTGTTGACACCTGCCAGTTCAACCCATCTGTTAAAAGTATTGCGTATGTTAGCAATAAAACCTGTGAAATCTTTATTGTTATCTGGCAACAAACTTTTGAAACGTAATCTACATGCCTCTTCGTTCAAGTGGAAACGACGTAATAACAACGTCTTAATGGCCTCATAATCTGTTGCTAATGTAGGATCAATGTTTTGTGCTGCACTTGCAGGTTCGCCATCCAGAAATTCCTTAAGTTTAAGTGCCCATGCAGTTTTGTCAAGGTTATTGACCTTACATATATCCTCAAAGCGCGCCAGCCACGATGAAAGGTCATCCACGTGTAACTTGAATGGTGGTAGTTTAAAGTAATAATTACCTTTAAGTCGGGTGGATGAAGATCCAGATTGAGCAATATCATTTTGATTTGCTGCAGCACCCTGCGAATTAAGTTTTGCTGTTTCCAATTTAAGCCGTTGCAATTCCATTTCTTGCTGCAATATGATTTCTTGTCGTTTCAATTTATTCTCTTCTTCAATCCGTAGGATTTCATCTCTTGCTATCTTTCTTTCTTCTTCTTGTCTTAATTCTTCTCTCTCTGCTTTAGCAATAGTTTTCTTTTCAGCCTCTTTTCTTTCAAGTTCTTCCATCTCTGCTTTAGCAATGGCTTTCCTTTCAGCTTCCTTTCTGTCAAGTTCTTCCATCTCTGCTTTATATCTTGCTAGTTGTTGTTCAGCAAATTCAAGGAGTGCCTCTCCCTTTTTATTACAATCTTTTCCAATTTTAATGAAATGGTCCAAGGTAAGCATTCTTAGAGTTAATTTATTTAAGTATTCAATTACTTATGTATTGTAATCAACAATATAATCTATGTCGATAACTATAATTACTCAACGAATGAATAATTAATACAAGAAATTGTAATATTACTGTATTGTTATGTATAAGTTCCACAATCTATAATATTTTTGTAAAAATATTATATATATACTCACTGATATCTATCATAAATAGTTATGATAGTTAGTTATATAAGCTGCTGAAATTATATCAAGCGCTTAATATTAATATTTAATAATTATGTGTTTTATCCCCAAATAATTAGTCTTAATTGTCACTAAGTTCACAATATAGTACAGAGAAAGTGTACTAATTTATATTAAATATGTATTAATATGTTATAAAGTTTTAATAATTAATCATTATATATTATGCCATAATCATGAGGCATAAAGTGCATTGCCCATTTCTAGGACCACTACTGCAAATATGTGCAAAGTCCCTAATTCCTCATCAAAGCTGATAAAAATTTAATCATATTCATCTACACTATAATTAATGAAGAAATTATAGCATTAATATTAAATTAATAAAAATATGTAATGAATACAAACAATACAAATGGGTTAACCAAGGATTACAGAACAGGAGCACAATACAAAAGTGACACTTTCACAAAAATAAATGCTATTATAAAACCAAGTGTACTAACCGGAAATGTAGAAGGGTGAAGGTTAACTGAGGAAACGAACATATTTGGTACTATGAAAGATGACGTCACAGGACTCATTTGACGTTAATACAATACATTTAATTAAAATAAAAGATAGCTAGATCAGAATAACAAGATAGATTACGAACATAGGACTGTAAATGAATAAAATTTAAGAACCAAATACACATGAAAACAACAGTTATAACATGACTATACACCTAACATGCAAAGTGAATTAATGCAAGACCGAACCCGAACGATCACCGATAACGATAATTCGACGCTTTCTTCGCGAGGTGCTATTAATTCACAGCCCTAAGAACGATCGAAATTGAGCTTGACATTCGAAAAGCCATAAGTTCAATTCCGATTCCCATCCTACCTCCCACTACATGTAAACGGACAGAAACAAGATATAACATGGCTACATAAAAAAAAAAAAAGAAGAACATGGCATTTGTAGGACAAATAGGACTGACTTATTGTAACCTTCAAAATGAGTTACTTATCTTTTTGCCTCGATAGATTCATACAGTGCTTGCTTCGCCAACGGACAGTAGGACCTATATTTACTGCTCATGTTGAATGAATCTAATTTTGCAATGTTCAATGAAACGTTTATAAATAATTTTTTTTCTTCGAAGACGTTGAAGTGCGGCTGCCATCACTACAGCTGATTCATCCTGTTGCCAAGCGGGTGTGACGTCATCGGTGTAGATAGAAAAAGTGTTCATTTTTGCTCGAAGGAAAATTATTTCTTTCAACTTGCTAATCTTGAGTATTTTTCTTCAATAAAATTCCAGTTCCCTACCACAATGGCCACCACTGTTGCGTGGGTGGTTTACTGGTGTTGGAGGGTCCTTTGTTCTATTATTGTAAGTTCAGTTGGGATGCTTGCTTAATTATCGTTACGCCACTTGTGTCCAAGCAAACCCCGGCTCCGTACGAACTGATCCATTTATTTCTATAACTTCTTACAAGAAGAGAGTTCACCAGGTCAAAGGACCATCAACAATGCAAAGTTGAAGCAATCAAAACGTAATCAAAGGAATGTGGTAAGCCTTCGATTGAGTCCAATATTTAATACAAAATTGACGCACGAAGAACAGTTCACATTGTGGTACATCCAGATATAGTTCATACATAGTTCATTAGGAAATTACATGCATAGTATTCATGTCCGTCCGTGTCAAAACAATGTGTCAGAAGAACATCGTGGCTATATACGTGCGCTGTTTAATCAACAGCCAGAAATGAGCACATGAGTTCTTGACATCTACAAATTGAATCACAATACGATTCTTCTTCCATTATTAGTTTAATTTAATTAATCTCATGCTTAGATTAATTTCCGAACTGACCCTGAAGTCTACATCGATTCATCTATAAAATATAGGCTATATACTCAGCCTTAATTCCTTGGAAGAATTACAAGACACGACCTTCATGCTTGACGGATAACGTAACAAAGGCCCAGTAACCAAGTCACCCGGCGTGACCTACCCAACGCGAATGCGTCATCATCTCCGCATATATTTCGCGTTCACTATACCGTAAAATATCGACATATTCTATAAATACTAATGACCCCTAAACGTTTGCACATGGGTAAACCCCAGCAGACGCCATCATTTAAAAAATAACACCGTAACAGATTTCCTGTCAGACGGGGGCAAAAAAAAAAAAAAATCTATGAAATAGATTTTTTTTTTTTTTTTTTTGAACAATATTAATCAAAAATTTAACAAAACCCGACGTATGAACTACGATGTTCTATCTAGAACAGTGTCGCAGTCATGTCAGTAATATCTTATAATAAAATCAACGTCATATCATACATATAACTTATATTAAACAAGTAAATGTTACTGTCACTAATTAATTAACTAATTAATTTGTTGTATGTATAGACTAACTAATAATGTGAGGTGTTATTAAAATTATTCTAACTAACTAAAATTAAAATAATTAATTATAGTATGTACGTATGGTATTAACTAATTAATATCTAATTGAAGAAAATGAGAAATAGTATAAGAGAGTAAAAGAAATAAAATTGAGAAGTACGGACAATTAAAACCAAATATTAAAGTCTACATTAAATTAGAATGTGTGTGAAAATGAAGTGTAAGGATAGACACCTAATTAAATTGACATAATCAAAAGAACAGAAAAAATTCATACATTTTAACTATATATATGAAATGTCATAATGTATTATCCATTACCTTGATAATTACACTAATTAAAAGGTTTAATTGGTGTGATATTCTTTTGTTTCATCTTTTCTTAGTATATTTTATTTTTTTTTTTCATCACACTTTGACTTTATTATCTATTATATACTAATTTAGAAAAATTAATAATATGGGACATGAAGATCCAATCGTTGTTACCTCCTGTTGAATTGTATGAAAATTCATTAAGACACAAGGTTCATATTATCAAATTATGATTTGATGATCCATTCATTGTTAGTTCCTTTATTAAAATTTGAAAGTTAATTGACTAAGTCATCAAAGTATCTGTCCCTTCTTCATCAGAGATTGTTTATTTTGAGTGATACTCAAAGTGGAATTGAAGTTCAAACCTTCAAACGATCCGTAAATCTTGATAATTTTGATCACCATAGTTTATTTCGAAATGTCCTTATTTAGGTAGGAAGTCCAACTGAATTGTTGAATATTCTGACTTGATATCAATACTGTTTATTGCAAATGTAATGCTTGACTAGTCAGAAAATTTTTCGTGAAATTGAAAATTCATTCAGAATCCGTAGGATGTCTGGACAACGTGTCGGCGATGACGTTTTCAGTTCCAGGTATCGACTGTATCTCGAATTCGTAGGGTTGCAACGTAATAGCAAAACGTGCAAGTTTAGCACTTTTATGATTTGAGCGACGTAATGCTGCCACTGATTTCTGATCAGTCTGGATCAGGAATGGTGATCCCAGTAAAAATTTCTCCAACTTTGTAATTGCCCAGATTACGGAGAGCAATTCTCGATCCACAGTGGAATATTTTGTCTCAGGAGGTTTCAGTTTGCGTGAGACATACATTACGGGGTGAAGGACATCATCATGATATTGCAGTAGACATGCCCCGAGTCCGTAATTACTCGCATCTGTACGTAGAACAAACTTTTTAGAAGCATCTGGTATTGTTAAAATAGGTAGACATGAAAATATTTTTAAGATAGTGCGAAAGGTTTTGTCACATTCGTCTGTCCAATTTATCCTTAAAGGCATGTTCTTCTTTAGTAACGAAGACAGGACAGCCGTGATGGATGATAGGTGAGGTACAAATCTGCTATAGTATTGGATTAAACCTAACAGACTCCTAACCTGTTTCTTCGTTTGAGGAACAGATAAATTTAATATTTTAGAAACCGTACTGGGAATTGTTTGGATACGTCCCGATCCAATAATGTGTCCCAGGAATGTTATCTCATTACACGCTATTTGAATCTTAGTTGGTTTAGCGGTTAAATGGTTATCCCGCAATATTTCCAAAACTGATTTAAGACCCAAAAAATGTTCCTCAAATGATGAACTGAACAAACATATGTCGTCAATATAGGTAATTATATCTGATCTACCTGATAAAATTTTTCGCATCATGCGAATAAAGGTAGCTGGAGCATTCATTAGCCCAAAAGGCATCACGTTCCACTGGTAAAGACCTCGTGGAGTTGAGAATGCTGTGTAGTATTTGGCTCTTTCGGTTAGTGGAATCTGCCAATAACCTTTAGTTAAGTCAATTTTAGTGAAAAGTGTAGCATTGGATAGACGAGGAAGTAAATCGTCAAGGATAGGATGTGGTTCGCTATCTGGTACTGTCTGCGCATTAAGTTTCCTATAGTCAACACATAAACGTATGTTGTTGTCCTTTTTTTCGGACAATGACTAAAGGAGAAGAAAATGGAGATGTACTAGTCTCAATAATACCTAATGATATCATCTGTTCGAGTTCCTGAGATGTCTTACTCAGAAAATGTAGAGGTACAGAATAAGGATGAACACGAATTGGTGTATCATCGTTCAGAATAATATCGTGACTAATTACAGATGTGCAACCCGGTACATCAGTTAACACATCTGGGAAAGATTGTAGAAGATCAGCAACGCGTTGATGCTGTTGCGGTGTAACCGTAGAAGAAATGGTCACATCACGCCAAGATTCAGTAGATTGGACAGTAAGTACAGGTAAAGGCATCTGCACTTCAGGAAAAGAAGATTCTTCCTCCTGTATAACAGATAGATTAGAATAATGACAAGTAGATACAGTATTGTCATCTAATTCATGAAAAATTGACTGTAAGTGTATAGGACGTGTATGAAATTGCTTGAGCATATTAATATGGAATATCTTTCTGTGTCCCTTGATATCTAAGACGTAATCAACGTCTGAAATTTTATCAGTAACCTTATAAGGACCAGTAAAGAAAAGAAATGATGAATGACTATGATGAGTCATCAATGATATGAGACAATTGTATTACCATAGCATGTTATCTGCGTGATGCAGCATTAGGTACTAATTGTAACCGTAGACAATGATGGTTAAAGTAAGCACCATTATCATGCTCGATGACCATTCGAGCATCTCTATTGTTACGAAATGTAACTATAGCTTCACCATACCTGTCATTGGTAGGTGACAACAACCGTACAAACATAACGTCTGCCGTGTAATTAAAGAAATTGCTAAGTGCCTGCCATCTGGTACCTTGTGGCAGATTGCGCACTAACACGGTGCGAGAATATGCACCCTTCCCAATGTAAGTGGGATCAGTGTCACTAACGTGATAAATAGTTCTTCTATTTAATCTTTTGGATATGGTAGTCTTATGAGATGATGTCTCATAATGATTGACATATTTATTTGTCCTAATTTTATTAGTTAAGTTCATAAGAACTTCACCATCATTACCTTTGTTCGGGACATCCCTTCTTTTCCCATTTTCAACCATTTTATTCAGATCACTGTTAATATGATCTTGTCGCCAACATCTATCTTCCGACTTGGCGGCATTCTCTTGAGAAAAGGTATATCTGCCTCGAAATGATTTTCTAATCTTCCTAGGATGGACTGGTAGTTTAGTATACTTTTTATCCTGTAGGAGAGTCTTATCCTTCTCCTCATCGATTTCCAGAATGGTACTGAGACTGAAATTGGAGAAAACTGTGCCACATGTATTTATTTTGTTGGCCCGTAATGTAGCTGTTGCAATGACAGCGTTAGCATTGCAATAAGATTGCACATTATTTAATTCCCATTCCTCAATTTCCTGTGGGGAACAATCCTTACTACCATGGATGCGTCCCAACATCAGATCTGCAATTGGATTCTGAAGCATGCATACCTTCACGTTACCTGTGAAAAAAGGTGTGTTAACATGAATAATAGCTGTGGGGTAAAACTCAATAGTTCCCCCAAAAGTCATGCAACGAACATATTCCCCCGTTGCACAGCTAGGATGTACCAGCGACTGTCGCACTCCAATGGTTGTGGACCCCGAATCTCTCAATACAGAAACTACAGAACCATTTACTATCCCTCTGTTAAAAATCAGAGAGCCTGTTCCATCATTGGCTGCAAGACCTACTTCTGGTGTAATGTTTCCGCAGTTTAGCACTGTCTCCTTTGCCTTCTGAAAAATAAGATTGCATTGTGGGCAACTATTTGCCACGTTATAATTTATAGCAAAGCATGCAGCAGAAGAATTCATTGTATTATCGTTAGGTGGAACCTGAACCTTAGGGGTGATATCATTTGTCACTGCTGCCCCGGTATTATGGTTATAATGTGAAGATCCACGAGAATGGGAACGATTACGAGAATAATTAGTTGAATTATCTCGTTGTCGTCTATTATAATTGTTATCTCGATGTCTCGAGTTATAATTATCGCCATTCTTCCAATTGTTATCATTATTATATTGATATGACCGATTATAACTTGAGTTGCGAGGATTACTGTTGTATCTTGACTGAGGTGAATAATTTCTGGTTTGTTGTCTTCCTCTATTAAAGTTATTGTTGAAGTTATTCTGTCCCTTATGAAAATTATTGTCATAGTTTCCTTTGAACCTACCTCTGTCCACACTGTGTGTTCTAGGTTTGTTATTATTATATGCCATATTGGAGGCTACAGGAAGTGGTTCTCTTATCAACGAGCCAGAAATATTAGCATTCGGATGTGCTGTACTGTAATTTAAAGAAATTTTTTTTAACTCATCAATTGTTTCTGGTTTTCTTTCTTGCAAATAAGCAAAGAATGGTGGGCTGACAGAAGATAACACTTTATCTCTCAATAACAAATCGACTAATTTGTCGTAAGATTTGTTGACACCTGCCAGTTCAACCCATCTGTTAAAAGTATTGCGTATGTTAGCAATAAAACCTGTGAAATCTTTATTGTTATCTGGCAACAAACTTTTGAAACGTAATCTACATGCCTCTTCGTTCAAGTGGAAACGACGTAATAACAACGTCTTAATGGCCTCATAATCTGTTGCTAATGTAGGATCAATGTTTTGTGCTGCACTTGCAGGTTCGCCATCCAGAAATTCCTTAAGTTTAAGTGCCCATGCAGTTTTGTCAAGGTTATTGACCTTACATATATCCTCAAAGCGCGCCAGCCACGATGAAAGGTCATCCACGTGTAACTTGAATGGTGGTAGTTTAAAGTAATAATTACCTTTAAGTCGGGTGGATGAAGATCCAGATTGAGCAATATCATTTTGATTTGCTGCAGCACCCTGCGAATTAAGTTTTGCTGTTTCCAATTTAAGCCGTTGCAATTCCATTTCTTGCTGCAATATGATTTCTTGTCGTTTCAATTTATTCTCTTCTTCAATCCGTAGGATTTCATCTCTTGCTATCTTTCTTTCTTCTTCTTGTCTTAATTCTTCTCTCTCTGCTTTAGCAATAGTTTTCTTTTCAGCCTCTTTTCTTTCAAGTTCTTCCATCTCTGCTTTAGCAATGGCTTTCCTTTCAGCTTCCTTTCTGTCAAGTTCTTCCATCTCTGCTTTATATCTTGCTAGTTGTTGTTCAGCAAATTCAAGGAGTGCCTCTCCCTTTTTATTACAATCTTTTCCAATTTTAATGAAATGGTCCAAGGTAAGCATTCTTAGAGTTAATTTATTTAAGTATTCAATTACTTATGTATTGTAATCAACAATATAATCTATGTCGATAATTATAATTACTCAACGAATGAATAATTAATACAAGAAATTGTAATATTACTGTATTGTTATGTATAAGTTCCACAATCTATAATATTTTTTTTAAAAATATTATATATATACTCACTGATATCTATCATAAATAGTTATGATAGTTAGTTATATAAGCTGCTGAAATTATATCAAGCGCTTAATATTAATATTTAATAATTATGTGTATTATCCCCAAATAATTAGTCTTAATTGTCACTAAGTTCACAATATAGTACAGAGAAAGTGTACTAATTTATATTAAATATGTATTAATATGTTATAAAGTTTTAATAATTAATCATTATATATTATGCCATAATCATGAGGCATAAAGTGCATTGCCCATTTCTAGGACCACTACTGCAAATATGTGCAAAGTCCCTAATTCCTCATCAAAGCTGATAAAAATTTAATCATATTCATCTACACTATAATTAATGAAGAAATTATAGCATTAATATTAAATTAATAAAATATGTAATGAATACAAACAATACAAATGGGTTAACCAAGGATTACAGAACAGGAGCACAATACAAAAGTGACACTTTCACAAAAATAAATGCTATTATAAAACCAAGTGTACTAACCGGAAATGTAGAAGGGTGAAGGTTAACTGAGGAAACGAACATATTTGGTACTATGAAAGATGACGTCACAAGACTCATTTGACGTTAATACAATACATTTAATTAAAATAAAAGATAGCTAGATCAGAATAACAAGATAGATTACGAACATAGGACTGTAAATGAATAAAAATGAAGAACCAAATACACATGAAAACAACAGTTATAACATGACTATACACCTAACATGCAAAGTGAATTAATGCAAGACCGAACCCGAACGATCACCGATAACGATAATTCGACGCTTTCTTCGCGAGGTGCTATTAATTCACAGCCCTAAGAACGATCGAAATTGAGCTTGACATTCGAAAAGCCATAAGTTCAATTCCGATTCCCATCCTACCTCCCACTACATGTAAACGGACAGAAACAAGATATAACATGGCTACATAAAAAAAAAGAAGAACATGGCATTTGTAGGACAAATAGGACTGACTTATTGTAACCTTCAAAATGAGTTACTTATCTTTTTGCCTCGATAGATTCATACAGTGCTTGCTTCGCCAACGGAAAGTAGGACCTATATTTACTGCTCATGTTGAATGAATCTAATTTTGCAATGTTCAATGAAACGTTTATAAATAATTTTTTTCTTCGAAGACGTTGAAGTGCGGCTGCCATCACTACAGCTGATTCATCCTGTTGCCAAGCGGGTGTGACGTCATCGGTGTAGATAGAAAAAGTGTTCATTTTTGCTCGAAGGAAAATTATTTCTTTCAACTTGCTAATCTTGAGTATTTTTCTTCAATAAAATTCCAGTTCCCTACCACAATGGCCACCACTGTTGCGTGGGTGGTTTACTGGTGTTGGAGGGTCCTTTGTTCTATTATTGTAAGTTCAGTTGGGATGCTTGCTTAATTATCGTTACGCCACTTGTGTCCAAGCAAACCCCGGCTCCGTACGAACTGATCCATTTATTTCTATAACTTCTTACAAGAAGAGAGTTCACCAGGTCAAAGGATCATCAACAATGCAAAGTTGAAGCAATCAAAACGTAATCAAAGGAATGTGGTAAGCCTTCGATTGAGTCCAATATTTAATACAAAATTGACGCACGAAGAACAGTTCACATTGTGGTACATCCAGATATAGTTCATACATAGTTCATTAGGAAATTACATGCATAGTATTCATGTCCGTCCGTGTCAAAACAATGTGTCAGAAGAACATCGTGGCTATATACGTGCGCTGTTTAATCAACAGCCAGAAATGAGCACATGAGTTCTTGACATCTACAAATTGAATCACAATACGATTCTTCTTCCATTATTAGTTTAAATTAATTAATCTCATGCTTAGATTAATTTCCGAACTGACCCTGAAGTCTACATCGATTCATCTATAAAATATAGGCTATATACTCAGCCTTAATTCCTTGGAAGAATTACAAGACACGACCTTCGTGCTTGACGGATAACGTAACAAAGGCCCAGTAACCAAGTCACCCGGCGTGACCTACCCAACGCGAATGCGTCATCATCTCCGCATATATTTCGCGTTCACTATACCGTAAAATATCGACATATTCTATAAATATTAATGACCCCTAAACGTTTGCACATGGGTAAACCCCAGCAGACGCCATCATTTAAAAATAACACCGTAACAGATAAATTTCATGTCAATGTTCAAGAAACTAACATTGTATCTAAAGTTAGAAAGCCTCATAAAAACTTATTAAGGGACGAGACTAGTAGGACTAGTGCCCAAAGTAATACTCAGTATGTTAGTAGCCATAAGGATTTTATTATTCCTATTACTGATTCAGAGGTTAAGCACGCTGCCACAGAAAAGAAGAAAAAATATCTTGACAGGAAAGATAATACAGATTTTAAACATTATCAAGGGAGATCAGCAAATTGTAATCTGTCTTCTCCAAGAAACCAGAAACAGTTTAACAGATCTAAATATTTTGGTTCTGAGGATTTTGAGAAGTATGGCAAAAATGATTACAGGAAAGATTATCAATTTTACGATAATAAGTCTAGAAGTCAACATAAACAATCTGGCAGATATTTTTATCAACAGAGAAATAATAATGACAACTATGTTAACTTTTCTCAACAAAGGCCAAAAGTTATTGATAAACAAGGTAATAATAATAAGTATAGTGTCTCAAATACAACTGCTTGTTCTACTTGTGGTTTTGAGAGAGTATCTCGCCGTCATGAGGGTAGAAATTTTTTTCAGCATCCAATAGCAACGACCTTGAGCTACGATCATTCTCTGCCCCGTAAGCCTCCTGTGGTGTTTACACGTGTCAAAGGAAGGCTTGTTGATCGGTGAAAGGGTCGCAAGTTTACACAAGCCACAGTTTTAGGTAAAGGTAACGTTAATTTCCGTTTTACATCGTTAAATCGGACTGTGAAGTAAAATAGAATTTTTTCATTTGTATATTTTCACAGCGACGGCTTTGCAATAGAAGTCAATGTTCCGGTGTTACATTAACAGAGAGAGTAAGGTATGCCACCTTGTATCCATGTGGTTGACCAAGTGAAGCCGGACATCAAGTTGAATCTGAATTGTATGCGGTTATCTTGCCAAGATTATGAGACTATTCAACACGGCTGGAATTATTGCCTGTTCAACTTGTTTAGAATATAGATATTATTGTATCAAATAAATATAGGATATTATATATAGAATTGTATTAAGATACCATATAACTTCTATTAGATAGTGTGTAAGCTCATTTTTTATGCACGATTTTATGCACATATTTTTTTTTTGTACGATGATGTTTTGATGATGCAACAATTATTTTCATACTATTCTTACACTATTGTGTTATGACGAATATTGTATGTATTATGATTGCAGTAAGGTGTATGATATCATTTGCGAGTGACTTGTCTCTGTAACATTTTGACAAAAGCAGTGGACTATAGTATTTACGCACGCTAGTCAGAAGACTATGCTCGTTTAGTCAATTCATGGTTGACATTTATGCTCTGTTGTGAGCTTAGCGCTACAAGAGCTGATACATCAAACATTGATGTGTTTTTGCAGAGTTGATTATTAGGACTGTTTTATATGCATGATGAGTTTGTCAGCCCTATGCACAACCTCATTAGCTAGGTATGGTACAGTAGTCGTCTTTAGAGAGTCTCTGTACTCACTAAATTTGAAATGCTTTCTTATGTATTGATGTCATGTTTATTTACGTATTAGCATTCTAAGACATTATGTAGTAACCATTATATTGTCAAACATAATTTTGGAAACATAGTTTGATTATATCAGAGTTAATTTTGTATTGCAAGTTGAGAATATATTCTGAAACATGGGTTTCTGAGTTTTTCGAAAGAATAACACCTGTGAATTTAAAATAATTTGATTCTATTTTTTCTTGCAATTTAGACATGCATCATTGTTCCAGCAGATTGTTTTGATTTTGTGTCTGCTTAAGTATAAGAATTTTTGTATGTCACACATATTTGGTAAGCTAATTACATTTTTGGTATGTTAATATAGAGTTAAATTTGTAAAAGTTAAAATACCATTTTTATTTAACTTAACGTTATGAAATATTTTTGTTTTTACTTTTTGGAAAATGTTTTCTAAGAAAGTAAAATTTTTTCGGTGCCCTGCGCTTAACGGTGCGCTAGAGGGGGTAATGATGTGTTTTTTTTTTTTACTGAACGCTTCATGGTGCGTTTGTTCGAGTTTATTTATAACGGTATTATTTTTTGTATATGATGTCTGATAGTTCATTGTTATTATGAATAAGTTGTATAACGAGGTTAAGTGTTAGATTAAGCTTCGTTCATCTACAGCTTTCTTTTGTGGTTGTTAGATATACACATACATTGTCTTTATGTCCTATACTTACTTGTCATGATTACATGTATTTATATAATACGTTGTTGATCAAATTGTTATTACGATGTATTAATCCATCGTTCTTTGCAGACATAGCTATGTTTTTTCTTTTGTCTTTCCTGATTATTCTTCATTTTATTCCATTTCTACTACTGACTGTTTGGTAGCGGTTCATATGTGGATTATACCTTCATGTTGCATTTATATGTCACTTGATACTATTTGTATTCTTATTCATCCTACTATACTGATACTTGAATCATGTATATTGTTAGGTTAATTCTATGCTAAATAGACTTAACTTTGTTGAAAGCAGATTATTTTGGTAGACTTAGCTGGTTATTTTGTATGCTTTGTTTTCTGCTTTACTCATAATGCTGATATTTTGTGGATGATATATAGTATTTGGACTTAACAGGTTGATTAATTTTCCTGATTAGAACTTAATCATCCATTTATTTTTTGGCTCAGTAATCTTTTCAAAAAAATGTTGTTATCATTTTTTTCCCCGGGGGGTGGTGTAAACTGATAAGTCCAAATTTAAGCAAGGGCAGTAATCGTTATGAGTCTCGGATGTACAATAGATTATAGTGGTTATTCCACTTGAACAGCTGTTAATTTATTTTAAAAAATATGAGTGTATCGCATTCGAATCTTCGAGATGCAGAACGTTTTTCACGGTGGCGTAGTTCCATGTGAGTTAAATGTTCTAAGCTATTTTTGACCATGTGAGCGAGAGTTCTCGGGAAGCCTCACGGATGTGATTGGCTGGGGTGTTCTGGGGGAGAATGATTTTGGGTGTCAGAGTGTGTGCCGAGCAAGTGCACTGGGGAGATGTAAAGTGTTTTTCAATGTGTACCAGTGTACAGGCATTTCTGCTGAGATATATTATGTGTGATTATCCCAGATGCGATGTATTAGCTAAGGAGATGTTTCTTAGGCCTTGGAGTATACAGGCCGGTGTTTAAAGATTATGTACATTTTTGAAGAGTTTGTGTCCTGGGTGTGACTGGAGAAATCAGCCCAGTGTTTTCGAGGGAAGCCTGTACACTGCTTGATGTGTCGACTTATATTATGAGGCCTATTATTTATCAGCAGTCTTCTAGATGGATTAAAGACAGTGCTTGATGTGTCGACTTATATTATGAGGCTTATTATTTATCAGCAGTCTTCTAGATGGATTAAAGACAGTGCTTGATGTGTCGACTTATATTATGAGGCCTATTATTTATCAGCAGTCTTCTAGATGGATTAAAGACAGTGCTTGATTTGTCGACTTATATTTTGAGGCCATATAATTATTAGTACTGCCGTGTCAGCAGTCTTATGGATGTATTACAGAGCGCTGAGACGTCATATATTTTGAGGCCATATAATTATTAGTACTGCCGTGTCAGCAGTCTTATGGATGTATTACAGAGCGCTGAGACGTCATATATTTTGAGGCCATATAATTATTAGTACTGCCGTGTCAGCAGTCTTATGGGTGTATTACAGAGCGCTGAGACGTCATATATATTGAAGGCCTATTATTTACTAGTACTGCGATCCCCAGCAGTCTTATGGAGGAATTAAAGAGCGCTGAGACGTCATATATATTGAAGGCCTCTTATTTACTAGTACTGCAATGGTCAGCAGTCTTATGTACATGAATTAAAGAGCGCTGAGACGTCATATATATTTGAGGCCTATAACTATTGGCACTGCGTTTGCCAGTAGTTCTTCTTGATGGATTATTGTTATTATATAATGTGGATCCTTTTTTGGTATGCTATTGTGACCTGTGTAACATGCTGTACTTCGTCTACGTTATTGTGACCGTGTTGTGGTGTAATAAAACTGTTCATTAACTGTCACAAGGCGTTTAACCCTCCATGACTCGTACGTGAGCTAACGTGGTGTGAGTGACTGTTTCTACACACCCTTCACATATCATACACGGTAACAGCACAGCAGTACACCCTGGATAATTAGCCTACATACAGTATGCAACGAACAGACTGGATGAATAGCAGCTTGTATCAGTTAGGATATGGAATGGTGATGGAACAATCATACTTTATCAGTTGGAAGGAATACTAGGAATAAGCGTCGTTATCAGACAGATATCGTCTAAGTATGCTATGACATCTGTACGATATGCGAGAATTCGCCGCATCATGCGTACGAATGTAGCAGGGGCGTTCATAAGACCGAAAGGCATGAAATTCCATTGGAATGAACCCCTAG
Source organism: Oreohelix idahoensis (assembly GCA_024509875.1). Classification (NCBI taxonomy): domain Eukaryota; kingdom Metazoa; phylum Mollusca; class Gastropoda; order Stylommatophora; family Oreohelicidae; genus Oreohelix; species Oreohelix idahoensis. The sequence goes on along the minus strand of JAMPIV010001390.1, from coordinate 204,511 downwards.
GTGTAGAAAACGCTGTAAAAGGTTTGGCACGTTCAGTTAAAGGGACTTGCCAATAACCTTTAGCCAAGTCTAGTTTGATAAAGAATCTAGAATTAGAAAGTTTATTTAGTAGCTCTTCCAATAAAGGCATAGGTTCAGCATCGAACTTTGTAACTTGGTTCAATTTGCAATAATCTACGCAAATGCGAATGATATTATCCTTCTTTCGAACAATAACCATGGACGAAGAGTATGGAGAAGTAGATGGTTCGATTATTTCCAACCGTATCATCTCATCCAATTCTTTCTCGACTTGTGACTGAAAGTGGATAGGTATTGGATAGGGTCTGACTCTGATAGGATTATGGTCAGTAAGCACTATGTCATGTTCGACGACATGTGTGTGTCCCGGGATGTCTGTAAGGACATCCTGAAACGTTTGCAACATCGAAGAAACTTGTCGATGTTCGTCAGCGGAAAGATTAGGAGAAACGGTAACGTTTCTCCAAGATTCCGTAGAATGAAGTGGGACCATAGGAAGTGGAAGATTGACATCAGAAAAAGTAGTTTCCTCATCCTGTATAACTGACAGGGATGAGTAATGACCATGAGGTACTTGAGAATTGTCCGTTGCCTGGAATATAGGCTGCAAATAGTCAGGTCTTTCATGAAATTCCATGAGCATATTTATGTGGAAAGTCTTATGCTTTCCATCAATATCGACTATATAGTCGACATCGGAAATCTTGGAGACTATTGCATATGGACCTTTCCATGCAATAAGAAGTCTGTTTTCCCTTGAAGGAAGTAGAACGAGAGCTTTGTCACCTGGACAAAGTTGTCGTAGACATCTATTTTTATTTGCAAACTGCCTTGCCTTTTCTTTAGCAAATTCGGATGAAGAAGTTGCTAGTTTGCATGCTTCGATGATCTTTTGCCTAAGAGCATTGACATACTCATAAGAAGATTGAGTCTCATCGCTAATATTATTGGCAGTGAATAGATCGTGTAGTAAAGACATAGGGCTGTGCGGTTGCGTGCCAAAGACAAGTTCAAAAGGAGAAAATCCTGTGTGTTCATTGGGAATCTCTCTATACGCAAAGAGAGCCGCGGGTAAAACTCTGTCCCAATCCTGAGGATGGTCCTCAGTTATCTTCCCAAGTAAAGTTTTTAGTGTCCTATTCAAACGCTCAACTAACCCATTAGACATTGGGTGATAGATACTGCTGAGAGACCTTTTAATATGTAGCATAGACATTACTTGTGACATAGTGTCTGATATAAGTTGAGTGCCATGGTCTGATAATATTTCTCCGGGGAAACCCAAGCGAGAAAATATCAGCCAAAGAGCGTCTGCGATATCAGCAGTTGAGATGCTCTTCAGAGGTATAGCCTCTGGCCAACGTGTGCACATATCGACACATGTAAGGATAAATTGATGTCCTCTGGCCGAATTAATCCTAAAAGGACCAATAATATCTATTGCCATTTTTTGAAAAGGGCGAATAGGAATGTCAGCAGCCTGGATAGGCGCAGCATGTCGTGGTCCTTTCGATTTGACCTCCTGACACACTTTGCAAGAACGACAGTAAATTCGTATGTCCTTGATCACAAATGGCCAAAAGAAAGCCGCAAGAACCCTCGACTTTGTACGGGAAAAACCGTTATGTCCAGCACATTGCGAGTCATGAGCATGTTGCAATATTTGCAATCTCATTCTCTTAGGCACAAGAATTTGTGAATGAGTGGACGTAGACGAGTCTTGTACCATACGCACAAGTACGCCGTTCTTCATAGAAATCCAAGACTTTCTATTAGTATTTTGATTTGGATCACCTTTTTTTGCTAGAATGAAGAATTTTTGTAAAGAATTTTTTTTTTGCAATTTTATAAATGAGTCACGTGAAATAATCAAGTGACTATTTTGGCTATTTACTTCCTCATTATTAGTTAATGAAGTTTGAGGTGGATCCAGAGCATGTACTCTTGTGACCACCGCATTGGTAGCTTCCATGTTTTGCTCTTCCCAAACAGCAATTTGCTGTGGGGTACATTCCCTAACTCCGTGAATACGACCAATAATAAGGTCCGCAATAGGGTTTGGAAGAAGACACGCGTGGACATCTCCGGTAAAGAAAGGAGTAGCGATATGTATTATGGCAGTAGGATACTTTTCCAAAGTGCCACCAAATGTGACACATTTGATGACTTTCCTGTAGCACAGGATATATTTACTAGAGATTGCCTAACACCAACAGTAGTACATCCAGAATCAAACAAAATTGAGACTGGATTACTATTTACAAGACCCTTATGTAGTATAAGAGAACCTCTCCCGTCATGCGCAACATTAGCAGGAAGAGCTGGAAGAGGATGACCACAGCTTAAAGTAGTTACGGTAGTTGGTTCGAACAAAGTACTACATTGGGGACATTTATTTGCTCTACCAAAGTCAAAAGAAGAACATCCTATAGCATTAGGGTTTTTATTATCATTAACCTGTTTATCTGCCCCTTGAGATTCTTGTTGTACCGATTTTGTCTGTTGATATCTCTTTCTCTTATGAAGAGATCTACCGCGACCATTATTGCCTCTGAAATTATCATTATTTTTCCCTCCTGTAATTGTTATCATGGTTAGTGTTCCAGCTTCCATAATTGTCATTATCATCTCTATATTGATTTGTAAATCTAGTAGATTGATTTTGAGGTCTACGCGAAAAATAGCTACCTCTATACTGACTACCTTTGCGGAAATGTCTAAAATTATTAGATCCATAATAACGAGGAGTGTCAGCTTGTCTCCAGTTATTCGAAGAAGAATCACCATGTGATTGATTGCTATGATTTTGATCATCATTACGGTTGCTCTTTCAATTAATATTATGTTGAGTACCATGAAACTTACGTTTGAAGTTTTGGCCATATGGTGCTGCCGAAGCAACTGGCATACCTTCTTTTATTCCAGAGTTGCTAACGGTTACGTTAGGGTGCGCAGTCACATACTGGCAACAGTATTCTTCCATTTCTTTTATGTTTTTAGGCTTACGCTCATGAAGAAAGGAAAGAAAAGATTGATTTACAGAAGACATAACCTTGTCTCTAAGTAGTAAGTCCATAAGAGCTTCATATGTATTTTCTGTCTTAGACAGCTCAACCCATCGTGAAAAAGTAAGACGTATCCTTGATATGAATTCGGAGAATTCCACTCCAGTTTCTGGCAACCTATTTTTAAATTGAAGACGATAGCCGTCTTCGTTAAGTTGGTATTTTTTTAACAAGACTGCTCTGACAACCTCATAGTTGTTCTTGTCAGGCACATCTACCATGCCCAACATAATCAAAGCATCACCTCTAAGTATCTTGGACAGATGATAAACATATAGTGTTTCATCTATGTTATGCACCTTACATGCACTTTCAAATCTGTCTAAATAAAAGGTTATGTCATCAATGGAGGCATTAAATGCTGGTAGATTAAGCTTAAAATTATTAGCATTAGTCTTATCTGACACCTTATCTGCATTATTAGCATTACTAGTGTTCAATAATTTCATCTTTTCTAACTCTAAAGCTAAGAGTTTTGCTTCATACTCCATTTTTGCTTTTCTCTCAAATAGCCTCTCTTTGTAACCTTTTCTCTTCTGCCTCAGCCTCTCTTTGTAACTTTTTCTCTTCAGCCTCAGCCTCTCTTTGTAACTTTTTCTCTTCAGCCTCAGCCTGAAGTCTCTTATTTTCAGTCTCAATGTGCAGTCTGTTCTCTTCAGCTTTTGCTTCTGTTTCTCTTTTTTGTTTTTCCATTTCCATTTGGAATCTTCTTTCCTCCACCTGCATCTGCAATTTCTTTTGTTCAGCTTCCATTTCCATTTTTTTCTCTTCCATCTTTAATGCCCTATCATATTGAGTAATTGCATATTCTTCCAACTTATCACCTGTCTTGCCAAGGGATTTCCCTTGTTCAATAAAGTAATCAAGTGTAGACATGATGTCTAATATTATGAGTCACCAAATCTGAAATATTAATTATCTTATTTCAACCTTAATAGTAACAAGACTTAATAAAGTACTTGTATAATCCCAATGTTTAACCCAATCTCTGTGGGAAACAAGTCTTTGACACCAAACTTGTATTATCAAATGTATAATAATATCACAAGTCACTTCTTACTCATCAGTGCACTACACAAATTAGTGCATAAACACAAATCAATCAGTTATTTATCATAACTGCACAATGTAATAGTGCATGAACAAATCCACTAGTTAGTTATGATAAGTGCACTATAAATCAATAGTGTATGAGCAAATATTTAACAATAGTGAAAGCTAATTACTCAAGAACTATGTAACCTATAACAAAGAACAAAGACAATGTAAACAATAACAAAGATCAAAGACAATGTAAACAATAACAAAGATCAAAGTCAATGTAAACAACAACAAAGATCAAAGTAAATGTAAACAACAACAAAGATCAAAGTCAATGTAAACAACAACAAAGATCAAAGTCAATGTAAACAACAACAAGATCAAAGTCAATATAAACAACAACAAAGACCAAAGTCAATCCGAAAACATTCGCATAAGTCAGCTAAATAAACAGCAGAACTAAAAGGAAAATATCACAAAGAATGTGATGACAAAATGCGAAGAATGTACACAAACAAATGACGTCACAATGTATAAACAAAAATGGTGTATAGAACTGAATATTAGAAAAGGGGAGACCTACAAATACAAACCAATGAAATCGGAACTAAAAAACAGAAAAAAAAATATTACAAAAAACAACGAAAATAAAGCACAACTCGTCACAACTAAATAAATATAGCAACGTTTGTCGCTAGCAAATTTCACAATAGGAAATGTGCACAGTCCCTAAAGAAAACGCTAACAGTAGAAACCTCTGTGACGTGGTATCTTCTACTGAAAGACACCACCCAACCGAAACCCGCTGAAATATAAACATATAAATATACAAATAACATATAACATATAAACATGTAGCATGTAAACAGAGTGAAAAGTGTGAGAGACAGAAGGCTCAGTTAGAACATAAGGGCACAGTTCACAAACAAAACAGGCCACTTAACTTCTATGTGTCTAAACGTCAGCACGGTGCAAAACAGGTTGAGATCAGCATTCTGAGGATAATGATCCAACGTTGATCAACATCTGCTCCTATAGCTAGCCATGACGCTGGAAAATGAGCTTCTGATACCGGAACAGTTGTTACGGCACTTGTCCTTCTTCCTTACTGATCAGGAAATCGATTCGCTCGGTACTTGTCCTTCTCTCTTAGGAAAACTGCAATACTGCCGAGCAGCGCCGGGTAGTTTCAAAATATTACCAACTGTCAGTAACGCCGGGTACTTTCAAAAAATTTCATAGAAGGTAGCAGTTGAAGCTGTAATGTTGTCTTGTAGTCTAATGATGATGTTTGGGTTAGTTGACCCCCTTGAGAGCTGGTACCAGAATAAACCAACTTTTGGCCACCATGAAATGATAAGGGTGGATTTAGGCTGACTTCAATTACCACCCCTATCGACACCAGTAAAATTATAGTTGTAGATGTAGGGTGTCTTATCTGGTTTTGTGTTGTTGTTGTTGCTGTGTATAATAGTGATGTAGTTCACAGAGTTACAGCACGTAGGCTACTACATGTGAAGTCATAAAATGGGTGAACCGCTCTGGACGTTTTTCCATCATTTATTTTTACGTCACAGGTACAAGAACGTACATCCAGTTCGCAATAAAGCACAGTCATGACATTCACAAACATCAGCTTACATAGTTTATCAATGCATTTGGCATATTCTAAAGATGATGATATGGCGCCAAGGTATTATATGGTACAAAAGTACATCAACAAAAAATCCTCTTACTGTTCAGATGTGCTAAACGAGTCAAATCATAAAACGCACGAGGATGGCATTCCAGGAGTGCAGGTCAAACTGACCTTTACAGGCATTCCTAAGTCTAACCTTGACGTAGGCATAATCGCTGCCACACAGCGACGTTCATAGAACAAAGAACTGTCCTTCGGGCTGAGTATGACCCGTTTACATGTAGATTTCAGGTATGAAGATACCTGGGGCGTGACATCTATTAGAAGAACCTTCCTTTCTGTAATGCATACGTGAGCAGAAATCGACCATTGTCAAACATAAGTAAAGTTACAGATTGGATGTAAATGAGGCATTACCTTCGTTCGAAAATCCACACCACAGAAAACATACGCCTCCAGGCGTTTTAGAATACTCAAGGGAAGGACCTTGTAAGCTAACTATCTCACAATAAGGCTCCTAATCCCTAACAAAATCACAGAGACGCCAAAACGCGTCCTTTCTGCTTCACAGCTTTACCTCGACTCCCAAGATAAAGAAACTTCCCAGACGCCCCGCGTCCAGACATTCGCAGAACCTATACACTTGAAATAGCGATCAAACAAGACGATCTAGGAACATTCCAGATAAGATTTAACTAGATCGAGCCTTATTTGGACATGAACAGAGACCTCAACACAGGTTTCAGACATTTCAACAACAGTTGACCGATACTACCAAATAAGGAGAATGGTCACACTTCGTTAATAAAAATGTGGACCGACCGTGTCTCGACACAAGAGGAGGTAACATCATATTAAATGATAATCTCAATTATCCAGAGTTATGTAGCTTTGACCGTCAAAAAATTAAAGTGTACTTTCAGTCAATCTAATAATACAATGTCTTTAGCAAAAAATGATCATACAATGACTTTAGAAAAAATGAACATATAATGACTTTAGAAAAAATGAAGATCTGTGCGTAACATCTCTCTCGAAAATAGAAAAAGTGCGCAAATGACGGTGTGCAAAATGTGACTGGTTGATCGACCAAAGTACTTAAGGCGGGTATTATGGTATTGAAGGTGCATGCTCTGAATATCCAGGTGGGGATAATGTTGTCTGTCCCCTAAATATGTGGAGTTGTTTATTCTTGGTACTAGGTGATGTTAAAATCGAAAATAACAATTTCCTTTGCAATAATTATCACGACACCCATACAAATAGCTGGATGTGACATATGTGTTTTCTCAGACTGACGTATGTGAAAACTTAGATAAGCGAAGAAGGGCTTAATGTTATGTTGATAGTATCGACCTAGAACGAACTAATAAAATCTACCACATACATCAATACTAAAATCATTCAGCACATTGCACAACTAACAAAAAAAATACACTCAAATTTATAATTTTTAATGTTATTGTATTTTCTTTTCAATTGTATTTGTTATTTAATTTTTTACTAGATGCTAGACATTTTTTTTTTAGAAAAAAATACTTAAAATAAAACGGATATTTGTATAACTTCCAATAACAATAACGTTCTTATCAATTATAATTTCTAATTTCGTACACGTGAATCACTTAAATATTGATGTATCGTTCGTTTAATCTTGACAATTAAAAACGAATACACTGATTCTGCATGAAATTAACTTCTGCTTTATACTTCATTAGACACTTATGGATAAAATATATGATAAGCTCTTAAGCGCTGCACGCTTTTTGTCAATTTGATGTTACATTTTTTGACAGCAAGCTATAAACTTCTTGACAAATTAATTTTGGGTTTTTAGTGCATTAAAAGCCTGTGTTTAAAATATTTGTTTTTATATTTTTTATTTACTTTACATGTTCAGTATTTCATTTTAAGTACATGAAAACTCTTCTCAATTTGGAACACGGTTAGAGTTTTTAATTAACAAAATAATACTGTAGCCACATTTTCAAATCCTATTACTCTCGTTTTGGCCTTAAAACTCCGGAAGACCATACGCTTTCAACCAGCTGTCTCCAATCCGTCGTTGCATTAGTATTCTATTGCAGTTCTTTGAAGTGTCTAGATATTTTTTTCTTAATCTGTAACTACCAGTGAACCAATGAGTGGAACCGATGAGTGTTTTTTCGCGACAAAAGACCGGTGTTGCGGCTTCCTAACTCAGTACTGAAAGAGTTAAATTTCCAATTTTCGTCTCCTTGCGTTTTTGAGTTCTCTTTTATTTACAACAACAACAACAACCAAACACGTGGCGATCAAAGATTGCCTTGTGATACTAGAAGATGAATATCTTAGTGCGTTATCTATAGCCGCCTACATCGTGTACTTGCTTCTGGGCCTTCTTTTTCTTCATTGCTTTTCAGTTCGCTCCTTGTTGGGCCCACGCCTTAAACAAATAAATGCCAAACCTTCCTGTTGTGCATTGTCTGTTCCAGGTCTTTCCATTTCTTTATCTCTTGTATGTCTTTGTTCGTCTGTGTTTTATTTTTCCTCTATTTTCACTTATCACGGGGATCTCTAGAATAAGAACAATCTTTTAATGCTATCAAGTGATATTTCTTAGTGAGTATATTATCCAACGCCAGCCTCTTCTCCCCACATTTTGTTCCACTGGTGTGTCTAGTTCTGTCCATCAGTTCCACATTAGTGTTCGTGTCATTCCAATTCACTTATTATATTCGGCACAAGTACTCATTCATGAACGCCTTTATCTTTCTGATCTTTTTGTTGTTCTTTATATACTGAAGCACATTAAAAACGCACTACCTGTATAATCCAGGAACAGAGTGTGAAATGTAAATATAAGTGTTTACTAGTTTACATATTTGGAATCGTTATTCATTTTCCTATGAATCCATGCTGGTCATTAATTTGTACATTTGATTGTTATGAAATTCATTGCATTCTTTGCAGGCAAAGAAGAAAACCAAAAATGCAACCAATAATAAAATTCATTCACACTATCCTCAGTATCTGGTATGTCCACCGTGTGCTTGCAAGCAAGCTTGGCAGCGGCTCCGCATGGAACGCGCAAGTCTCTGAAGGAAATTCCTAGTAATCAAGTCCCATTCACGTGTAAGAGCAGCTTCGAGCTGTTGCAGATTAGCTGGATAACCTTGCCTGTAGACTCTGCGTCCAAGCTCGTCCCACAGATGTTCTATAGGAGACATGTCTGGTGATAGGCAGGCCAATCAATCGTCACAATGTTCTGTTGCTTTAGATATTGCTGCATAATGCATGCGGTGTGCGCACGTGCGTTATCCTGCTGGAGAAGCTGCAAGTCTGGATAATTTGTGAACGCAGGAGCGACCAATGCATCCAGAACCTCATCTCAATATTTAATAGCATTAACATTTCCTCGGAAGACGTAAGAGGCAAGCGATGGTGAAAACTGAATCCTCCCTAAATGTTAATACTGCCACCTCCAAATCGGTTGTGCTGACGAACACAGCAATCTGCAAAGCGCTCTCCACACCGTCGCCAAATCTGCATACGTCCATCAGCAAAGGATATGTTGAATCTGCTCTCGTCTGTGCCAGTGGTTCCGTAACGTTCATTGAGACGTACAATTGTGCTGTGGTGGCAATTCATACTTCTGGCAATGGCCCGCAAGCTCATTCCGGTCTCCAACATACCAATGGCTCGTTGGCGGTCGTTTTCAGCTAGTCGTTGCATTTCAAGCACATGTACTGGGTGTTTTGTCTCAACGGCCTTTTTATACCGAGTATACTGCCACAACGCGTACACATTTTCAGGGTCATAGCTGTTGCGAATTGGTTGCACGTGTAACTTTCATTGTTTTCATGTAGTCTTTACACAAACCCGTGGGTGTAATCATGCACTTTCCATTCCAGCAGCCACTTGCTCTCTACCTCATGACAAACACGGGGAAAATCCATTCCCAAACTTTTTTTTCCAGCTTCCAGGCATCAGTATATATAATAGTGGTGCGTTTTTAATGTGCTTCAATATAGTTCATAGCTATACAATTGGCGCTTGTTCATTATATCAGTGAATAGTCACGCCATAGTGGCCCAACATCAGGATTCCCATTGGGACTGAACATCAACCTGAAGAAGGCAGAGGTCATGACACTCAACGTAATGAATTCTGATCCCATAAAAATAAGGAACCAAAAGCTGGAACAAACAAATACATTTACGTATATAGGAAGCATAGTAACACCAGACAGTGGGACACGCACAAACATCAGTGATGAATCAATAAAGCCAGAACAGCCTTTGAAAATCTAAACAACATTTGGAAATCTTCTCAGTAAAGCACAAACACCAAATTAAGATTATACGAGAGCTGCATACTTTCTGTACATTTGTGTGGCGCGGAGTGATGGAGAGTAACAGAAAAGGAAATGTCCAAATTATCTTTTTTCCACACAACCTGCCTAAGGAAAATTCTTCAACTTTTTCATATCCAATCAGGAAATGCGTACACGGTGCAGTCATTAAGGCATGCTCACAATCGCTGCGGGCAGACGATGGAACTGGATTGGCCATGTCCTCAGAAGCGATCCTGACACCATCACCAGAGCTACTATGCTACTGACCGCAGAAGGACGGTGAAAGAGAGGTAGACCAAAGACAAACGTGAGGATGAAAGTGGAGGCTGAGATGCGAGGCATGAACTAGAGTTGGAGCTACACACGGAAGACGGCCACCGATCGAGCAAAATGAGGATATTTTGTTGCTGCTCTACAAGACTCAACTAGTCGTGGAGGCCACTGACTGCAGAATCAGGATTCTACCTGTATTGAAACGTGTTGAGAACCGAGCATTGCAAATTAGGCTTGTGGGAATCACTTGAGCCCCCAGACTTGATTCCAACGTCTACATGGCTGGCTGCTTGGAGACGGATCTCACAACACATTTACAACAGGCACATGGGACTAGGAGGTGGCTCTGTGTAAGATGTCATGAATCCTTGGAATAGCCCGGGCATAGAATTTTAACTTTGATATATGAAGAGCCCCATGAATCGTGTGGCTTGAATAGTATGCCGTCTCCCTTTCCCTGCGGGCGTAAAACTTTAAGTGAAAGTAAAGGATCCCGTTACATGCCCATTGAGGCATATTGGGAATATGGTGTTAGGCCCATATTTTCTTGATCATACAGCACACGAGGGGTGATGTGGTCTGTATCATGCTGCCTGCCTTTAACCTTCCAAGAGTTGCTCTGGTACCAAATTGATGAGGCGGGATCGACCCTGGAGCCGTTTGTTGTCTAGAAAACCCCATCTCAATTAGGGATCGAACCATAGACCATCAAGCTATGAAGCCAGTGCACTAACCACTGGGCTACCGTTTGTGAGTATCCATTTAAATTCATGCCAAGCCAGATAGAATGCCCTCTAGGAAAACTGAAACTTATGATTCAAATTCAACAAGTTTTAACATAGAAAATAAAGCCACACACAAATCCTAGATCCCTAATTTAAATAAAGTCAAGGTAATTAGAATGACTTTGGCTTAATAAGAGCTACAAGCACAATAGTTCTAGTTAAGCAGCAACAACAACTATTCTCATCTTTGTAACATCGTGCTCAAAATACTACCCAGTATAAAGAAAGTAGCGACGATTTTAGGGAGTTTTCTGTTGCGTGTTCAGCTAGTGTGTATCCCCGGTCTGTTAAAGTTATGATATTGGCAACGTGCCTAAGGACAATAGCGATAATTGAAGACAGTTGACCCGTCTCGGGGTCATTGTCAGCCTATAAACTATTTACGAAGTCAATTTAGCGGCAGGTCCGCGTTTTGGGAATGTCCTTTGAGCGACATGTTTCATACTCAAGACCTGTTTAAAGGCAGAGTGACCGAGGCCATGGACACTTTAAGTGAAAGCGGGCGATAAAAAGCAAAGACAATTCACGTCAAACAACTCGACTTTTTTTTAATCAGCTGTGACTCTATTCCTCCAGGCTGTAGTGCGCTATGTAAATATTTTATAAGAAAACAATAAATCAAAGGGTGATATACTTATAACATTCTATCTTTAGTTGTTGTAGAGTTCTGTGTTTTGACAGTAATAACCAACTACCGATCTGCTAGTTTATTTACAAATCTTACTAAATTTTTCACGAGAGTGTAATCAACCTTCGCTGGGAAATGTTCACGAGAGAGACGCATGTAAAAAGCTCTCCCCAGGCGCCGTACCCAAGTGCCGGCTATACCCAAACGCCCAAACTCAAAATAATTATTTTATTGTCGTCATTATCATCATCGTCATCCCCATTTGCTCCTTATAGAGCATGGAGACACTACAGCAACTGTTGCCTTGTGAGAAGCCTACACCAAAGCTATAATTTCCCTGGCAGTAGTTTGTTTCTGTAGCAATGTGTTTTATATGATGACTTTGTCAGCCTTATGTACAACCTCATATTAGTTATCTTTTACGACATGCTCGAGGGAAAAGTAGTCCTACTGTCACCTCAGAGACCCCACCCCCTCATCCCCAGAACTACACAGGCTTATTTGATCGTACTTTAGCATTTTTTTTGCTTAACAAGCGGCACTTGGGCTTTCAGGCCTTCGGCCCAATGACATGTAATTGCGAGGCTGGGGAGCCTGTGGACTTTCCTTCCAACCCGGTCAGGAGCTTCGCTCCTTCCCATCCACAGAGGGTTTATCTCAGGAGCCGTTCAGGTTATTCAGTCAAAATCCTGGTCGATGACACTCTTTCAAATGCACACGCCCGGGCTTGAACCTTGAACACCTGATCGCCAGCGCAACGTGGTAACCATTACACCAGCGCGGCTCCCTACTATTGCGATACAGTCATATCTCGGAGTTATTGCGGGTTTGGTTCCAGACCACCGCAATAACTCGAATAAAGCATGTCACACCCGTATTTTTGGCTTCCCAGTGCTTATGAAAGCCTAAACTCATGTTTAAATTACTGTATGTCTGTATATTATGTCAATAGCGCTAGGTCTAAAAAAAAACAAAAAACAATGTGCTGGAAAATTAAAAATACTTTATTGCTAAAAAAAAATTATGATCTTTATCATCTGAGCCTTCAGCGAATCGTAATCTTTTTGCCAAAGTCTATCGTAAGAAGAAGGCACGTTCTAATTAACTGATTCCGTACGCAAGATCTAATAATAGACGCAAAGGCCGAACGCTGTAGACGTAAGATCTTTTAAAAGACGCTGATTTATTTCACTGTTTCTTTCTATTCTGATATTTTATACTGCCCGGAATTTATCTCGAACGGAAGTAAACACAAAACTGGGCAAATTTCAACAAGCTTCAACGTCTTTTATTTGCGTTTGAAGGGATTTTTTCACATTTATCTTCATCTTTAATCGTGTTTTGTCGTATCGCCATAATGGCCGAAAAACACACAGGATATGTTACTAATATGTGAACAGTGAACAAACTGTGTGATCAACCATAACTTTCTTACTTTTTCTGTGTTTCTAAATGGATTACCTGCACAAAGAGAGCAGTGAAACTGTATTGTGATAACAATTTATGTTACAAGCCTTACGTAAGTCGAAAATTTTTGTTCAAAATTTCAAGTTATCTTTTTTTCCGTGTACATGTTATCTGTTATAACATAAATATAACATAAAATTAGCTAGAAAGGCATATGGATTTATATTGTTCATTCAATGTACTTTAATTTGATATATAATATGTTATACTTAACTCATGATTAGACACACATTGTCAGTAAACGTAAATTATGTATGTGTAAATTTTTGGGGGTTAAAAATAATTCCGTCCAGAGCTGAAAATAATTACATACGGAATCAGTATAAAAATAAACATGAATATTCTGAAAAAATACGCGCAATATCTGCAAAGCGCAATAAAGCGAGGTATGCCTGTATATGTTAATGTATGTTTTGATAGTAAAGATTCTCTTACATATGAATGCATGAATGTGTGTGCATTAGTATTTTGGTATATATGCATACATATGTGCTGGAATGTTCTTACTCGCCAATCAGTCCCCAAGTTCGCTCCAGGGGACCTTGTTAAATGCCTTCTCCAGATCCAAGAAACAAAGATGCATCTCACTTTTATACCCAAGGGCCTTTTAACTTAGCTGGCTTAGTGTGAAGATAAGGTCCTGAGTACTTAAGTTTGCTCGGAAGCAACATTGGACCTCGTCCATTTGTGGCACAGCCAGGTGTCTGAGTCTCTGTTCCAGGATTCTAGAGTAGATTTTACCAGGGACACTGAGAAGGGATATACCAATACGATTTCAGCATTGTCGGCTGTCACCCTATTTGAATATAGGTGTTATGATGGCAATCTACAATCCTTTAGTGTGGTCTTGTTCCACCAAGCTGCAAGTAGGATCCTTAAGAGTAATAGGTCGCCTGCTGCTCTCATATACTTAACCATTTATGGTATTATACCATCATGCACTGCTGCTTTGCCCATCTTGATTTTCTCCAGTGCTGCCTTCAGTTCTTCCATCTTTATACCATCTTCGCCACCACTGGTTCCTCTTCTGTGCTAGTGGTTATCATTTCTATATATGTGCACGTAACTAAACTGTATGTTGCATGTGCTATGTAATATAGATGGAGCGTTGGGTTAACGAAGGGGTTAGAACGTTGCCTCTCGAGCTAAATTTTCCAAGTTCAAACACTGGTAATGGCACGCTCCAGTTTACCCAGGTATAAATGGGTATCTCACTCTTATCTTTAGCTAGAAACGGTAAAGGCATCGAGAAAGGGAATCGGTATCCCCACTTTATAACGCTTGACATAATATAGCGAATTCTCAAATACTACACTCTTCTACATGAGTATTTTCTATACGACTACATAAATGTATGAATGTGTGTCTAATGGTAGTATTATATGCATTTATATGTTTGCATCTGTTTATGTTGCACCATAAAGATCCGGGGTGGGGGAGGGGGGCTAGCAGGTGACACAGAAAGAATCGAACCACTGCTACCCCAAGCATGTCGTAAAATGAGATTAATGTGAGGTTCTGAATGGGACTATCACAAAACAACAGCAGATGGGGCACGAGTTTTAGCTCTGGCTTCCTGCAAGGAGGGTCAGTTGCGGTGGTGAGTCTATGCTCCGAAAGGAGCTAAAGAGGACATGAATATATATATGTGTGTGTGTGTGTGTACATATATGCATGAATTAGTAGATGCTGATGTCCTTGGCGCTAATGCGACTTGAAGCCGGAGTATTGTGTAATTACCCGTGTAATTGTAGGATCGTACGGTATAATGAAGGTTTAATGTGAAGCAAAAACATCCGTACTTAAATTACTGTAGATGTGTCCACTTACTTTACTTTCTTATGTTTTTTTCGGTCAGTGAAGCGTAGTGGGGAGCTGAATTTTACGTTGCTGAGCCTTTTTAATGTGACAAAACAACATTCGCTTGAACGCATACAGAAAGACAATCATAAAGATACATTGCACGAAAAACAAGAAATTTCCATATTAGTTTTTAAATATCTGACATTGGACGCGTCATTCATGCAAGTCTGTGAATCTTGCCGGCTGTATCCTGTGACATGGCAAGACAAAGATTCGGGTTGCACAGTGTCTAGGCGCTCACGCTTTAATCTAATGTGTCTTAACTCCGTTATCTTAAGGCTATGATCTTGCCTGGTTATACTGTAATGTTTGAATGGAAAAAATGTGTCTTGTATATGTTATATTTTATTATATTTTCTGTCCTTTGATTGTAATGTCGCAAGGCATTTGGTCAAATCTGGTCAAGAGACAGAAGAAACCGTCAAACTATGTGGAGTTTTTAAAGGTGATGCACCCATAACGCTTCCCATCGCACTGGTGGAGATACACTCTGATTTCCTCAGAGGTGTTTTCAAAGCGGCTATAATGGATGATACGATCTACCCAGTCATACCTGTGTAGATATGTGTTTATTTGGAGACCGAAAGAGCCGATTGTGCCAGCAGTAACCACAAGATAGCGAACGAAGAAGGAATGGGAGCCTGCACCTAACATGTTACCCGAGGAACTAAAAGAGGTGCAACAAAAGGACCCTACCTTGGAGCCCTGCTTTAGAAAACTGCCCATGGCCAAGGACCCAAGACACAACAAAGACATCTTTTCTAAGGATGGAGTATTGTATCGTAGAACGGGCGACCCTGAACAGGGACATAATCAGCTCCTAGTACCGACGCAGTACAGAGAACAAATCTTAGAAATGGGGCACTCTCTTCCCTTTAGCGGACATATGGGACAAAACGCCACTTTTCAGCGAAAATCGACTCTATTTTGGTGGCCAGGAATGAACACTGATATTATCAGATACGTGAAATCATGCGCCTAGTGCCAACGTGTGGCACCCAAGCATTGGACACCCCCAGTTCCCATGGGAGAAATGCCAATAGTGGGGACACCATTTGAACGGGTTGCAGTCGACATTGTAGGACCCCTAGAAAGGACTAAAAGAAGGAACAGGTTTATCATGACCTTAGTCGACACATGCACTTTGTGAGCATAAGCTATACCGCTAACATGCACGGATTCTAAGCATGCTGGAGAAGCACTAGTGCAGATTTTTACACGGTTTGAATTCCATCAACAAGTTTTAACGGATAACGGATCGCAATACGGTAGCCTGTTAATGGAGAAGATCTTTAAGATCTTAAGGGACCAGCACATCTACTCCAGCCCCTATAATCCGGCTAGAAGTGGGTTAGTAGATCGTGTCAACGGACGCCTCACCATGATGTTACGTAAGCTGGGACAAGAGAAACCGGAAGATTAGGACCTCTTCATCCCTGCAGTCTTATTAGAATACAGGGAAGTCCCACAGGCATCTACAGGTTTACTACTAGCTACATTCTTATTCGGCAGACCTATTAAGGGCCCGCTTGAAACCTTACTCCGGTCACTGACAGACCAGAAGGCTGATGAGTCAGTCGCCTCAACAAGTAAATATGTATCGAACTGAAGTAAAGATTACAACTACGATGGGATCTAGCAACAACCAACCTTAAGCGAGCACGCATGAAGCACGCTAAACGATACAATAGAGCAGCGAAAGAGAGAGATTTACAACCAGGAGAGAAAGTGTTGTTGCTACTTCCAACCGGAAACAACAGACTACTTATCGGATGGCAAGCGCCGTTAACCGTCCTTAAAAAGAACTAACTACAAGATCTCTATTAAAGGAAAGGAAAATGTCTACCATGTACATCTGTTAAAGAAATATTTGGAAAGACCGGTGCCTTCCCCCGAACATCTCCTGGAGGTCGCCATAGCAACAGAGATGAGGAAGGTGACGATAGTTGCATGGAATATCCACTGCAACAAACGGAATCTTTCAACGATGTTAAATTTGGCGATACTCTTTCAAACGCACAACAGACAGAAACGAGGGCGCTACTGAAACAGTACTAGGCAGTTTTAACGGACATTCCTGGTCGAACGCATCTCGCAGAGTTGGATATGAAGCTGACATGTAAGACCCCTGTGCGAACCAGAGTTTACCCGATTACGAATGCTAAATCTGATACGCTACGCGGAGAAATAGACAAGCTACGTCAAGCTGGAATTATTAGCGAGTCTACATCTCCTTACAGTTCGAGCGTAGTACTGTTACAGAAGCCCAGTCAGGAAGTTCGGCTGTGCATCGATTACTGTCTACTTAACACAGTAACGGAATTCCAGCCGGAGCTCCTGCAAAACGCTTCTGAACTGTTCACCGAGCTTAGCAAAGCAAGAATCTTCTCCAAGATTGTCCTGAGTAAAGGCTATTACCAAATACCAGTCAAGGAGGAAATTAAACCCCTGCTAGCTTTTGGCACAAGTGAAGGACACTATACTTTCAACGTTATGCTTTTCGGTTTGCACAACGCACCAGGAGTCTTCACGAGAATGATGAAAAAACTTTTAGAACCATTGCAAAGTCCGCATATCCACAATTTCATGGACGACATATTGATTACAACGGAAAACTATGACGAACATATTGCTACGGTCGCTATGCTCCTCATAAGACTACAGGAAACAGGCCTGACAGCCAGACCGAGCAAATGTTTAATAGGATTTGAAAAGCTTGACTTCCTGGGGCATACCATTTCTCAATGTTGTATGTGGTCAGTTGCCAAAAACGTAGAGAAATTACGTGCAGCCAAAAGGCCTAAAACGAAGAGAGACACACGTTCATTTCTATCACTGTGTGCATATTACCAGAAGTTCATTGAAAATTTCAATGGCCTAACAGCACCTCTTACTGACCTCACCAAGAAGGGGCCACCTGAGAAAGTAATTTGGAATTCAGAGCGCGAACACTCCTACGTTACTCCCAAGGAGCAGCTGTCCAAATACCCGATTCTAAGGTTTCCTGACCTTAAGAAACCTTTCACATTGCGTGTCGATGCCTCGGGACTGGGAATCGGGTCAACACTGATTCAGGCAGGTGAAAGTAATCCGAATATCTTATTTCCAGTTGCATACGGCAGCCGCAAACTGAACACAGCAGAGAGGAATTATTCGACTGTAGAGAGGGAACTTTTAGCACTCGTTAATGGAATAAGAAGACATCATGAATATCTTTATGACGTCCCATTTACGGTACAAACGGACCACTGGCGTTTCTTGGAGCCAGTAAGGAATTTAACATAAAGATAATGCGTTAGGCTTTGCTGTTAAGCGTATATTCATTTAAAGTACAATACATCCCGGGAAAAGAAAACGCAGGAGCGGATTTTATGAGTCGAAATTGGAGCATGGAGGAAGAGGATGAAATTGAAAATAGCAATCACTCGGAAGATGCGGATAACAGTAGCTCTATTTTCATAAGTGAGACATGAAAGGGTTTCATATCTTCAAGCCCGGACGAACTGTCACATATATATGTAAAAAAACCACTGTGATCCGACCACCTTTGCTTCCCCATCCAAGGTTTATAATTTTGCTACGCCAAACCTCTGCAATTCGCTGCCTGTAGACTCAATTTGAAGCCACGCCTATTTTTTCCTGTTTACATGCGCTAATGAGCGTGTACAAATGTTTGCATCCGACAGCCTTAACAAGAGGGGAGCGAACCGGGGTGTTTATCTGAATTCCCAAGTGAGCTAAGAGGTCAGTCATAAATATTGACAGATCAGACGTCGGTAGCAATAGCAAGGGCGATAATACTATTTACCGACCACATTTGATGTCTGTGATCCCAGGGGCGTTAATTATTTGATCTACAGCAGAGGGACGAAACCAAAGAAGGCCTGTTCGCATGGCCAGGCTTTTGTGATGTCGTTTCGGCATCGCGAGCAAGCGAACAGGAAAATCCTTTACCTCGGGAGTCGAACTCGTTGATTTTCCCTGATACGGCCGAAGGCGTGAATTATCGCACCCTTTAGTGATAATAACACCATTTATGTATAAATACTCCGTCCTCTCAAAGTCAGTTATCTAGTCGCTCAGAAAGTTTGAATAAACTAGCTCGTTATTCTAGAGCCATTGTGAAAGTGTGTTATAGCATTCCGTGGAGATTTTTTTCATTTCTGATTGCGGTAATAGAAATTAGCATTTACGTGATTTAATGTGCTACGTTTATCATTATAATTCACTGGGATTTTCTATGTGCTAAGACTAGCGTATTAAATAACGCATAACTAATTTTTTCCAGTTGTAATGTAGATTTAATCACCCGCTATCACCCAGACAGAGATGTTTTAATTGACTAATAGATACACTAGGCAACTGACAATTTACGGAATACAATTCACTTCTAATTCATAATGTGTAATAATATAAGTGACTAGTGTAATATCATGTGGCGAAACAAATAGTTAGTAATGACAAGCGATATTTGTAAAGTAGTCATAATTAAAGTAACACTGATGTTGTGCGCTGAGTGTTTTACCGGGCGGAAGGGGAAAGGCGCATACCTAAAACGAATCCCGTACCAGTTGATCGAAGCATGATAAGATAGGCTAGGACACGTGTGCCTTTTAATATAAGTAATAGTGCTGATTGACATTTCACGTGCAATGACGACTTTTCGTGAACAGAGTTCACTCTTAATTTGTTTCACAATCAGCAGACTTAGGGTAGTTTCATCACTTGCAAAAACCATGCCACCGAGAAGAAGTCTTGACACCTTTCAAAGAATGAAGGCTATAGCGTGGATTGAAAGTGGTTTATCTGTCCGTGAGGTTGCCAGACGGCTTGCAGTGTCACACTCTACTATCCAAAGAATTTTTGAGAGATTTCAGGCCTCAGGAAGTGTTGAAGATCGCCACCCGCCAGGTCGCCCTAGATGCACCAATAGACATGATGACCTGTACCTCTTGTTGTCAGCCCTGCGCCATCGAACAGTGACTTGTTCCACTCTAAGATGTCAGCTGAGACAAACTGTAAACGTTAATGTCAGTCAAAGCACCATTCACAGACGTTTACATGAATTTGGACTGGCTGCTCGACGTCCTGCAGCCAGAATCCCTCTTACTCCTGCCCATCGCAGAGCCCGTGTTGCTTGGTGTCGCGCTCACATCCGATGGACATGGCAACAATGGAGTCAAGTTCTCTTCACTGATGAATCTCGCTTCACTGTGTCATTCAATGATGGCAGGATTCGAGTTTGGAGACAACCAGAAGAGGGATTTACTGATTACACAATTCGAGAGGTGGATCGTTATAGTAGGGGTTCTGTCATGGCCTGGGGAGGCTTCTACAGACACGGCAGAACCCCACTCTACATCATCCAAGGCAACTTGACCGGCCCAAAATAACAGAACGAAATCTTGAGACCAATTGTTCAGCCTGCTCTGGAGGCTATAGGTGGTAATGCCATCCTCCAAGATGATAACGCTCGACCCCATAGAGCTCGTGTGGTGAATGAGTTTATTCAACAACATGGGATCATCAGGATGGCGTGGCCAGCTCATTTACCTGACCTTTCTCCGATTGAGCACCTCTGGGATGTCCTTGGTCGAAGATTGTCAACAAATCACCCCGTGCCAATGGATGTTGCACAGCTGACTGCATTTCTGCTTCAGGAAAGGCAAGCTGTTCCTCAGGATACTCTTCGGACCCTTGTGGACTCGATGCGTCTACGCTGTCTTGAATGCCGTGCTGCAAATGGTGGTAATACCCGATTTTGAAATGTCTATTTGTCCAATATCTATTGTGTGACTTTTGAAAAGGTGGGTGACACACTTCACAGCTTCATTGCGATTGATGTGTGTTTCCATTTCTTTAAGTGACATGTCAATTTGGTATTCAATAAATGCCGTTCTGACTGATACCAAATACGTTTATATCAGATTTGTTTTATGGTTTCAACCAAGGTTTTTCTAACTGGCCCTTGACTTTTGACGAGTAGTAATATATATATATATATATATATATATATATATATATATATATATATATATATATATATATATATATATATATATATATATATATATATATATATATATATATATATATATATATATATATGTATAACATTTTTCCCGACTACTGATAATTGTGTTTCCAAGTGAATTTATCCAGGAGAATATAAGAGCTGTGTGCTTTCTGTGGTTCTCTATGATGCATAATGCTGGAGAGATACAGAGAAGGAAATGTCGAAATTGTCCTCTTTTCACACAACATGCCTAAGAAAAATTCACCGAATCTGTTGGCCGAATACCATCACTAACCAAGATCTGCTTACTCGTAGCAAGCAAGAGGACATGCACACCATCATAGGTGGCAGACGCTGGAACTGGGTTGGTCATGTCCTCAGAAGAGACCCCGATGCCATCACAAGAACAGCTATGCTTTGGACCCCTGAAGGAAAACGAAAGAGAGGCCGACCAAAAACAACCTGGCGGAGGACTGTGGAGGCTGAGATGCAAAGAATGAACCAGAGTTGGGGCACTGTACGAAGGATGGCCACCGACCGAGCAAAGTGGAATCAATTTGTTTTTGCCCTACAAGACGCCACTAGGCGTGATGGCCACTAACTGCTGTGACGGTCGGCCGCTAAGGATCAAAGAAGAAGAAGATATAATTCAAGTTTAACATACTTCTATGTCTTGGGAATTATCGTCCCGTATTGCCTTTAATTATAATCCTGGCATATTCGCATGCCTTTTATTTAAAGCATATAGCTTACCATTATCCTCAGAAATATTTCTTGAATACATACTCGAATATACTGGCAGAAACACAAGCCATTAGACACACACCTTGACGCTATGGCGTCATATTCCATTCTCCCCTACGTCATTCCTAGATACTCATCTCATAGCGACCGCTTTCTTGTATCTCTTGCATTCAGTTGAGGTACGACATGGTGTGACAAAAATCCGGCACTAATAATAAGTTGCCGCGATAAAAATCACATCATGAAGCAGCCTCAACACATACAATGACTGACTTATCATACAAAAAAATCAAAAGCATTAGTAATATCATCAATCATCATTGTAGTGCACAAGTAAATGCACCATGGGTGTGTGCGTGGTTAATTGCAATAGCATAAGTGAAGATGTCGTATGTTGCAAGGGGTGCGAGCGAGAAGTGGCAACATATGATATGTGAGATGGAAGAGGCGTAGGAATGTTATGTATCCAATATAATGCAAACGTATTATCAATAACCATTAAAGGAATGTGCACTATTACCAAAAACATCGTACAAAGATAAAACATTGTGAACTTTGAGCAATGCTCTACATAATGTATGTGGTAGTATAGATGATATCTTTGTGAAGAGGAGCTGAAGGTCTGTGTAAGGTAATAGTGTACGTGGTAAATGATGTGTACATAATGTATGTGGTAGAATAGATGATATCTGTGTGAAGATGAGCTGAAGGTCTGTGTAAGATAATAGTGTACGTGGTAAATGATGAGTACATAATGTATGTGGGAGTATAGATGATATCTGTGTGATGAGGAGCTGAAGGTCCGTGTAAGGTAATAGTGTACGTGGTAAATGATGTGTACATAATGTATGTGGTAGTATAGATGATATCTGTGTGAAGAGGAGCTGAAGGTCTGTGTAAGGTAATAGTGTTCGTGGTAAATGATGTGTACATAATGTATGTGGTAGTATAGATGATATCTGTGTGAAGAGGAGCTGAAGGTCCGTGTAAAGTAATAGTGTACGTGGTAAATGATGTGTACATAATGTATGTGGTAGTATAGATGATATCTGTGTGAAGAAGAGCTGAAGGTCTATGTAAGGTAATAGTGTACGTGGTAAATGATGTGTACATAATGTATGTGGTAGTATAGATGATATCTGTGTGAAGAGGAGCTGAAGGTCCGTGTAAGGTAATAGTGTACGTGGTAAATGATGTGTACATAATGTATGTGGGAGTATAGATGATATCTGTGTGATGAGGAGCTGAAGGTCCGTGTAAGGTAATAGTGTACGTGGTAAATGATGTGTACATAATGTATGTGGGAGTATAGATGATATGTGTGTGATGAGGAGCTGAAGGTCCGTGTAAGGTAATAGTGTACGTGGTAAATGATGTGTACATAATGTATATGGGAGTATAGATGATATCTGTGTGAAGAGGAGCTGAAGGTCTGTGTAAGGTAATAGTGTACGTGGTAAATGATGTGTACATAATGTATATGGGAGTATAGATGATATCTGTGTGAAGAGGAGCTGAAGGTCTGTGTAAGGTAATAGTGTACGTGGTAAATGATGTGTACATAATGTATGTGGGAGTATAGATGATATCTGTGTGATGAGGAGCTGAAGGTCCGTGTAAGGTAATAGTGTACGTGGTAAATGATGTGTACATAATGTATGTGGTAGTATAGATGATATCTGTGTGAAGAGGAGCTGAAGGTCTGTGTAAAGTAATAGTGTACGTGGTAAATGATGTGTACATAATGTATGTGGTAGTATAGATGATATCTGTGTGAAGAGGAGCTGAAGGTCTGTGTAAGGTAATAGTGTACGTGGTAAATGATGTGTACATAATGTATGTGGTAGTATAGATGATATCTGTGTGAAGAGGAGCTGAAGGTCCGTGTAAGGTAATAGTGGACGTGGTAAATGATGTGTACATAATGTATGTGGGAGTATAGATGATATCTATGTGATGAGGAGCTGAAGGTCCGTGTAAGGTAATAGTGTACGTGGTAAATGATGTGTACATAATGTATGTGGGAGTATAGATGATATCTGTGTGATGAGGAGCTGAAGGTCTGTGTAAGGTAATAGTGTACGTGGTAAATGATGTGTACATAATGTATGTGGTAGTATAGATGATATCTGTGTGAAGAGGAGCTGAAGGTCCGTGTAAGGTAATAGTGTACGTGGTAAATGATGTGTACATAATGTATGTGGGAGTATAGATGATATCTGTGTGATGAGGAGCTGAAGGTCCGTGTAAGGTAATAGTGTACGTGGTAAATGATGTGTACATAATGTATGTGGTAGTATAGATGATATCTGTGTGAAGAGGAGCTGAAGGTCCGTGTAAGGTAATAGTGTACGTGGTAAATGATGTGTACATAATGTATGTGGTAGTATAGATGATATCTGTGTGAAGAGGAGCTGAAGGTTCGTGTAAGGTAATAGTGTACGTGGTAAATGATGTGTACATAATGTATGTGGTAGTATAGATGATATCTGTGTGAAGAGGAGCTGAAGGTCTGTGTAAGGTAATAGTGTACGTGGTAAATGATGTGTACATAATGTTTGTGGTAGTATAGATGATATCTGTGTGAAGAGGAGCTGAAGGTCCGTGTAAAGTAATAGTGTACGTGGTAAATGATGTGTATATAATGAGTCTATGTGGCTTTTCAAAAGTAGTGACAGTGTGACATGAAAAAAAATACATCTCTGTTCTTATCCATAATACATAACTTACTTACTTAGTCGTTCCATATCTACCGTATAATTCATAACACATAGAAAAAATAATGTCGCACAAACATATCAGTACATTGTGTAGCATCACGCAACTCAAAAATAACAAAATCCCCAAAAAAATTTACAAGTTATGTAATAATACCTGCTACAAATTAATATGTAACCGATTGGACTTAACAGCCGTACAAGTGTTGTTTACAATTGTGAGGCTGGCGTTAATAACATGATAGATGAGCTGTTGATTTGCAGCTATAGTCTACACTTGTGAAGTGAGACTATTAATATTCACCTCTGTGAACGTTCCAAATAAAAAAGTTGGAGAGCCTGTCCTACAAAAGGAACGATAGCTCTGCGCTATCTATGTACATTACATAGATCCTGAAATCTAGTATGCAATACGGTGAGAGTCTGTCGTAACCGTATTAACTCTCTACGTGACATGGCCAAAACAAAACAAAAAAATCAACGTAAGGAATAATATACAATCTACTATAAAAGTGAATAGTCGCAGTAATATACTATTCAATCTTAACAAAAGAATGTAACATGTCTAGTAACTCTGTTCGTAATGGTTCCAGGGAGGCGACTACAGTAATAGTCCATGTGGAAGAGGCGTCGGAGACATCTTTGCCTTTCTCCAATAATGTTGCATCTCGCCACAGTAGTCAGCTGTACGTCTGATTGCGGACGACTATCTCAAACTGCAAAGCTAAGGGAAGAAAGGGACCAACCATTGTCAACCTGTATTAGAGAAAGAAAATGTATTGCATTAAGTTAGTGCTTGTCAAGCAATATGTGTGCCAGTTCCAAAACGGCAATTTCCTTCGATGACAGGCGTTGATCGTACGTGTGTCTTTTAGGATGGGAAGCAGTTGCTGTGAAATGAGCAACGGGACGACTAGCAGTACATGGTTCAGTACTTTCTTGACGGTTGGAATGCATAGAACGACGCTTCCTGCGAATCTGTACACGAACATGTTCATGTGAGGGACGAATCAACTTTGCTAAAGGGACGGAATCGTCAGACAATGACGAATAGTGGCGTTTATCTGCTGTTCTGGAATGTGTTTCCATGGGAACAATATAGGAATCATCATCCGAGGCTACAAGATGTGTTGTCTGGTCAGGCGTAATGTCTTACCATGAGTTTTCGATGATGGTTGCCGAAGAATCCGAATGGACAGTTGACGAATGAGGTGGATCAGTAACTGTGGATGGCATCAAACCAGAGTGTTCAACATTTGGAGGTGTATCCTCTGTTCGTGGTTCATTGTCATGGAGTAAACGGTCGTTGCGGTGTTGGATCCGTTGTCGGAGCACTTGTAAAGGAATGTCATCCTCTTCAGATGAGTTATCTCGTTCACGTCGATATCGTTCTATCGTATCTCTGACTAACGTGGGGGCAGTTGGTTGTGGTGACATGTCATCAATGCTAGAGGCAAGAGAGGTGGAGGACGAATAATGACAAAGGGGGGATTTCCTGACAGGTCGTGAGGAGCGAAGGTGTGGAATTTCAACAGGTCGGTGATCATCTAATTTCATTTGAGAAACGTGAGCTTTCATAGTAACATTCTGTCTCTCGTGCCATAGGATATAATCTGTAGGAAAAGTCTGTTCGAAGACTTTGTAACCATTATCAAGCTTTTCTGCCGCTAACCAATCATCAACAGTCTTATACGTTTTCTTCTTGATTACACTTCTGTTTTCTTTCTCTTCTGCTTTTTCTCGCTCTTGGTATGTGTTTTGTGGGGGTGGGGTTGACCGATCAGATGATATCTTGTGTTTTGCATGCATCGCTGTCGTTGTGGCAATCTGACTGCTTAGTATGTGTCTATGCTCTACGCTGGGAGTATTTACCTGTGATGCACACTTGTCGCTTTGCTCTGGTACTTCTGTTTGTGTGCCGGTGTGTTTCTTTGTTTCTGTCTGTGTAGCAACACTGACCATGTCTCTTTGTATGTTGTCATGTTTTCTAACCTGACTTCTCCATGATCTATGCCTATTACTGTCATATTCTGTTTTAACTCTCGGCTGGTAGGATATGTTCTTACTGTTCGCATACGATCTTACTTGGTTTACGTCCATCTTCCAGCCGTTCTCAGTTCTTATTCGACATCTTTGGTGGTTGTCTATGTTGACGCTATTTATTTCTAATATCTTGCCTTTCTTAATCTCTGCTATAAAATTCCACTCCAGAATATAAAACAATAGACAATGACATACGTACTATGTGTAGAGAAGCAAAAGAACGGTGGATAGAAACAAAATGCAAGGAAAAAGAAGACTTGGAAGCAAAGCACATGACAAGAGATATGCACGAAGAAATAAAGAAATTATCAAATCGGTCTCGGTTTGCACAAGGAGGAAGCTGTATCAAGAACAAAAATGGTGTAATATTACTTGATGAGAAAGACATATCAAACAGATGGGCAGAATACGTAAAAGAACTATTCGAGGACAACAGAGGTAAAACACCATCACCTGATTCTAATGTAGGCCCAAACATTCTCAGATCAGAAGTAGAGAATGCCATTCATATGATACAAAAAGGAAAATCAGCAGGCATGGATAGCATAAAAATTGAAATGATAGAAGCGCTGGAGAGCTTTGGTATAGATACAATCACAGAAATATGCAACGATATATACAATACAGGATATATACCACACGACATGAAGACATCAGTTTTCATAACATTACCCAAAAAACCAAATGCAACAGAATGTTCAGACTTCAGAACAATCAGCCTGATGAGTCATGCAATTAAGATACTGCTCAAAATCATACAGGAAAGAATAAAAAGTAAAGTAGACAGCGAAATCCAAGAAGAACAGTTTGGTTTTAGACGGAACAGTGGAACAAGAGAGGCAATATTTTACCTAAGAATATTAGCAGAAAAATATACAGAGGTCCAAAAAAGTATGTATATGTGCTTCATTGACTATAAGAAGGCTTTTGACAGAGTCCATCATGAGAAAATAATTGAATGCCTCGAAGACATAGGTATTGATGGAAAAGATATAAGAATACTCAGTAACCTTTATTGGGAGCAAACTGCCACAGTAAGATCGGGAAGGAATTATTCACCATACATAGACATAAAAAGAGGTGTCAGACAAGGTTGTGTGCTGTCCCCCTGCCTATTTAATTTATACACCGAAAAAATTTTCAAACAGATACAGGAAATACCAGGACTGAACATCAGTGGAAGGTCGATAAACAACCTTAGATATGCAGATGATAACGTGTTGTTAGCTGAAAGCGAACAGGAGTTACAAGAACTAGTGAAACAAGTGAACAATATAAGTCATAAATATGGACTCGACATTAATATCGAGAAAACAAAAACTATGATAATTAGCAAAACGGACGATTAACCCACATTAAAGATAAGCGTAAATGGGAAAATCCTGGAACAAGTCAAGAGCTACGTATATCTTGGTCATATAATAACAGAAGATGGCAGATGTGAAACAGAAATCAAGAAGAGAATAGGAATGGCCAAAGCTACATTCAACAACATGAAACATATACTGACATCCAAACAGTTATCTCACAAATTAAAACTGGGAATCATAAAGTGTTATATATATTCTGCATTTCTGTATGGTGCAGAAACATGGACGATGAATAAGCATTTGGAAAAAAGAATTGAGGCTCTTGAAATGTGGATATATAGAAGAATGGGGCGTATCTCATGGAAAGAGATGAAAACAAATAAGGAGGTCCTAGAAAATCTAGGTATGAAAAGAGAACTAATGAGGGAGGTCAAAGTTCGGCAGCTAAAATACTTTGGCCACATAAAAAGGCATAACACCTTGCAGAAGACCATAACAGAAGGGAGAGTTGAAGGCAAACGTGCAAGGGGAAGACAGCGCTATAAGTGGGAAGATAACATCAAAAGATGGACAGGAAAGAGTCTCTCAGAGTGCACCACCAAGACAAGAGACAGAAGACGTTGGAGATCCATTACAGCCAACCTTCGTTGTGGAGATGGCAACTGATGATGATGATGATAAAATTCCTGACTGCTATGTTGTTTTATCTTCTGTTTAGGCTACTCCAATCTGAGCCTGATCTATGGTTGCTATTGAAACTTGAGACTGTTCTGTTATACGTGTGTTGTCCGATGTTTAAGCAATTTCCACAATTGTAACATGTAATCTGATTAACATGGTGAACTCGAGCAAGATGCGAATTCACTGGGGTAGTGTGCCGGTTGTGTCTCTTGTCTTCGTTCCTGTGAAATGAGTCATTTTGCTTACATTGTGTGAATAAGATGAGCGTTGATGATCGTTGAAGGTTGCATTGTCTCTCCGCCATCTTGGACGATAATGGTCGACTTCCATTGGTTCGGGAAGATAGTCTAATTGTGTTTCTCTGCCGATCCTTTGATGAAATCGTGTCCGAACGTTCTCTTCGTATACAGCGGTTTGAATTGTTTCTGTGATTGACTTCAAGTCTTTTCTCAATAGGTGGAGTTTCAAATTGTCTGCCCACAAATAATCAATGAATATGCCTACTAAGTGTCGCTCTAATTCTTCCGTGGGGATTGAACCTCCTAAAAAAGCATCTTCGGCTAGGTTAAGCAACCGGTCTCCGAACATTTGCACTTGCTCATGACGTTCTTGCTTTATCTTCCTTAAAAGCGTCCAAGCATGCTGACAGTCTGTAATGTTTGAATATCGACATACCAATTCCTTGCGAAGGCTTTCAAATGTTTCCTGTGGGAAGGCTTTACTGCGACGACGTAGAAAGTCTGTAACCACCCCGTCAGAAGATAAAAAGGCAATTCGCTTGCGGTCGGAATCAGTAGCTGTGTCAATGATGGATGAGAACTTATCCAAGCCAATAAGCCATTTGCGGAATAGTGCGGGATCTCCAGAAAATGATGTAACAATCGATCTAATTGAATGGAACTTAGCATCTACCTGATGAAGCGATTCTGTAATCTGCATCAGTGCTTGAATTGTCGGTTCTAATTCATTAGGCAACGATATATTTTGAGGTTGTATACCCTGGTTATGTTGATTTTGTGACAGATGTGGCAGTAACATATGCTGTAGGCGCATTTGTTGTTGTGCTAGGGCCTCTTGTGTACTTTGAAGATCCATGATAATTACTGTTTACAAAGTACGATCACAATGACAAGGGCGTGAGCTGGTCACGAGCACCAAATAAACTAATGTGACCACTGTAACAATCTATCCAGGCAACCTTTACACCATGCAGACCTTTCGTCACAGGTGGTACATATTTCTTCTGAGTTTATTGACATTGAATTTCCTAGTGATCGTAGTGTTTACTGGTTTACTTCTATATCTTGTGGGTGGTAACTGGCGACTGCCAGAGGTGGAGTTACCCAAATGAATGTTGGTTCAAGACCAGGTACTTTCTACTTATGTAAGTTGTCAGTGATCATTTGTATCTCCCTAGTGCTTCCAAACATGAGTAAGTAACAGCAATAAGTCATGGAAAATGGTTTATTAGTAGAGTCCAAGGGACTGAAGGCATAGTCAAATACAAAACTCAATAACCTGGCTATCAGCGGCCAGAACGCCTGTGGGTTACATGAATCGTAAGGTCTCTGCAAAAGGACATCATCATAACAACATGTCTGCTTGACTCTGCTAAAATGTCGATAGTCTTTTGCCTTGAGTCTCAATATACATTTCATACCAGACTAATCATTCTAATAGAAAAATGGTTATCATACAAACCGTGTGAACACATCCCACAAAACTGGAAAACACAGTCTCCTCGAATAACATACTTGTGAAAACATTGAAATTTTCAGTGGTCAGCCATTTCCTTGACCAGGTGAACTACACAATCTTTAAAAACCCGGGGCCCGCACTAAGGCGGAAACACGTCTACCTCACTTAACAGTGAACTCCGTGACTGAACTGTGTTCTGACTGCGGTGGTCAAAAATAGCAGTCGACGATTTCATTGGTCACGCTCGACCGGTGATGTCTTGGTAGCAACTAATCTTGCTCAAGATCTTTTACTACTGTTACAAATACGGTTAACGTGCTGGCTTGCGTTAACTAAAGCCATCCGGTGACAAGGACTTCCAGATGTTGGTTAGAATAATAAACGCTGTTCTTGCTTTGTTCATTCTGTTGTTAATGTCTTTGCTTGCTCCGCCGTCTGGTGTTACTATGCATCCTAGGTATGTGAAAGTGTCTGTCTGTTTCAGTTGCTGATTCCTTACTGATATTGGCTCAGGGTTGCTCACATTAAGTGTCATGACCTCTGACTTTTTTAGATTGATGTTCAAGCCCACCTGCTGGCTATACTTATTAAGTCTATCCATTTTTTCCTGGATGTGTTGATGTGAATGTGCTAGTAATGCAATGTCATCTGCATATTCCAGATCTTCCAATGTAGAAGATATGGTCCATCTAATTCCTCTTGGACTGCCCTCTGTTGCCTGGCGCATCACCCAGTCTATGACTGTTAAAAATAGAATGGTTGATAAGGGGCCTCCCTGTCTGTCGTACTCCTGTCTTCACCTAAAAGGTTAGGTTGCTCTGCCCAACGCTACACGTACAGTTGGCATAGAGACTTTTTATTATATACGCTGTGAAGCTTGGAATTCCATAAGCCCTCAGTATTTTCCATAAAATGTCCCTATGTATACTGTCAAAAGCCTTTTCAAAATCAACGAAATTAATGTACAGCTGTCTTTGCCATTATGAGCACTGCCCTAAAATGTTCCTGGGGTTAAATATATGATCTGCACGTCTTCTGTTCTTTCTAAATCCTGCTTGTTCTTTCCTCAGTTTGTGGTCTACTGCTTTTGAAATTCTCTGTATAATTATCCTGCCTAGTGTTTTGCTGGGAACTGAGAGCAGATTGACTCCTCTCCAATTATTGCAGTCTGCATGGTCTCCCTTATTGGGCAATGTGACAGTTATTCTTTTGTTCCACTCTGTTGGTGTTGTCCCTGTTTTCCAGATTTGTGCAAATAGTGGTTCTAATAGTTCTGCTGCTAGCTCAGGGTCTGTCTTAAATAGCTCTGCATTTAAGTTATCATGGCCAGGAGCTTTTCCATTCTTTAACCCGTTGATTGCTGTGATTATTTCTTCTTTCCATGGAATGTCTTCATTAACATCAAGATCGTTTTCAGCCTTAGAAACATTCAGTTGTGTCTCTGGAGGTTCCTTGTTCAGAGTTTCACTGAAATGCTCTGTCCATCTTGTGTCCTGTCCCTCTGCTGTCGTGATGTGATTTCCTTGCTTATCTCTTACTAATGTAATATTGTTTGCACCTCTTTTTCCGTAGATGAATTTGTTTATTTTGTATACTGTGCTTTTTTCATTTCTTGTTAAAGTCCAGTGGTAATTAAAAGATTAACTTCATCAGCGATGAAAGAGCGAAATGTGGTTAAAAATGCAATGACGGAAGATGATGGAAAAGAGAGCGAAAGACTTGCCGCTCGTTTATCACATAGTAACATATACCAATTTTCCGTAATTATATTAAAACCACTTTTATTCTCCGTTGAGCAATCGTCAATTTCTCGTTCTCACTTTCTCTCTCTCTCTCTCTCTCTCTCTCTCTCTCTCTCTCTCACTATCTCTCTCTCCCTGTCTTTCGCTCCATGCTTCACTGCTACTCCCTAGCATTCCATCTTCATTTGAGTGCGCACATCATATTCCGATCCTTTCCCAGCTTGGGGCATACCTGAGGCCATCCCCACGAATGCAAAATAGTTTTCGTTACACAAATATAGACGTCACAAAGCAGGGAAACTATGTTTACACTAGCAATAACCCGTCAACATTGACATGTTATTAATTATAGTGCGTTGTTTCTGTTACATGTATCACTACTCTGGTCATTTCATTGCAGGCGACCGTCATTAGATATTTGTAGTGAAAATTATATAGATGTATTAACTATGAAGACATGTAGCAACCTTACCTAAATGACATGTGGAGCATTGATAATGATCTAATGAAAAGTAAATTGACTAAAAAACTAACATTTCTTTTATGACAACATGTCTCGTAATTGTTCCCGCATCTTTTAAAATCTTGCCCTGCTCGACTTACTGAGTCTGAGAACAACATTTACAGTTTGAAGAAACTCCAGTTCATGTACTGTTTATGATTCGTGTTATTGGATTTTGTACATAATCAAACCGTTCATGCACACCTTCGTTTGCGCACTTTGTGTATTTTGGGGAGAGTACATATAAGGGGATACAATAAAATTATATTCTAGCTTTCAATCACAGTTGCACCCCCTTAGCTGTGGTTGAAAGTTAATGTACTCTCTCGAAAATAGAAAAAGTGCGCAAATGACGGTGTGCAAAATGTGACTGACCGACCGACCGAAGTACTTACGGCGGGTATTTTGGTATTAAATGTGCATGCTCTGAATAGCCAGGTTGGGATATTGTTGTCTGTCCCCTAAATATCTAGAGTTGTTTATTCTTGGCACTAGGTGATGTTAAAATCGAAACGAACAATTTCCTTTGCAATAATTATCACGACACCCATACAACAGCTGGATATGACATGTGTTTTCTCAGATTGACGTATGTGAAAACTTACGATAAGCGAAGAAGGGCTTAAAATGTTATGTTAATAGTATTGACCTAGAACTAACTAATAAAATCTACCACAGAATTCAATACTAAAATCATTCAGCATATTGCACAACTAAAAAAAAAAAAACTACAAACGCACACATTTATATTTTTAATTTTTTTGTTTTTTATTTTCTATTTCATTTGTTATTTAATTTTTTTTTACTAGATGCTAGACATTTTTTAAAAAAAATCTTTACAATAAAACGGATATTTTTATAACTTCCAATAACAATAAC
Organism: Oreohelix idahoensis; assembly: GCA_024509875.1. NCBI lineage: Eukaryota > Metazoa > Mollusca > Gastropoda > Stylommatophora > Oreohelicidae > Oreohelix > Oreohelix idahoensis. The sequence continues at coordinate 171,061 of JAMPIV010001390.1, read as the reverse complement.
GTTCTTATCAATAATAATTTCTAATTTGGTACACGTATATCACTTAAATATTTTGGTATCGTTCGTTTAATCTTGACAATGAATAACGAACACAGTTTTTGCTGTCCACACAATTATCATGTGAAACCCTTGTGTGCCGCTAGGGACAAGTGTAACCACTATATTAATTATAAACTTCCCCACCAGGCAAAACCAATTGGAACAACCACTGCTTCCATTCACCTGAAAGTACTAATAACAAAATATTTTTATTAGTCAGGCCAAGACAGATAAATGCATATTTCGTCAATAACAGTGCAAGCGTGAATCATCCACTGTCCCTCTGGATTTCTGGAAATAATGTAATATGATTTGGGGAACAATCTAAAAGGTGATGTTAGAGGAAATATATTAACGTTATTCTCTTGAGCATGCGTACAAGTGAAGGAATATATCTAGATACTGAAGGTAGTGGACACAGTTGTCGACATGCGTACAAGTGAAGGAATATATCTAGATACTGAAGGTAGTGGACACAGTTGTCGACATGCGTACAAGTGAAGGAATATATCTAGACACTGAAGGTAGTGGACACAGTTCTCGCGTGTAGTTCCCGGTGGGGTTCTCTGATGAGACAAACAAAGAATAGGGTCATTGCTCTTTAGGAACGCGTAAGAGGCCCCTAATATGAGATTGTGATATGTAGCTGGCAATTATGTTTACCTTAAGGTGATACAAAAACCACCTAACGCGTCTTCGCCGGAACAAAGTCTACATGACCGAATTATGTTATTGTATTTGTTTCTATTTGTTTAATGTCTTTGTGTTTGTAGTTACGTATTGTTATCCTTTAGGATGGAAACTCGGTCTTTGATGTTCACATCATTGTAGCAAGCAATTTAAACAATCTTTTGACACTTTCAGGTGAAAACCATTTTAATACATCCTTCAGTTTGTTTGTTCAGTTCGGAAACAAATACATGCCAGATATTTTTTGGAGTTTTGGCACTGTGGAAATTATAAATAGAACAATAGCGTTTCTATAGACAAGTTTTTTTCATGTTGATGTTAATGTTAATCAGAATCGACGTCATTGCACTCCGGGCAAACCCATAGGTGCTCAGTCTCCCTCAGCAAATGTCGGTATGAATGCTAATTGTTCCTGTTGCGCACTGATTGTATACACGGTGGATGCGTCCTCTCATTCGTCCATCCCTGCTGGTCTTACGTTTGATGGCAAATTCCAGCAGTCTTAGCCTTGATGATTCATTGATTTCAGTGTTATTTTCTAATAGACGAACATGAATTGCCCTCAGTATTTCTTCCTTCTCCAATGGTCAATGCACCTTTTACGGGTGATCTTGACGCTAGTCTGTGAGCTCTGTCATTGCCACGTACCCCGGTGACAAGGGCAGTAGAACCATATCAGTTCTTGAATATTCGATGGTTCTATGGAGATTTTCCATTCATGTCGAAGCCAGCCATTTTGGACCCTTCGAAGCATGGTTTGTGAGTGTGATACAACAACTACCTTTGTTAATAAAGTATCAGACAGCCATCTTAAGGCTGCAGTAACTGCCTCCACCTCCATTCTCATGCTGGAGGTTGTTATCATGTAAGCCCCGCTATGTTCAGCGACGGTTCTGCCCTTTACTCTAGCAGAGTAGCCCCATCCTGATTTATTGCCACAGATTACAGACCAATCAGTGTTAACAATGACATCGTCATCACCAGCATTATCATTTATAAGCTAATCAATTTCTAGCTCAGCTCTTCCATTAGCCCAAGTTCTACATTCTCTACCAAGGCTGATGATTACTTGCTGGTAGTTCATCCAGCTCTCATCTGACTTACTCCACTCTTCTCCTTTTAATATATTTTCAACAACTGGGGTCACCTGTCTAATAGTTTCTTTTGCCGGCGCCATCCATGACATCCCACTCTTTATTCTCTCCTTTGATATCAGCTATGTTCCCATGCAGTGGATGCCTTTTGTCTGTGGTTACACGCATATACGCTTTTACCTGGGCCATCGTATATCTGGATCTAATTGACAGCAATCCAAGCATGTGACGCATCATCACAATAGGGGCATCTCGCGCACAGCCCAAGACTATATGCATCTCTTCGTTTTGAATAAATTCCAGTCGTTCACATTGTGAAATTGACAGCGTGTTTATTCCCAGGCCATACTCGACTATAGACAAGACCAGCTGATGATACAGGAAAAACAGTAGTCTCTGCTCCACGCGCGCTGCAGCCGTTGTTTTTAGGGCTGCCAGACCTCTCTTGCACTTCTGTATGATGTGATCACCATGGGGCTTATATGATAGCACAGGATCGAATTTTACTCCAAGGTATTTCATTTTGTTCTGCCTGTCAATTTTCTGTCCACTGAGAGTAATATCTGGAAGACCTGCTTTCAATATGGAATTATTCAAAGAGCACCAAAGCACGCAGGCTTTGTTGGGATTGACCTTGGAGCTGGTTGTGTCGCACCATTTAGAAACTGCTTGAAGTGTCACATGTATGCTTTTAACTATCTTCTTCTTCTTCGATCCTTAACCACCGACCGTCAAAACAGTCAGTGGCCATCACGCCTAGTGGCGTCTTGTAGGGCAACAACAAACTGATTCCACTTTGCACGGTCGGTGGCCATCCTTCGTACAGTGCCCCAACTCTGGTTCATTCTTTGCATCTCAGCCTCCACAGTCCTCCGCCAAGTTGTTTTTGGTCGGCCTCTCTTTCGCTTTCCTTCAGGGGTCTAAAGCATAGCTGTTCTTGTGATGGCATCGGGGTCACTTCTGAGGACATGACCAACCCAGCTCCAGCGTCTGCCAGCTATGATGGTATGCATGTCCTCTTGCTTGCTACGAGTAAGCAGATCTTAGTTGGTGATGGTATTCGGCCAAAAGATTCGGTGAATTTTTCTTAGGCATGTTATGTGAAAAGAGGACAATTTTGACATTTCCTTCTCTGTGACTCTCCAGCATTCCGCACCATAGAGAAGCACAGAAAGCACGCAACTCTGGTATAATCTTAATTTTGTGCTTGTGCTGTATGGCAGTGGGAGTTTTACTCCTGGTAGGTTCAACCAAGCTGGACTGGTCTGTGTGGGTAGGGGTCAGACAAAAGCTGGTACCCTGGTCCTCCAGGTTGGGGGTTTTAGCATAGGGCTGACACCCCTGTCTATGTAAAAAAAATAATAAAGTTACGGAAACAACATCAAATGAACAAACTTTGCTGCTTTTAACTATACTGTTCAAAAAAAGAAACGCAACATTTTTGGTGTTACTTTTATAAAAGATATTCGCTGATTGGACATCAGTCAACCTATCGACTGTGTCCATCTGGTCATTAACTTCTCGTGGTTACCTGAATTGTACTCACCTCGTGATTCGTGAGGTCATGAAAGAGGTCAAGGTCGAAACAACATTTTTGACAAAAACTCGTGACAGGTTCATCAGAATCCCGTGAAACTTACTGAACACAAATCTCTCTCACCATATTATTGAATGCCTATAAAAGATTGACGCTCCTCGAATAAATTCAGTTGAAAATTCAATGCGCAAGTATGGCTCATCTCACTACAGAACAACGACTCATCATCATTGGACGTTTACAGACTGGACAGTCACAAAGTGTAGTGTCCAGACAATTTAATGTGGTTAGAAGCACCATTAGTCGCCTTTGGAGGCGATTTCAAGAAACTGGCTCAGTGGCAGACCGGCCGCGCTGTGGAAGACCAAGAGTCACAACTCCTGCCGAATACCGCTTCATGCGGCAGCGTCACCTCAGGAATCAACTTGCATCTGCGTCCTCCACAGTCCAGTCAATGTCAGCAGCTCGTCGAATTTCAGATCAAACGGTCCTGGGCTATCATATTGTCAAAAATGTTGTTTTGACCTTGACCTCTTTCATGACCTTACAAATCATCAGGTGAGTACAATTCAGCTAACCACGAGAAGTTAATGACCAGGTGGACACAGTCGATAGGTTGACTGATGGCCAATCAGCGAATATCTTTTGTAAAAGTAACACCAAAAATGTTGCGTTTCATTTTTTGAACAGTATATTTTATTTCTATCTGAACCAGTCCTGTAAATAAACGAGTCATCGGCAAAAGTCAATTTTCATCCCAAACCTGTTGGTTGGATTGCAGCTATTTTTGCTGTATAGATGTTAAACAGCACCGGTGATAATGGAGAACCCTGGGGTAATCCTGGGCCAGTGTGCATTGATTCTGATGACCATGTTCCCAAGCAAAATGCAACTGCTCTCTCAGTTAAGGCAGCTGCTATCCACCTTTTTAGTCATGGGTTTACACCACATTCCTTTACACAGTCCATCAAGGTTGCAAGGTCAACACTGTTGTAAGCATCCTCTAGGTCAATTGCCACAGTCACCTTTTCTTGTTTACCATGAAAACCCTTATATACATCGTACGCAAATGTTCCAGCGTTACCCCATGATACTTTTATTGGTCTATAATTGCCCAGGGTATCAGGGAGGTTGTGTGCATTTTTAATATGGTACATTAATTGTCTCGCCACTATCTTCTCAAGTAATTTGCCTTAGACTTTCTGCAATGTGATGATTCGATAGCTGCTAAGCAGTATGTGGTCTTTACCAGGTTTAGGAAGTAGCCGTAGGTAGCTATGTAGCCAGTCTTCCGGCATCTCGGCATTCTGTATACTGGTGTTGAAATCCATCACTACATACATAATGCCTCTGTCATTAAGCTCTTTGATGTGTTGATACTGTATACCATCAGGACCCGGAGCAATGTTTCTACTTGTTTTTAACGTATACATAACGTCTTCGTCAGATATGAGGTCAAAATATATCTGGCCTCTGAATCCATTTTCCAGCACACGATTCTTCATCTCTTGACGGGCAGCTTTATCACCTTTATCTGTCTGAGTGATATACCGACTGAGTAATGCACGTCCTTTATCTTCATCGGTCTACAGACTCATTCCCGCGGAGCTCAGAATATTGGGTATGGGTTGGCTTATATTGTTCCTATTCATTCGTCAATATAAGGACCATAATTTATGTAAGGTCTTTTCCGTACCCACCTGTGTCACGAAGGCCTTCCACACTTGGTCCTTGGCTTCAACCCCTCCGTTATTCATTGTACTTCTCTTTCGTGCTTTCGTCCATTCTATCGTCGCTCTTTCGTTTTCTATCAATGCTTTTTCTACATCCTCAATCCACCAGTGTGGTTGGATGAAAGGTGTTCTAGCAGTCTTTTTAATGGCATTTTGACGCAATATATACCTGTCACAAAAAGTAGGAGATATTTTAAGATGGTATGTATTATTTCACAAAAGAGTGGATTTCGTAATTTAATGGTTGTATGGACATATCGAGCACGCTCTTCTCCACTCTCACGTGCAATATCATGTTGACCTGGTGACTCGTGATGAGTAAGCCAATCCCAAGAACAGAGGTGGGGGCCCATCCGTAAAGTTCACACATTATTTTTTTTCACAAAAATGCGTGTATCTCGGGTTTGATGAACACTACTCATCATGGGCAGGAATAAAAAGACTCTGCAACAGATAAAATTTCTTTTCTTTGTCATGGAATGTTTGACAGAACAGCAGGGATGGAAAGATATAGGCATGTTGCAAACCGGAAGTCGGCAAGTGGATGTTGCTCGGAACCTCAATGTTTTACAGTCAGTTGTCAGCAGACTGTGGAACAGGTATCAAAATTTCCGCACAGTGGCTGATCTGCCTCGGACTGGCCACCCAAGAGTCACTACACGCCGACAAGATCAACTTCTTGTTACTTAGGCCCTCAGAACTCGGACTCTAAATGCTACTCAACTGCAGCAACACCTTCAACAGACTACTGGGATCCGGGTCTCAAATCAGACAGTACGAAACCGTTTGCACCAAGTGCAACTAACCCCACGCAGACCGTTTGTAGCTTTGCCCATGTCACCACAACACAGGCGAGCAAGAATGGATTGGTGCCAACGTCATCATCGGTGGACCAATCAACAGGGGGCATCAGTGATGTTTTCTGACGAGTACTGTTTCGTTTTGGATTTTCATGATCGTCGAATACGTGAGTAGTAGAGTATGCGCAAAACGAGGCGTTTTCTGCAGGAAATTAGTATAGCCAACTTAGGTAGTATTCTGGCTGTGTTAGACAAACAAGAAGACGTTGAGAGTTTGAGATAATGGTTAGACATATATTTATAGACAATAGGATATATTTAGATATTTAGACGGCATATTAAGATAACAAGATGATAATAGGAAGAAGGTAATAGGAAGACGATATTTATTGACATATACATTTAGACATACAACAGTTATTTTACAACAGTTAGACAAACAGTTAGACGAAATAAGTAGACAACAGTTAGACATATATTGAGACATAAAACGGACGATATAGGTAACAAAAAAGCGTTTTAGTTAATATAGTTTTTATTTTTTTCAAATACTAAAGGGCAACTCTCAATCGCTTGGTAGGTTTCTTCTTCTTCTGTGATAGATTAGGGACATCGGTCAGGTCTGTGGTAGGAAACCAACTCGGGTCTGGGGATACTGGACAGCTAGACTTCATGTATTCGTCAAACAGGTTAGTGAAGGTGGTAGGTATCTTCGGGGGTAGATTGGTGACATCAGCCAGGTCTGTGGTAGGAAACCAACTCGGTTCTGTTGGTTGGTAACAGCTGGAGTTGATGTACTGATCAAATGTGGTGCCAGTAGTAGGATAGGTATCCGTGCTTGGTGGCTGTAATCGGTCAAATTCGGCGAGGATTTCGCTCTGTAATGTCAATAAATGGTCAAACTCGGGTCGAGTTAACGTAATGCCGGTTGTTGTAGGAATTTTTAGGTAGGATTCACCAAAGTATCTTCGCACGTGCAGTAAAGGTTGGCCTCGGTAAACACTTACAGACGCTGCCTTCAGACCACTAGCCAAAGGCTTAAGCATTTCATCACTTCATTTGATGTAGACCCAGTTTGTGGGAGCAGTCATTTTCAACGAGGTGTATCTGTCGTTAATAAAGTGTCTTTTGTTTATATACAGGAATACCAGTTCAATCTGGTTTTTTTAGGCGTGCCCTAACTAGGATTTGATTCGTCGAACATCGAGCGTGTGTTAGGCAGGACGTGATTCGTCGATGTATTGCGTGGGAACAATAACACATGGCTGTATTGTCGTGAGGGAAAAAATACACACACTTGTCTATTGATTTCGTCCCTTGTTTATCAAAGTGGGGTTGAGTTTCACTAGCCAGGGTCTGACTAAGCGCGTAATTAATCGATCGTTGGCGTGTTGTCTAGCCGAAAAGGGTAGTAGGACCCGCTGCATAGTACCACCTCGTGTTTTGCTCAAGATGAAATAAATGGCGTAGAGCCCGCAAACATTGGTGACTACATCTTGTAAATGTCTGGTGTTGTAGTTAACAGGTCGAGTAGAGTTTCTGGCTATAAAATTAATCAAGTCCGAGTGTGTAGGTGGTAGTCCAAAATATTCAAAAGTACCAAGTCTGTTATAATATAGAGCGACCCAGTGGTCACCCGGGCGATAGCTAGGATCAGTGTTGATGACGAAAGCAGCCGTCTTGGTCGGATCGATGCGTAGAGGTAACTGATCACGAGCTAACACTTTAACGAGCCCAGTTCGTTTAACAAATATGTCTGACAGGAGGATGGTGCGTATCTCGTCTGTATTCATTGTCTAAGTGGTGTAGTCTGTCAAAACTTGGCGGGATTTCGAGATCGCCAAGATCGAGTCTTGCGTGGTGTGACCTCGGTGAATGTAGGTTTCTTCTTCTTCTTCTTCGGTGGTAGATTAGGGACATCGGTCAGGTCTGTCGTAGGAAACCCACTCGGTTCTGGTGCTATTGCACACCTAGAGTTCGTGTATTCGGCAAACGTGTTAGTGGAGGTGGTAGGCTTCTTCGGTGGTAGATCTGGGACATCGGTCAGGTGGGTATCAGTGCGTGGTGCATGTAGTCGGGCAATTTCGGCGAGGATTTCGCTCCGTAAAGTTAACAACTCTTTAAGCACTTCATCACAGCTCTTGATGTAGACCCAGTTGGTGGGAGCAGTCATTTTCAACGAGGTGTATCTGTCGTTATCACTGCGTTAATAAAGTATGAGTGTCTCCAAAAGTCTGTTTATATGTAGGAATACCAGTTCAATCTGGGTTTTTTTAGGCGTGCCCTAGCTAGGATTTGATTCGTCGAACATCGATCGTGTGAACAGACTCGTGTGTTAGGTAGGTTGTGATTCGTTGAAAAGGATAGTAGACGTGGTTGTGTGGGAACAATGACACATGGCCGTACTGAGGTGAGGAGAAACCCGATACCAAAAATATTCTTAAAATGGTGGGTAAAACCTTATAAAAGTGCGATAGAGGAAGGGTTCGGGTTCTTGTGTCACTGTCTTTTGGTGATGTTTTTACTACTGTTGAGCGTTTTCTCGAGCCGCGTGACGCTGTATATAGCGTATTAACACCCGCGGTAGGAACTCTACTGTTAGCTCGACAAGGTGGTCATGTGGGACCACCCGTAGAAGGACGTCCTCTAGGTGCATATTAACAAAATCCTCATCCGATGATGTCAGACAGGAATGGGCTAGTTGGTTCGGTTGTTCATCCCGACAACCTTCGCAATACCGAGACCGGTTCGCCTGGAGGTAGCTTAATATGGAGGTAAGGATGTTTCGACGACGTGAAGGCATCTGTAAAAATGAAAAATAAAAAAAGTTACTATATATCTATAGATAAGCGGGACATATCATAGTTATCAACTACTCAAAATTATGACAGTGATTTTCCATTGTTGGGTGAATGTAATTACATATTGCTGTACACGGGGGTAGTTGCATCTTAAATATTGTATATCACGATTAATAACGATACTCATTTAGTGATATTTAAATTAACTGTGTTCCTGTCATGCTCTGTCCGGTTTGCTGTTCCTTAGTATGTGTGTGTGTGTGTGTGTGTGTGCCTGTGGTTGTTGTTTTGCTCCAAGCCTGTTCCACCCCGGGCGGTCATCTGGTTAGCATTATGTTGGACTTATTTGGTTGTGTTGTGGTACAAATAGGTTGTTGTATACGAGTTATCGTTACTGTTGTTAAATACTAGTCCTCTATATTTATTTTATACCTAGCATCGAAATGACTTATAATTAGTATTTATGCTCTATATATGTCTAAAGCTAATTTAACACATAACAAGTTATTAAGTTAGCTCTCTTGATTGATAGACTCGTTCACTATTTATTATCTGTAAGGTTTTAAATAGTTTTGTTAAGGCGTTTATTTTCTAAAATATTGTGTGTTCGTAAGCAATAACACGGGCTTTTTGTGTGTGTTTTATTAGGTATAGATACACTACGTAAAAAAGTGATCTCACAGAACTTTGTTATCTATGTAGATGTATCATAATAGATCAACCGGAAAATACTTCTTTAAAAAATTTCTCCCCACTTGTCAAAAAATACTGCCGCTTGTCAAAAAAATATATCCCCCTTATCAAGCAAATTTCGCCCCCCTCGACAAAGAAATTTCGCCCCTTTGTTACAAAAAAATACTTCCCCTTACCAAAAAATACTGCCCCTTGTCAAAAAAAATTTCGCCCTCTTGGTAATCACACTTCTTCCTATTGTCAAAAAAAAAAAAAAGTCCAAGTCTGTGGTCCCTGCTGCAGCCGATGATGTCTTTGTGCCTGATGCTGTCTCTTGGTGCGTTGATCTCGAGGTTGATGATGAGTCTGTTGTGGCACCTGCTGGTAATGTCTGTTGGTGCGCGGATGATGATGCTTGGTGGATTGATGATTCGGCACCTGATGTTGGTGTGGGGACAGTCTGATGTTGTTGGATTCTGTGGGTCTGTAAACTATCAGTACGTGTAAATGTTTTTCCACAAATGTTACAAGAAAACAGATGGGTTGAGTGTACTGTTTTGTTGTGACGTGCTAAATTGTCAAGGCGGGTAAATGTTTTACCACAGCGGGTACACAAATTGTTCTTCACCGCTGCAGTGGTGGTCCCCACTGGGACGTTTATAGCGGCCTTCGGTGCAGTGTTGGTCCCCACTGAGGGGTTTTTAACAATAGCGGCCCCCGGTGTAGTGGTGGTCCCCGCTGAGGAGTTTGTAGCGCCCGCCGGTGCAGTGTTGGTCCCCACTGGGACGTTTATAGCGGCCCCCGGTGCAGTGGCTTCCACTGTGCGGGATCTCGGGGCCGCTGGGCCATGAAAGACCTCTAGATGATATTGGAGTACCTCAGGACTGTTAAATATTTGAGGACAGACACGACAGGGATGTGTCGGTTCAGCGTGGACTGTACGTATATGTCTCGTTAGATCACGATTCCTCGTAAAAGATTTATTACATTGTCCACAAACGTAGCCTTGAATTGAAGACATCTGTGAAGTAGGAACGAAACGAAAAAACGTTACTCACACATATATATGTATTTATCAGTTAAATAGAGAGAGAAAGAGAGAAAGAGAGAGAAAGAAAGAAAGATAGAGAGAGAAATAGAGAGAGAGAGAAAGAAAGACAGAGAGAGAGAGAGAGAATAAACACAGTGTTATTTCTTATTCTATGTGAAAGAAATGCCCCGCGCGCGCGCTGTGTCAGAAAGATATTGATTTAAAAACCACGCGCTCACGATACAAGTGCCGCCCTATCGTTTAAAATTTGTGTTATAACAAGATCTTGTGTAGCTCAGTACTGTTAAAAAATATACTATGTTCTAAATATTCTCTTTAATTTTCTTTATTATGTTAACACACAAAAATATTCCTCACGCTCGAGTTTAGTTTGTAGAAATGTACCATCAGTTGAAATCCAGGCTGAGTAATCTCACATAAATAACAACACGGAGAAGTTTTAGTCTTTTTTCCTAGTGCATAATCGGTTAAGTCTTATCAAAAAATACACACACATGTCCGGCTTTAATATAAAACATAAAAATTTAGTATCTGAGTTAACATAACACAGATAAAAATAACAAGTTAGTATCTGCGTTAACAAACAGATATTAACAGTTAGACTAATTTGAAACAGCCTTTAGCAACACTGCCTAGTGCACAGACATATCTTTTAAATAGAAAACATATATTTTTAAAGTTATTTATGGTCTCCTAACGAAAACACTTATATTTTGAAACAGATTTTTAGCAACACCGACTAGTGCACAGACATATCTTTTTGTTTAAATATTTAATACGACACACGAATACACAAACATCTAAAACTTTTTATAACGTTATTAAACAGAAATAATTATTTTTACACCCTAACACACGAAAAAACAGATATTTTTAAAGATATTTATTGTATCCTAAAGAAAACACTTATATTTTTAAAGATATACATCCTAACACAGAACATACGAATACACATATATTTTTAAATATTTAACATCCTAACACACGAACAACTAAAACTTTTTATAATTTTATTAAATAGAGATATTTTAACATCCTAACACACGAATTCACAGACATATATCTTTTAAATACATAAAACGATAGAAAAATATTTAACAAAAATATTTAACAAACGAATACATACTATCAGGTATTGATATGACAAAACAAGTGGTTCTTTTCTTTCAGTGGTCTTTCAGAGAGATCTTTCTTCGTTGAAGGTTTGTCGTTTGAATGATATGTCTGAAGACAATATCCCTCATTATATTACAAAAAAGGGCGCGTGTTTCAGGGTCAACGACCTTAATGTTTACAGAGCGATTCGCTAACAGTTGTAAATTATCACGTACCGACAACGGGCCACGGTTAAGAAGTGTCATAGTAATGTTTACTCAGTGCAGGTGTTCTGAAACAGCTTGTTTCACCTGGTAATATAATACTTACACAAACAATGGTGTTGCTCTTAATGTCTTATTTGGCACGTACGATTATTGATCCACAGTGGAAACTCGTAGCAATTGTTTACTCAGGGGACAGGTGTTTATAACTTGAATTACCCTGTGGAGCCCTTCAACATTAGCGAACATTTATTTGTGACATGAGACAAATGTATCGAGAAAGAAAGGCATTTGACACATTTTAACATCGGTTTATGAAACACTAGAATAATATCCCTCTGTATATAAAAATATATATTGTTTCAAAAATTCCGGTGTTGAATATATAAAAAAATATATCCAGAACTTAATAAGATACAAATGATAGCTTAAAAAGCAAGCTTTAAAATATCTGATAACTAAAAAAGAAATGTACCAAACAAAGAGAGAGAGAGAGACAGAGAGAGACAGAGAGAGAGAGAGAGAGAGAAAGAGAGAGAGACAGAGAGACAGAGAGAGAAAGAGAGAGAGAGAAAGACAGACAGAGAGATAGAGAGACAGAGAGAGAGAGAGAGCTGTTGGTTATATTCTTTTTCGTAGAGAGAGACACACATTTTTTCTTATCTAAAACATATATATTAAAATCAACCATCCTTTTAAAAGATGATATATAAGAAAACAAATCCCCCAGCGATATTCGGAAAACATACACTTTTAAACATATTCCAGGGATTCTCAAATTCTTGATCAGTGATTCTCTTATTTTTTTATTCTCAATACATGTTGGTATCAGGGGTTCTCGTATTGGTTGGTTGAGTTCTTACATTTTTTGATTCTCACAATGTTTGCACGATTCTCACTTTTTTTATTCTCACAATGTTTGCACGATTCTCAAATTCTTGAACAGTGATTCTCAATACATGGTGGTATCAGTGATTTTAATTCTCACAGTGTTTTACACAGTGATTCTCACGATGAAAAGGGGTTCGCACAATGTGTAGGGTTTTAGATACAAAATAACTGGTTGTAAGTGTGAACTATCATTCTTAACAATGGATCCGAGATTTGCACATCCCTTTAAATGTTTAATTAGTGGGCCGACTGGATATGGGAAAACTGTATTTGTCCAGCGTTTCCTAACACATATCAAAGATATGGTCACAGTTGTACCCGATGAGATTATTTGGTGTTACTCCGAGTGGCAACCTCTATACAATTCAATGACTGGAGTTCAGTTTATTGAAGGACTGCCCGATATTGAGCAGTGGACAGGTGATAAGAGACGGTTGGTAATTATCGATGACCTCTTGAACGAAACAGACGAACGTGTAACTAGTTTATTCACAAAAAAGTCTCATCATAAAAATGTAAGCGTATTTTATCTGGTGCAAAATTTATTTGGCAAGAACAAAGAACACAGAACCATTAGTTTGAATTCTCATTACATAGTACTTTTCAAAAATCCACGATGGATCTCAGATTGTTAATCTAGCCAAACAGATGTACCCAGGCCAAACTGCCTATGTCCAGGAGAGTTTTAAAGACGCAACATCGGTTCCACACGGGTATTTGCTAATTGATCTTCGTCAAGACACACCAGAAAATTTAAGGCTTCGTTCGCGGATATTCCCAGAGGAACAACATATTGTTTACGTACCCAAGTAACGAGATGACAGAAAAAGTAAAAAGACATGTTGAGATGTTAAAATGTCTACGTACAGCCAAACCACCAGTCATCAAAGCTGTTATGAAAACAGCATCACCCGAGCTGGTAGGAACACTCTGTGAATGGTGTCACAACGTATTAAAAGGTAACGTTACACTGACACCCCCTCAGAAGAGACGTTTGCGTCGTTACAAAAATATCCTGCGAGCGCTTACCAAGAAGACATTTTCGCTCAAAAGACGAAAAAAGTTTTTACAATCTGGAGGTTTTCTTATCTGCGTTGTTAACTCCAATACTATCTGTACTAAAAGGGCTCTTTTAGATGGCTAAAAAAATGATTTTGATGGATCCTCGTTTGTTAGAAAAACCTTATAGACCACCCGATGCGCTAAGAGATAACTTGGGAGAATTGGATACTCAAATGCAACTAGTCTTGGATCGACAAGATCTACCACTCGGTGACAAGGCTAGACTTTATCAACAAACATTACAGCGTTATATGACTCGACTAGAACAGTACAGACACGTACCTCTGGGTCTCGTAGATATTAAACAACCGCCATTACAATCCAGCGAACAATCCACTGTACTTAAAGAGGAGGTCGTGGACAAAACGCCTCAGTCCCCACCCGTCACACCCACTAATCGAAAAAAGGTGGTGGCCAGTAAATTGCGAGAATCATCGTCGTATTCGCTCAGAAGAAGGAAAAAGACACCAAAGTGGGAAGCATGGCCAAAGAAGTGATTTTAAAACAACATTACTACGATCCAGTACGACCTGAATCTTATGGAGGAATCGCCCCCTTACAACGTAGAACCAAACTTAGTCGTAAAAAAACTGAAGAGTGGTTAGGCCATCAGGACAGCTACACCCTACACAAGCCGGTGCGCAGAAAATTTAAACGACGTACGACCATTGCAGGTGGTATCGATCAACAGTTCCAGGCTGATTTAATTGACTTGCGTGGTTTAAAGAAATTCAACGATGGATTTTCGTATCTAGTAACGTGTATTGACGTGTTTAGTAAATTTGCTTGGGTTATTCCGTTGAAAAACAAGACTGGGACAGCGTTAGTAGCAGCGGTAAAGACAATTTTTAACAGTCGCAAACCGATAAATTTTCAAACAGACAAAGGCAGTGAGTTTGTCAACAAAACATTCTTAAAGTTTCTTAAAGATGAGAAAGTCCATTTCTTCACTACGGTGAATGAAGACACCAAAGCAGCTATCGTCGAGAGGTTTAATCGAACCCTCAAAGAAAAAACGTGGCGTTACTTTACCAAAACCAACAGTCTTCGCTACGTCGACGTGATACAACAACTGGTCCACAACTACAACAATTCGTATCATCGGAGTATTAAGATGGCACCGGTGGAAGTTACCCCGAGCAATCAAGAAGAAGTGTGGCGTACGTTGTATTCGACCCCTGAAGTCGTCGGGAGAAAAGTCTATTTTAAACCTGGTGATCGCGTGCGGGTCGCCCAAGCCAGACAAACTTTTGAAAAGGGTTATACGCCGGCGTGGACAGAAGAGTTGTTTACGATCAGCCGACAAAACCAAACAAGACCGGTCACGTACGTCCTTAAAGATGATTCGGGTGAGAAATTGAAAGGTTCTTTTTACCAAGAAGAGCTACAGCGAGTCGGCGACAAGATAGTTTATCGAATCGAGTCCATTTTGGAGGAACGCCGAGGTGGCAGGGGTGTAAAAGAATATTTAGTCAAATGGTTCGGTTATAACTCGTCATTCAACAGCTGGATTTCGTCCAAACAACTATCGAGATATCGAGACTGATGGATATTGAAGAAGACGTGAGCACCCCAGTTTTGAAGCCACCCCCTCCCAAGACCGCGAGAACCTCGTTCTGGCCTTTTTTTGGGAAACTAGTTCCGCGACTAGAGATCGTTTTCATCTGTCAGATGATCGTTATATATGTCGTCATCGGTGTCTCGTTATTCAATCTGAGTCGGAGCAACGCAGAGGGACCAGACGGCAAGTTTTGGATCGCTTTAATAAGCAGTTGTCTGGGTTACATGTTACCTAACCCTAAGATAGGATGAGTTTTTACGTGACTTTACCCAGCAATGCCTCGATGAAAATATACCCAAACAATAACACCGGTCACTTTTTCGTCAAATTGCCACAGACTATAGACTTGACTTCACGTTACGAGGTTAGTTTGGTTGAGATTCAATTTCCCAAAAGTTATTTTAACGTGTTAGAGGATGATGTATGGAAACATTACTTTCCCAACAAAGAAGATGAGTCTATGGTACTCACGTTGCCCGCTGGTCTATACACGTCACCCGACACGCTGATCGACGAGTTGAATCGTTTGCTTTTAGCCACGGATGTGGATGAAAAAGCCCGAGTTAGATTCCATTTTAACAATAATAAGGCCACCTTGAATCTGTATGATCCGGAGGTTGAAGTTAGAATTAGCGAGACGTTGAAACACATGTTAGGTTTTCCTGCCTCACTCGCCACAGACATTGACCCAATACTACGAGGTGAGACTGAAGTACAAATGGATAGCGACATGAAACATGTATACGTGTACTGTGATCTCGTAGCGGCGAGACCGGTTGGAGATGCCTCTGTCCCTTTGTTACGGATTGTTCCTATTTTGGACAGGACTACTGCTTCTGTTTTCAGGATTTACGACAAACCACACTACGTACCCCTGAGCCGTTTTTCGTTTGACGCGGTGGAAATCCTTTTAACTAACGATCAGGGTAAGACTATCCCATTCACTAGAGGAGCTTCGGTGTTGACACTACACTTCCGAACTCACAGACGGTTTGATTTTGACTAGAAAAAAAATGGTCAGACACGTACCCATCCGACGAAACCCCAAGATGTATGAGGAGTTTTACTGCAACCAAGCTGGCCATGGGATGCCAGTGTTTATCGGAGGCAGAAGTCAAAGAGGACATGGTTTGGGTAGTTTTTTCGGCGGGCTCGGTCGTATGGTTTTTCCGTGGTTAAAAACTGGAGGCAAAGCTTTACTCAGAGAAGGGCTTGGGACCGGTCTACAGGTAGCGAGCGATGCGTTAGCAGGCAGAAATGTTGGCGAGGCATTTCGCGAACGAGCCAAGGAGTCGGGTCAACGTTTATTACAGGGAGCGGTTGAACACCTCACCACTAACCAATCGGGTAGCGGGCTTAGAAGAAAAAGAAAAACGAGAGCTGCCCCACCTGGCAAGCCGAAACGCATAAAACGCACTAACCGAGCTCGGCCTTCTCATTCTCACCAGAAGAAGCGAAGGAACTCTGATATATTTGAATGATGGCGCTTATTCACCCCAACTCGTGCGAGTGTCTGTTGAGGATTGTTTCATGCTTACAGACATTTGGATTTGTCGACGATCCGAATGGCTGTATCATGGAACACCTCAATCGAATAGAGATATATCTCCGCGACCGATGTCGATGATTGTTGCAAGTGTGCATGCATTTGAGTTTTGATCACACTCGGATTGCTGCACCATGGAACATCGCAATTGAATATATATTAACGACGTAGTATGCATATCACTATGCATGACGCGTATGTCTTTGTAAGGTCATTCGACTTGTGGGTTTTGACCCGAACGGCAGTGTGTTTCAGAAGTGTGGCCATTGCCACTTATATTGTGTGGTATAACCACTGGAAAGTGTGTGGCGTTGTCCACTTTTTAATTGTGTGGCTGGGAAGCCATTTGAGCAGTGTATTTCTTGAACCAAACGTAAGTCGTCGTATGAATAACGCAGTTTGCATAATTATGGCAGATTAGCCTGGCATGGTATGCCAAATGAACATTATGTTACTAGCAATAGTGTAAGACTAGTATAGATGGATATTGTACAGCTAGCGGCAAGCGTAAGCCTAGTGTAACGGATATTAAACGACTAGCAGTAGACGTAAGCCTAGCATAATAAGTGTATTGCAGAACTAGCAGGATAGTTAAGTCTAGTGCAAAAGGCTATTGTATAAACTAGCGACGGGAGTAAGTCTAGTTAGCCTCTGAATTTATGCCAAAGGACATTGGCCGTTAAAAGGAACTGACCTTGAACCAAAACTCTAGATAGAGATTGTGAACATGTGTTTATGAAATAATGAGAACTCTTACAGATCGTATATGAATGTGATGTGACTTTTGTTCCCATGTAGTTGGTGTCTGCTCATGGTGTGAAATTACTAATTAAATATTTTGAGTCGTCAAAATCACGGTCTTATCAACTGTCGTATTCGGAGTTGAGTTAAATGCTGTTAATATTCAACTGATCATGACCAGTGATGATTAATGTCTTAACACGCTGCATCTCACACTGCCAATATAATCAATAAGACAAGAGACTAATACAGGTCAGTCAAGGGTCGAATATTTAATATGAAACATGTTCAGCACAGAATGTATCACAAGGGTTAAAGCAGACATTATCGATACCAACGGACAGTATTACGGAATCCTACAAAAGTGATAAGAACCCGAGGGACTTTGACTCTATAAACTGAATACGCATATAATAACTTGGTCATCCTCAAATACTAGAAGTCATCGAAGCACCCAGAATATACTGGGGTCCCGAGGCCCGTAACATACTGGTGTCAGAAAGTGTCTGGATTTCGTGAATACTGGATCCCCCCTTCAAGTATCGAAGAAAGTTAAACTGATGATGAACGTTTTGAAGGCAAAATCATTCTTTCAAGCCTAACCGGCAACTGAAATGCGCAGGACAGAAAGTGACGTCACTACATCGATGCCGTCAACGTTAGCAGACAACTTGGATTGAGAGAATCCGAATTTTCTTCCACCAAAGAGACTGATTCACGCAGATAGAACGGTAATCTTCCACTCGAGAACTTGAACCAGTGGAGAATGTATCTCTTCATCAAATTCATCTGAGGCCGCGACGCAGATCGATTGAAGAAACTACGTTCGAAGACCGAAGCAATACTTTCAAACGGTTGTCCTACTGCGAAGGTCAAGGTCTTCAATCAATGGACTACAGCTGTTGAAGACACGGTTCGGAACTTGGATTAGAATTACATGCATTCATGTATTTCTCAGAGGGACAGCTAAACAGATAAGTTCTTGATTTTACTTGGGCGCTTGAACATTATCATATTGTCCTTGCATTAGCTTTGGTCTACAGTTCATCATCACTTTGCTTACTTTTTACTATCATCTGTGTTCCCCCATTCATGTTTTTCGTATATTCGTATATTCGTCGTGTTTAATATTGACTGGAATTTTCCCAGGAAAACTTCAGTGAATGTTAACTTCTATTAGATTTGCATGCTTATATTCGCCGACTGAGGATCTGACTGATTATATTTTTTCTTTTTAGTCAGGATATAAATGTTTCCTCAGTTCGCAATATAACCATATTTTGTGTACTTAGCAGTTTCGTCAAGTGAATTACGTCCTCTTTATTTACATAACCTACTTTCAGTACTGTTGACAATTGTTGTCGTGTGTGATCTAAAACTTCTTTGTCTACACGTTTGTTTATGACGACTTGTCTTGTTATATTTTTGTGATGTAATTTCTTTTCTTTCTTTTACTGATTACTGTGTATAAGTCTCCTTTATTTACTTTATAAGTGTAAATTGTTGTCGTATGACTGAAAAAATCATTTCATTGTAACTCATTTGATTGTTTTCACTGTCTTTGTCACATGTTCTTGGAACTTGTTTGTTATTGATTAATATATTCATGTACATATTATAGTGAGTTCTATAGTCCTGGTGTATATTATAGACTATTGAAGGTACTCAGAAACCTATTATCATGTCTACACTACAGGAATTCATTGATATTGGAAAAAGTTATGAAAAATCAGGAGCGGAACTACAAAGTTTTGCAGATACGAAATATGATGAATATTTATCGCGTCTGGAAAGAATGGAACAGCGCAAAATGACTAAACGAGCTGATGAGCTTAGGAGGTTTGAATTAACCCAAGAAAGGGAATTGAAGGAAAAAGAAATATCCATGAAATTGGAATTAGAACGATTGACTATAGCTCAACGTGATAAAGAATTAGCTCAACAAGAGAAAGACAGAGAGCAGAAAGATAAAGAATTAGCTCAACAAGAAAAAGACAGAGAATTTGAGAAGGCGAGAATGGCACAACGAGATAAAGAAATGTCCCAACGAGATAAAGAAATGGAATTAAGGAGAATGGAACTTATGCAACTGGATCAAGCCCATAAAAATGCCATGGAAATGGAAGCATTAAAACTTCATGCAGAAAAAGAAAAATCTTTAGAATTAGCTAAAGTGCAGTCTGAACAGACTAAGACTGCGGCTGGTACAAATATTTTTTATCCTAAGTTAAAAATGCCACATTTTGACTAAACTCGCGATTGTGTTGACTGTTTCATATCTAGATTCATCATCAAGGTCACAGCTCTGAACATACCCAAGGAAAGATGGAGCAGTCTTTTACTTGATTTTTTGACTGGTGACTCACTTAAATGTTTCATGAGTCTTGATGAAAAGAGCAGAAGCGATTTCGATGTTGTAAAAGAGGTATTACTAAGATGTTTCCAGTTAACTGAGTCTGGATTCAGAGATCGCTTTCATGCGGCTAAACCAAGCAAGGATGCAGATTTTGGTGAATTCATTGCATCTATTAAACATTTCCTTGGCAGATGGATTGATCTATCTGGTATAAATAAAACATATGAAGGTGTTATAGATCTCATGCTGCGAGATAAAGTTTTATCCGCATGCAGCACTGAATTAGAAGCATTTTTACAAGAAAGACATCCTAATTCTATCGATGAGTATGAGAAACTAGGAAGACAGTATCAGACCGCACATCAGAATAACGATTTTTATAGATCGACTATTCGAGATCCTATGCCTGTGTGCGCGGCACAACATGATCAGAGACCTCGATCGAAGAGCTTTGATGGACGTTGTCGTTCAGATTATTATCAATCCGACAGAGGTTTTTATAACTTCCGTCGTCATCGCTCTCCTTCGAATTCATATCGACGAGGTTATAGAGGATATTCACCTCATGATCGTGGGTATCACAGAGGCAGGGATTATGATGGTTCACATCAAAAAGGATACTATAAACAGAGATCATCTTATGGTAGAGATGCCAGGAAGGATAACTCTACTGATTTTTATTATAGCAATAAAAAGTCAGTCAATAATAACAAAGGTAATGCCAGATCTCCGTCGAGAGACAAAAATAAACAGAGACATGCAAATAGTTGCAGTGTTAAAAAGGAAAAAGGTAATGATGATAATGATCATGCGAACGCATGTATGGTAATGAATGATACATGTTATGAGTGTCAGTCGAAAAACAGATTAAAGTCTACAATTACACTTGATTGTGGTCATTGTATGCCTACAATGTCGGCATGTGTAAATGTCGGTTATCTTACATTTCATCCCGGAATATTGGATGGTAAGGTAGTAAGAGTTTTGCGTGACACTGGGTCCTCAACGATAGGCATCAAGCACTCGCTTATCGAGCCCTCTGCTTTTACAGGCAAATCAGTTAAGTGTGTCACATTTGGTGGGAATATAGAAACTTTCCCTGTGGCACGAGTATACATTGATACTCCTTTTTACACAGGCACTGTCTATGCCTGCGGCTTGAGAGCACCCATAACTGAAATTAAAATAGGAAACATACCAGGAGTTAAAGATTGCACTCCTGAGGAGATTGCAATGTGGGTTGAATCTCACCCACAGGTGGCAAATGCTGTTGTAACGAGAGCACAACAGTTAGCTACGGACATGGCTACACCACCTCTTCCTATAATAGATACAATTATGTCTCAAGTTGGCACTGTTACACCTTCTGTTTTTGCAGAAAAACAGAAGAGTGACCCAACTTTACAAGGATTGTTTAGCCGAGCAGAACAAAAAACTATTAAATACACAAGAGGGGCTAAACAATGGTTCAAGATAAAGAAATCAATACTCACTAGATATTATGATGATGGCAAAACAATTATACATCAAGTGATAGTACCTAAAGAATACAGACCATTGGTCCTACAAACAGGTCATGACTCCCCTATGGCAGGGCATATGGGGATCGAAAGAACATTGTTTCTTGTTACGTCACAATTTTATTGGCCTGGGGTTAATAAAGATACAAAGTTATACTGCAAATCATGTACAACATGCCAAGGTATAGCACGTAAGGGCAGGTTCCATACGGCACCCTTACAGATTACAGACGTGCCTGAGAGACCTTTCAAAAAGATTGCAGTAGATATAGTGGGTCCGTTATCAATTGTTTCAAATAATGGATTTCGTTATATTTTAACTTGCGTAGATCTTTGCACGCGTTGGCCAGAAGCCATGCCGTTGAAAACCATCACAACTGCATCCGTGTCTGATGCATTATTTTCGATATTTTGTCGAATCGGTTTTCCGGAGGATATATTGTCAGATCAAGGATCACAATTTACTTCCAACATCATGAGGGATTTAGAATCCATGCTATCTGCTCACCACTCGTTTTGTAGTGCGTATAGGCCTCAATCAAACGGTGTGTGCGAGCGATACAATAGCACTCTAAAACAGATGTTATCTAAGATAACTGAAGATTGCCCTCGTGAATGGGACAGGCTTCTGCCGGCGGCCCTCTTCGCTTTTCGTGAAGTGCCTCACGAGAGCACGGGAGGGTCTCCGTTCGAATTGGTTTATGGTTCGAATCCTCGCGGACCAATGATGATACTCAAAGATTTGTTGATTGGAGCGTCAATTGATACAGCCACTCAAAACAGCTACGAGTTAGTGATTGATCTCCGACAACGAATCATCGATGCGTGCACTTATGCATCCCATAGTATAAAATCAGCCACTCAACGATCAAGATTATTACATAATCAAAAGAGAATATTAAGATCATTCAAACCAGGGGAAAAAGTTTGGTTGTTGCTACCTCATAACGATAACAAATTACTGATATCATGGCAAGGTCCATTTGATATTATCAAACAAGTCACAGATGTTGACTACTCGGTAAACGTTAGAGGTAAAATCAAAACCTTCCATGTCAACATGCTAAAATTAGCAGTTGAAAGACCACAGAAATTAATTCCTGTCATTAACTCTATTGATGATTCTTCACATCATACTGCTTCTTTTGCAGTTGTTCATGAAGAAGATACTACTTCGTCTATCCCTTTACAATTCCAACTACCTTCTTCGCAATCATTGGAATCTTGGAAAGACGTGACTATTTCTTCGTCACTATCTTCGTCACAACAAGATCAAGTTCGGGATATTCTTATTTCTTTCAATGATGTTCTCACCGACCTTCCAGGTCAGACATCGCTTATATCCCATGATATTACTCTTACTGATTATAAACCTATCAAACGTAGACCCTATCCTATATCTTTACACCACAAAGATAGGGTGGAGAAAGAGTTAAAAGAGATGATACGTTTAAGTGTGATATCTCCTTCGGAATCACCATATGCATTCCCAATGGTGATAGTTAAAAAGAAGGATGATTCTTTACGTATTTGTATTGATTTTAGGCGATTGAACAAAATTACAATCACAGACGGTGAGCCTATGCCTCTTTTAGATGATCTTTTGTCAGAATTATCTAATGCTACTTTCTTTAGCAAACTAGATCTCTCTAAAGGCTACTGGCAAATTCCTATTGCCGAAAATGCCAAACCTTACACAGCTTTCACAACTCCATTTGGGCTCTACCAATGGAATTATATGTGTTTTGGGTTAGTGAATGCGCCAGCGACGTTTGTGCGCATGATGCGCCGCCTTCTTGGCGATCGTAAAGATGTCATCACGTACATCGATGACATCTGCCTATTTCATGACTCGTAGGAAGACCATATTGATGGTTTAACTTCCCTTCTACATACGTTACGTATGCATGGTTTGACTGTGCGACCTTCAAAGGTCCAAATTGGTTGTCAGGAAATTTCTTTTCTTGGTCACCGCATAGGTAACCACAAACTGTATCCTGACGACAATACAGTCAAAAGAATTCTAGAGATTTCTACCCCTTTAACTAAGAAACAAGGTAGAAGCCTTTTAGGCTTGATAAACTATTACCATAAGTTCATCCCGCATTTCGCACAACTATCTACACCTTTGTCCGCACTGTTGACCAAAGGTAGTCCTAATAAGGTACGTTGGGACAAAGATTGCGAAAGCGCTTTGGTAACAATTAAGAAATTATTTAGTAATGCACCTATTTTGTTATTACCGAATATACGTATTCCATTCATACTTCAATCAGATGCCTCGAGTTACTCCATGGGTGGTTGTTTGCTGCAATGTTACAAGGAAACACTCCATCCATGTTTCTATGTGTCGATGAAACTGACTCCGGCTGAACAGAAGTATGCGACAGGTGAACGTGAGCTCCTGTCGATGGTCTGGTGCCTGGAGAAGCTGTCAAGATATCTCATCGGCACGCACTTTTACATTATGACAGACCATAGTCCTCTTACTTACATAACAGCTAGAACTATGCGTAACGCTAGAATACACCGATGGTACTTGTTAATTCAAGAATTTTCATTTACGATTCTGCCTATTGCTGGCTCAGACAATAACTTGGCAGATCTTTTATCGCGTAACTTCTCTGAGAAGAAATTGAATTAACTCTTTAGTCACCATGTTGACAAGTGCTATTATTAATGTTATAAAATTTAATGTGCCTACTTAATGATTATGATAGTTATAAGTAGGTAGTACTAATATTGATATGATCGGGAGACGGGCGTCTTCTCCATCACTATCAACCGTGCCACAAGTGTCACGTTTGGAAGTGAGGGGGATGATGTTGAGGATTGTTTCATGCTTACAGACATTTGGATTTGTCGACGATCCGAATGGCTGTATCATGGAACACCTCAATCGAATAGAGATATATCTCCGCGACCGATGTCGATGATTGTTGCATGTGTGCATGCATTTGAGTTTTGATCACACTCGGATTGCTGCACCATGGAACATCGCAATTGAATATATATTAACGACGTAGTATGCATATCACTATGCATGACGCGTATGTCTTTGTAAGGTCATTCGACTTGTGGGTTTTGACCCGAACGGCAGTGTGTTTCAGAAGTGTGGCCATTGCCACTTACATTGTGTGGTATAACCACTGGAAAGTGTGTGGCGTTGTCCACTTTTTAATTGTGTGGCTGGGAAGCCATTTGAGCAGTGTATTTCTTGAACCAAAAGTAAGTCGTCGTATGAATAACGCAGTTTGCATAATTATGGCAGATTAGCCTGGCGTGGTATGCCAAAGGAACATTATGTTACTAGCAATAGTGTAAGACTAGTATAGATGGATATTGTACAGCTAGCGCAAAGCGTAAGCCTAGTGTAACGGATATTAAACGACTAGCAGTAGACGTAAGCCTAGCATAATAAGTGTATTGCAGAACTAGCAGGATAGTTAAGTCTAGTGCAAAAGGCTATTGTATAAACTAGCGACGGGAGTAAGTCTAGTTAGCCTCTGAATTTATGCCAAAGGACATTGGCCGTTAAAAGGAACTGACCTTGAACCAGAACTCTAGATAGAGATTGTGAACATGTGTTTATGAAATAATGAGAACTCTTACAGATCGTACATGAATGTGATGTGACTTTTGTTCCCATGTAGTTGGTGTCTGCTCATGGTGTGAAATTACTAATTAAAAATTTTGAGTCGTCAAAATCACGGTCTTATCAACTGTCGTATTCGGAGTTGAGTTAAATGCTGTTAATATTCAACTGATCATGACCAGTGATGATTAATGTCTTAACACGCTGCATCTCACACTGCCAATATAATCAATAAGACAAGAGACTAATACAGGTCAGTCAAGGGTCGAATATTTAATATGAAACATGTTCAGCACAGAATGTATCACAAGGGTTAAAGCAGACATTATCGATACCAACGGACAGTATTACGGAATCCTACAAAAGTGATAAGAACCCGAGGGACTTTGACTCTATAAACTGAATACGCATATAATAACTTGGTCATCCTCAAATACTAGAAGTCATCGAAGCACCCAGAATATACTGGGGTCCCGAAGCCCGTAACAGTGTCTTCACAGTGGTCTAGATTTGTTTAGCGTACCACCAACGCAGACAGCCGTAGAAGAGGGACAATTTGTGGAGATACATCCGTTGGCCGCCTTAGCCCCCGGAGCCCCGGTGGAATTTGTAATTTCGGGAAACGGTGAGGAATATCTAGATTTGTTCAATACTTTTCTACACGTGCGCGCCAAAGTTACGTTAGCTAATGGCGGCGCATTACCCCCTGACGCAGAGGTGGCCCCGATCAACTATTACCTGCACAGTTTTTTCTCCCAAGTCGACGTTTCACTGAACGACACGCTGATTACACCCAGCGAGAACACCTACCCTTATAGAGCTTACCTGGAAGCCACGTTGAATTACGGGGAGGAACCCAAACGAGGCCATCTGACATCGGCTCTGTTTTACAAAGACACGCCAAATTTTATTACGGAAACAATTGGTGACAATAACAACCGGTTAAGACTGCGTCGACATATAGCGGCTGTTTCTCAGGAGATTGATATGATGGGTCGTTTACATTCAGATATCTTTGCTCAAGATCGTTACCTGTTAAATGGTGTGACAGTTAAAGTAAAACTCACCCCGTCTAAAGATGCCTTCAACGTGCTGGGACACGACCCCACCGCTGGATATAAATCTATTACAACTTATGCGGCCTTGGTTGTCCGGAAAGCTAAATTGAACCCCGCCGTCTCGCTAGCCCACGAGAAAGCCTTGGTGCGAGGTAATGCCAAGTACCCCTTGAAACGAGTTGTGCTAAAAACTTTCTCTATCCCTAGAGGTATGCTATCGCACATGCAGGATAATCTATTTCTCAGTCAAACACCTACACGGATCGTGATTGGACTAGTCACTTCGTCTGCTTTTAACGGGTCGTACACGGCTAATCCGTTCAATTTCGCTACCTTTGGTCTGATATATTTGAATGTCAGCGCGGACGGCAGAACCGTCAGTGGCAAGCCTTTGTCCATGGATTATGAACACAACCAGTATGTGAGAGCCTTCTTCGCGACGAATCTAGCTATGGGACTGGTTGGTAAAGACGCCGGCAACGACCTCGAGTATAGACATTTTAAGCACGGTTACGCATTATACGCCTTTGACCTCACCCCCAGTCTACTAGACGGTGACCAGTTTGAGATGGCCAAGTCGGGCCCAGTCTCGGTAGAACTTAAATTCGCCGAGGTCACACCCGAACCATTACAGGTCCTCGTCTACGCCGAGCAAGACTCGATCTTGGAGATCTCGAAATTGCGCCAAGTTTTGACAGACTACACCACTTAGACAATGAATACAGACGAGATACGCACCATCCTCCTGTCAGACATATTTGTTAAACGAACTGGGCTCGTTAAAGTGTTAGCGCGTGACCAATTACCTCTACGCATCGATCCGACCAAGACGGCTGCTTTCGTCATCAACACTGACCCTAGCTATCGCTCGGGTGACCACTGGGTCGCCCTATATTATAACGGACTTGGTACTTTTGAATATTTTGATTCTTTTGGCCTACCACCTACACACTCGGACCTGATTAATTTTATAGCCAGAAACTCTACTCGACCTGTTAACTACAACGCCAGACATTTACAAGATGTAGTCACCAACGTTTGCGGGCTCTACGCCATTTATTTCATCTTGATCAAAACACGAGGTGGTACTATGCAGCGGGTCCTACTACCCTTTTCGGCTAGACAACACGCCAACGATCGATTAATTACGCGCTTAGTCAGACCCTGGCTAGTGAAACTCAACCCCACTTTGATAAACAAGGGACGAAATCAATAGACAGGTGTGTGTATTTTTTCCCTCGCGACAATACAGCCATGTGTCATTGTTCCCACGCAATACATCGACGAATCACGTCCTGCCTAACACACGCTCGATGTTCGACGAATCAAATCCTAGCTAGGGCACGCCTAAAAAAAACAGATTCAACTGGTATTCTTGTATATAAACGGATGACACTTTATTAACGACAGATACACCTCGTTGAAAATGACTGCTCCCAACAACTGGGTCTACATCAAGAGAAGTGGTGAAATGCTTAAGCCTTTGGCTAGTGGTCTGAAGGCTGCGTCTGTAAGTGTTTACCGAGGCCAACCTTTACTGCACGTGCGAAGATACTTTAGTGAATCCTACCTCAAATTTCCCACCACAACCGGCATTACGTTAACTCGACCCGAGTTTGACCATTTATTGACATTACAGAGCAAAATCCTTGCGAATTTGACCGATTACAGCCACCAAGCACGGATACCTATCCTACTACTGGCACCACAATTGACCAGTACATCAACTCCAGCTGTTACCAACCAACAGAACCGAGTTTGTTTCCTACCACTGACCTGACCGATGTCCTACCCCTCGAAGAAACCTACCACCTTCACTAACCTGTTTGACGAATACATGAAGTCTAGCTGTCCAGTATCCCCGGACCCGAGTTGGTTTCCTACCACAGACCTGACCGATGTCCCTAATCTATCACAGAAGAAGAAGAAACCTACCAAGCGATTGAGAGTTGCCCTTTAGTATTTGAAAAAATAAAAACTATATTAACTAAAACGCTTTTTTGTTACCTATATCGTCCGTTGTATGTCTAAATATACCGTCTAACTGTTGTATAACTATTCGTCTAACTGTTCGTCTAACTGTTCGTAAATATATATCTAAATATAACGTCTAACTTTTCGTATACATATCGTCTTGCTATTGTCTAAATATATCTCCCTATTATATGTATATATCGTCTAACTATCGTCTTCCTATTGTCTAAATATATCTCCCTATTATATGTATATATCATCTAACTTTCGTCTTCCTATTGTCTAAAAGTCTAAAATAACCTCTTCTTGTTATCTCAAGTCCGCCATCTTGCCCCTCCTCTTCTTGCTATCTCAAGTCCGCCATCTTGCCCCTCCTCTTCTTGTTATCTCAAGTCCACCATCTTGCCCCTCCTCTTCTTGTTATCTCAAGTCCACCATTTTGCCACATTTTCGTTATATAAAAAAACTCTAAATATACCCCTCTTCTTGTTATCTCAAGTCCGCCATCTTCCCCCATATAACCTCCCCTTATTATCTCAAATCCGCCATCTTGACCCCCTCTTCTTGTTATCTCAAGTCCGCCATCTTGCGCCTCCAGCGCGCCGCCATTTTTTGCTATATAAAAGTCACGCGCCTCCAGGCGTTTTTGCTATATAAAAGTCACGCGCCTCCATCCGCGCCTCCATAATGCGACCTAAGTTGCGCATACCCTACTACTTACGTGTCTGGCGACGGCGAGGTGAGCGTTACCAGCCTCCTGCAACTGTTGCACACAACCGTTATGGAGGTGGCAGTGTAATGGTGTGGGCAGGCATCTGTATGAACGACAGGACCGACCTTCACATATGCCAGGTCAATATCACAGGGCTCTACTACCGTGACAACATCATCGAGCCTATCCTTGTACCATTTGCTCAACGGCACGGACCAGATTTCATCTTCCAGGATGATAATGCACGTCCTCACCGTGCTCGCGTCGTCCCAGATCACCTTCAGATGCAGCATATCCGAACGTTACCGTGGCCGCAGATGTCCCCCGACCTGCCTCCTATTGAGCATTTGTGGGACCTCCAGAATAGACGCCTCCAACAACGTACAGCAGCTCCACAGACTCTTCAGCAGTTAGCCCAGGCCCTTCAGCTGGAGTGGCAGAGATTTTCTCAAGACAACATCAGAAGGCTTATTTGCAGTATGAGACGTCGTTGCAATGCATGTTTAGCGGCACACGAGGGCCCTACTCGTTTTTAGAAATATTGGAATATTTTTGTGAAAATAAAGTACCTACCCCGCCTTGGTTGCCAGTGCGACTAAAATCATGTGAGTAAAGCCATAACACTTCTTATACCGCAAATGTCTTGTTATGATGCTCAAGTTTACTTGTATGAAGGAATAAATGAACTAATTTGAAATATACTACTCGTCAAAAGTCAAGGGCCACTTAGAAAAACCTTGGTTGAAACCATAAAACAAATCTGATATAAACGTAATTGGTATCAGTCAAAACGGCATTTATTGGATACCAAATTGACATGTCACGTAAAGAAATGGAAACACACATTCAAACGCAATGGAGCTGTGAAGTGTGTCACCCATCTTTTCAAAAGTCACACAATAGATATTGGACAAATAGACATTTCAAAATCGGGTATGACCACCGTTTGCAGCAAGGCATTCAAGACAGCGTAGACGCATCGAGCCCACAAGGGTCCGAAGAGTATCCCGAGGAACAGCTTGCCATTCCTGAAGCAGAAATGCAGTCAGCTGTGCAACATCCATTGACAGGGGGTGATTTGTTGACAATCTTCGACCAAGGACATCCCAGAGGTGCTCAATCGGAGAAAGGTCAGGTGAATGAGCTGGCCACGCCATCCTGATGATCCCATGTTGCTGAATAAACTCATTCACCACACGAGCTCGATGGGGTCGAGTGTTGTCATCTTGGATGATGGCATTACCAAATATGGCCTCCAGAACAGGCTGAACAATTGGTCTCAAGATTTCGTTCTGGTATCGTGGGCCCGTCAAGTTGCCTTGGGTGATGTAGAGTGGGGTCCTGCCGTGTCTGTAGAAGCCTCGCCAGGCCATGACAGAACCCCTACCATAACGATCCACCTCTCGAATTGTGTCATCAGTAAATCGCTCTCCTGGTCGTCTCCAAACTCGAATCCTGCCATCATTGAATGACACAGTGAAGCGAGATTCATCAGTGAAGAGAACTTGACTCCATTGTTGCCTTGTCCATCGGATGTACTCGCGACACCAAGCAACACGGGCTCTGCGATGAGCAGGAGTAAGAGGGATTCTGACTGCAGGACGTTGAGCAGCCAGTCCAAATTCATGTAAATGTCTGCGAATGGTGCTTTGACTGACATTAACGTTTACAGTTTGTCTCAGCTGACATCTTAGAGTGGAACAAGTCACTGTTCGATGGCGCAGGGCTGACAACAAGAGGTACCGGTCATCATGCCTATTGGTGCATCTAGGGCGACCTGGCTGGTGGCGATCCTCCACACTTCCTGTGGCCTGAAATCTCTCCAAAATTATTTGGATAGTAGAGTGTGACACTGCAAACCGTCTAGCAACCTCACGGACAGATAAACCACTTTCAACCCACGCTATAGCCCTCATTCTTTGTAAGGTCTCAAGACTTCTTCTCGGTGGCATGGTTTTTGCAAGTGATGAAACTACCCTAAGTCTGCTGATTGTAAAACAAATTAAGAGTGAACTCTGTTCACGAATAGTCGCCATTGCACGTGGAATGTCAATCAGCACGATTACTTCACCTGTTTGGTTGTACGGAAGTTTGAAAAAACAGATTAAAAATGTGAATTTATGGTCAGCAAATCAAATTGCCCTGATCACCATGGTTGTCGGTGAGTTGCTTTTATGCTTAACGTGCATAGAGGACTGTCAGAGGAAGATATTGCACCCATTTTTACTAAAAACTTCCTTCATTTAATCATTTTATGCGCTTATATAAAAGTGTATTGAAAATAATAGGGTGGCCCTTGACTTTTGATGAGTAGTATATATTGTGTTTGGATAACTTTTAAATTCAATATCCCCTACTTTTTGTGATGAGTATATGTAGAGGGCTATTACAGTCACGTGAGCCTGCAGGGTACTTAAAGCGTGTTTAGGCGTCCTGTGTCTGGTTACCCTTCCTTTTGCAATAAATAAATAAGTATATGGATTGAACAAGCAGAAACACTCGAATAAACTTACGACGTAACGGCCAGACAGCCAGGTAGCGGTCTTTCACATAAATTTACCTCTTAATGGCTAATACAAAAGTGAGCCCCTGCCCAAGTAAAAAAAAGGACAGAGATAACAGCCCATTGGTCAAATTGTTATATAAATTTGCACAATATACCCCACTTACAACGGAGAGATCACACCTCTTTTCAGGTTGCGCCGTGATGTCGAATCTCGGAAATAAGTGGAAAAACAAACATAACCATGTAATATTTTAAGCAGCAGATATAGAGAAGTTAGGGGAAGGCATCCAAATTGTTTCAAAGGGGAACAACTTAATTATTTAACAACTATAAAACTAAATAACATATTGTTATCACTTATTTGATTTTATCAATTCATTGTACAAAGTTATTTAAGGCATAAACGATTCATCTATTTTTATTAAGTCATTTTTTAAATTGTTAAAACTTTTTTTGTTTTCCATGTTTAGAGTGAACAAACTTTTAATAACATGGAGTTTATGCACATGCTAAAATAGCGAACACTTATATGCTCTGTCTTTATCAATGATAATCCAACTATGACGCATATTTCATCGGCGCCCGAAAGCGTACTTCGACAATACTTTAAACATATTTTCTTTCTTGGACGTTCCTCCTCTACCCCAGGGCCGGAGTGGCAAAGAGGTATGGCGTTCGTCTCTAAGTTCAGATGTACCGGTTTTTGTTCCCGGTACAGATAATGGTTTTGATGGAATATTTTCATAACCACTGGGAACTAATAATGTCATACTCCCCCTGATCCCCTGCGTAGTGAGATCACATACCTAGCCTTCACGGATAAGGGCGAAAAAAAATAGGAGGTCCCGTCTGCAAGTTGCGCCCGTTAAAAATTCTTCGGCAGTTGAGAATCACAAAGAGTAGTCCATACGGCAACTGCCTTGGCATAATTTACATTGGGATCCTCGTGGTGCTTTAGAGTTTGTGCGCTGTGCTGAGATCCTTCAAATGTGATCTAAAGGAGGAGATCGGAGCACTGATGGAGTTGACCGTGTGCATTGAAAATGGTCCTTAAAACAAAACAAACAAACCTCTTCTACCTTGGGGTGTAGAATTTGTCACAGGATGGATTGGGGCGACCTCTTCTCAATCTCTTCTCCACTACGGCAGTACTCATTTTCAATTGTTGTACGTACTGATTACCTGGCATTTCTGGGTCTTTCTGCTATGTAGCAGACATTTTGTATTTTCAAACATTCTTACACTCCTCACAGAGATAAGTCATCATGTCGTTTTGGTTCCTCCCTGCTTTGCAAGGAACGGCTGAGATAATAATTACTCGATAACGATGGTGGTTAATCTCGGGTGTGGCCGACATCAGACTACAGATTAACACTAAAATCGCTCAGCGCATTTGCTTAATTGCTGATAAGGCCATGGTGCGTTCTTCGCCAAGATCGTAATACGCCGAAAGTTTGATAGCCACTACGGGGAGACACCTTATGGGCAGACATCTTCTGTTACTTGGTCATCATTTAGGTCTGGAACAGGCTAGCGCCTGAGGTGTTAACTTCCTAAATGACTTTATAATTTCCAGGTTCTTAATTCACCCTTGCTTACAGTTGTGTGATGATGTCGTTTTAATTCTCCAACAGTAATTCCAAACAAAACAGCAAACCTTATATAGTTGATAACTGCCAAGTGATCATATATACCTTTATTCAACTTAAAGGAACACGAACAGTGTCATGTACATTATCAAAGTACATTACGAAATCATCTTCTTCAGTTCCTCTAAATTTGTCTGTATATCTTTCAATATTATTGACGGTTTGGCAATGCTACTCCGCAGTTTCAGCCTTTGTAGCTTGGTTAATTTATTCCTCGTAGTATTCAATTAGATCATTTATACTTTCTCCATCTATTAATACTTCAGGAGTGTCTATTATGGATTTGGGCGCTCCACTTGGGGGACCCTCTACTTCATCAATGGTTAATTCTACCAATTTGCTTATCTCTGCTATTTCGTTGATACATCGGTGTTACGCACAAATAATTACTTTTTTCCAAAGTCTTTGTATGATCGTTTTTCGTATGTATGATCATTATTTGACTGAAATGCATGTTATATATATATTATGGTCAAAGGGACAGAATCCGATATATCGATACTGCTATTTTTTATGAGTTTACCTCCTCTTGTATAGAGACACGTTCGGTCTATAATGTCTTGAACGAAGCGTGACCATATCTCCTTATTTGGTAGTATCAGTCAACTGTTGTAGATGTTTGAAACCTTTCTTAACGCTTCTGTTCATGTCCATAAAAGGCGCGACTGTGTAAGACTTTTATCTCGAATGTTCTTAGAATCGTCTTATTGTGAACAGCGACTCAGAGATTGTCACTCTGCGCATGTCTCGACTGGGTTGTCGTTTTGTTGTTCCGCCCAGGTCGGGGAGTTGAGAAATGGACTGATTAGCGAGCGGACGCGACTGCGTCTTGTGATTCTCTGAGGGAAATACATTGTCTTTGTGAGTTAGTTAGCTAACTAGACTATTTCCCCGTATTATTCAAGCCTGCCTGGAGGCATATGTTCATGGTTGATTTTCCGAAATAAGGTAATTCCTCTTGTATCGAACTTTAGGCTATCATCTAGAGGTTCGTCATTTTGTCGCCTTTTTGCTCGCCTGTGTGATTCAAAATGGAGAGGTACTTTGACTAGGATTAAGTCACCGGTATCTTTATACCTGAACTAGTTATATATCTATGGGTCGCTCTAGACCAACAAGACTATTGTCTGTGTTCCAGGATTCGTTATATCAGAGATCACGTCCAAGTCAGATGGTTAGACTTAGGAAGGTTATAAAGGTCGAGCTGACCTGTAATCCATGTATGCTACTCACGTGCAGACAGTAAACGGACGTATTGTATACATCTGATCTGATAGCATCAGGAAGGAATAATTATTATTGTCTATGAACATTAAGGATCTGCAGCTGACCACGGTTGCAGAAGTTATATGTATTATTTATCAAGCTTCGCTATGATATTTGTTTTCCATACAACTATTGAGTATTGACTTCTACATGACTGTCAGTTAACATGAGTTTGAATGCTGCATTCGTTGTACTATGCCGATGATAACATAAGTATCATGACTGTTTTGTGGCGTGCAATAAATGGTATAAACCTAAAGCGAAGTTACCATTTCTATGACTCTACACGTCATGTTGCCTGTGGTGTACCCTGAACTGTTCTACTGCAACACACACACAGCAACAATCTAAACCAGATAAGACACCCACATCTTGCATTGTAATACCTGGTGTCGATAGAGGTGGTAATTTGACGGCATCCTAAAACCACCCTTATCAATTCATCATATCGATACTGCTATTTTTTATGAGTTTACCTCCTCTTGTATAGAGACACGTTCGGTCTATAATGTCTTGAACGAAGCGTGACCATATCTCCTTATTTGGTAGTATCAGTCAACTGTTGTAGATGTTTGAAACCTTTCTTAACGCTTCTGTTCATGTCCATAAAAGGCGCGACTGTGTAAGACTTTTATCTCGAATGTTCTTAGAATCGTCTTATTGTGAACAGCGACTCAGAGATTGTCACTCTGCGCATGTCTCGACTGGGTTGTCGTTTTGTTGTTCCGCCCAGGTCGGGGAGTTGAGAAATGGACTGATTAGCGAGCGGACGCGACTGCGTCTTGTGATTCTCTGAGGGAAATACATTGTCTTTGTGAGTTAGTTAGCTAACTAGACTATTTCCCCGTATTATTCAAGCCTGCCTGGAGGCATATGTTCATGGTTGATTTTCCGAAATAAGGTAATTCCTCTTGTATCGAACTTTAGGCTATCATCTAGAGGTTCGTCATTTTGTCGCATTTTTGCTCGCCGCTGTGATTCAAAATGGAGAGGTACTTTGACTAGGATTAAGTCACCGGTATCTTTATACCTGAACTAGTTATATATCTATGGGTCGCTCTAGACCAACAAGACTATTGTCTGTGTTCCAGGATTCGTTATATCAGAGATCACGTCCAAGTCAGATGGTTAGACTTAGGAAGGTTATAAAGGTCGAGCTGACCTGTAATCCATGTATGCTACTCACGTGCAGACAGTAAACGGACGTATTGTATACATCTGATCTGCTAGCATCAGGAAGGAATAATTATTATTGTCTATGAACATTAAGGATCTGCAGCTGACCACGGTTGCAGAAGTTATATGTATTATTTATCAAGCTTCGCTATGATATTTGTTTTCCATACAACTATTGAGTATTGACTTCTACATGACTGTCAGTTAACATGAGTTTGAATGCTGCATTCGTTGTACTATGCCGATGATAACATAAGTATCATGACTGTTTTGTGGCGTGCAATAAATGGTATAAACCTAAAGCGAAGTTACCATTTCTATGACTCTACACGTCATGTTGCCTGTGGTGTACCCTGAACTGTTCTACTGCAACACACACACAGCAACAATCTAAACCAGATAAGACACCCACATCTTGCATTGTAATACCTGGTGTCGATAGAGGTGGTAATTTGACGGCATCCTAAAACCACCCTTATCAATTCATGGTGGCCAATAGTTGGTTTATTCTGGTACCAACTCTCAAGGGGGTCAACAAACCCAGACATCATCAGCAGACTACAAGACAACATTGCAGTTGCTATTCATCACCTTTGATGAAATTTTTTTTTTTGAAAGACGCAGCAGTACTGACAGTTGTTGATATTTTGAAACTACCCGGCGCTGCTCGGCGGTATTGAAGTTTGTCTACAAATAGAAGGACAAGTACCGAGCGAATGGATTTCCTGATCTGTTGAGAAGAAGGACAAGTGCCGTAACAACTGTTCCGGTCTCAGAATTACTGTTGCAGATTCAGAAGGTCAAGTTCAGAAGCTGTTTCCTGTCAGAAGCTGTTTCCTGTTAGAAGCTCATTTCCTTTGTCATGGCAGTTTACGAGAGCAGATATGGATCAACGTTGGATCATTGTCCTAAGAATGCTGATCACATCCTGTTCTGAACTGTGCTGACGTTGTGGATACATAGAAGTTAAGTGGCCTGTTTTGTTTGTGAACTGTGCCCTTATGTTCTAACTGAGCCTTCTGTCTATCACATTTTTTCGCACTTTTTATATGTTTACATGTTATATGTTATTTGGATTTGTATTTATATGTTTATATTTCAGCGGGTTTTCTCGGTTGGGCGGTGTCTTTCAGTAGAAGATACCACGCCACAGAGGTTCTACTGTTAGCGTTTTCGTTAGGGACTGTGCGAATTTCCTACTGTGAAATTTGCTAGCGACAATCGTTGCTATATCTGTTTAGTTGTGACGAGTTGTGCTTTATTTTCGTTTTTTGTATATTTTTTTTTTTTGGTTCTCTTTTTTTTTTTTTTTTTTAGTTTCGATTTCGATTGTTTGTATTTGTAGGTCTCCTCTTTTCTATTATTCAGTTCTTTAAGTATATTTTTGTGTATATACTGTAGCGTCATTTGTTTGTCATATCTTCGCATTCTGTCATCATATTCTTTTTAGTTTCGCTGTTTATTTATTTGACTTATGCGAATGTTTTCGTATTGTTTGATCTTTGTTATTGTTTACATTGACTCTGATCTTTGTTATTGTTTACATTGACGTTGATCTTTGTTATTGTTTACATTGACTCTGATCTTTGTTGTTGTTTACATTGACTTTGATCTTTGTTTTGTTTACATTGTTGGTGACTTTGTTATTGTTTACATTGTCTTGTTATTGTTTGCATAGTTTTGCATAGTTAGCTTTCACTATTGTTACATATATGCTCATGCACTATTGATCTATAGTGCACTTATCATAACTAGCTGGTGGTTTTTTCCTTATGCACTATTGTAGTGCAGTTATGATAAATAACTGATGGTTATGCACTGATTTGGGTAGTGCACTGATAATTAAGAGGTGACTTGTGATATTATTGTACAACTGATAATACAAATTGGTGTCAAGTCTTGTTTCCCACAGAGATTGGAGTAAACATAGTAATTATACACAAGCACTTTATTAAGTCTTGTTGCTATTAAGATTGAAATAAGATAATTAATTATTTCAGGTTCTGTACTCACATTTTAGACATCATGTCTACATTTGAGTACTTTATTGAGCAGGGTAAAGCCCTTGGGAAGACAGGTGATAAATTAGAAGAATTTGCGACTGTTCAATATGCCAAGGCATTGAAGTCGGAAGAAAAGAAAATGAAAGAACTAACTGAAAAAAAGAGAATAGATGCTGAAAATTTAAAACTGCAGATGCAGGTAGATGAAAAGAGATTACAAATGGAAATGGAAAAACAAAAAAGAGAAGCAGAATCTCAGGAGAAGAGACTTCAGGCTGAGGTTGAAAATAAGAGACTTGAAAAAGAAGCTGAAAATAAGAGACTTGAAAAAGAAGCTGAAAATAAGAGACTTGAAATAGAGGCTGAAAATAAAAGATTAGAAAAAAAAGTTACAGGCTGAGGCTGAGGAAAGAAAGTTACAGGCTGAGGCTGAGGAAAGAAGGTTACAAAGAGAGTCTGATGAGAGAAAAGCAAAAATGGAACATGAAGAAAAACTCTTAGCTTTGGAGTTAGAAAAGTTGAAGTTATCTAGTAATGCTAATGATGCTAATAAGGTATCTGATGCGTGATGCCATATGATGATGGATGATATCCGCATGTCTGGTTTTGTGTAGTGTGTAGATGTGTTCAGTCAAAACAATGTTCATACAACAATAACAGGGCAATCCACCTAGGACGTCAGTAAACTCACGACGTACAAAGTCAATGAGTCTTGAAACAGCCGTTGACGTTTTTCTTCATTATTTATTGTGGACGCCACAGTGACAAAATGGTTACGCAAATGTGTAGGCACATCAAACAGTCATTATCACAGCAACATTCAATACAGCAATAGACGGTAGACAGCATTACAATGATGAGTCAGATGCATGTTATATTTCATAGTGCTGTAAATGTAGTCAGGTGGAAGACTCCATCCTTTTCTATAACAGCCAGGAGATAACCAGATGTATGAGATCAGTTCACTCTCCTTAGTTTGACTTCAGCAAGACAGACACGTCTGCCGAAGTATAAATAATGTCCTCAAAAATATCCTCTAGATAATAAAGGTTTTCTAAACCTAGTTCATTTAACAAAGTAGCAAGTAATGGTCCTTGGTACATGCATCAACCGATGCCGTACAATGCAGCGACATGTGAGCTGGGAAAGAACATCTCGTGACGACGACTTTCGGAGACAGGCTATGAATCGAAATCGCTCACGACCCAAAATCGATAGAGTTAATGAAAAAGTCAATTTACCTTGCTTTCATGAAATACACAGAAATATCACGCCTCCCGACATGTGGGAAAACACTAGAGGTATTATCTCGACTAAACGAAATATCCATAAGAGGACTACACATCCCTGACAGAACAAAAGAAAGCGGAGATCCCCTCTTCAACGAGGCATCTCTTTCGCCATTCCAAATCGCTCACTCCACTAGTCGTGGGCGGAAACCGATCGACCAAAAAACAAGACAAGTCATGCGCAGTCCAGCGCAAAAATGACCACAGCTCAAACTTAACTGCATTCGATACCAACGCGAGAAGACAAATGCTTACCGAGAAAAGTGACTATAAATTTCAAGCAGTTGTTGCCCTTGCGTTATAAAACAGATATTGAAATAAAACGATGTTGCGAGAATTTATCACGCAACAGTATCATCTGCTAATAAGTCTAATGCTGTTGATTTCAAGCTTAATTTACCAGCATTCAATGCTTCAATTGATGATATAACATTTTATCTAGATAGATTTGAAAGTGCATGTAAGGTGCATAATGTAGATAAAACATTATATGTTTATCATCTGTCCAAGATACTTAGAGGTGATGCTTTGACTTTGTTGGGTATGGTAGATGTGCCTGACAAGAACAACTATGAGGTTGTCAGGGCGGCATTGTTAAAGAGGTACCAACTTAACGAAGACGGATATCGTCTTAAATTTAAAAACATGTTACCAGAAACTGGAGTTGAATTCTCAGAATTCATCTCAGGCATACGTCTTACTTTTTTACGATGGGTTAAGCTTTCTAAGACAGAAAGTACATTTGAAGCCCTCATGGACTTACTTCTTAGAGACAAGGTTATGTCTTCTGTTAATGAAGCTTTTCTTTCTTTTCTTCATGAGCGTAAGCCTAAAAATATAAAAGAAATGGAAGAATACTGTAGCCAGTATGTTACTGCACATCCTCACATAACCATTAGCAACTCTAAGGTAAAAGAAGGTCTGCCAGTTGCTTCGGCAGCACCTTATGGCCCGAATTTTATGCGTAAATTTCAGGGTAGCCAGCAAAATTTCAATAAAAAGAGTAACCGTAATTATGCCCAGAACCATGGTAATCAATTTCAGGGAGATTCTTCTTCCCAGAACTGGAGACAACCTAATATTACACGGTATTCTATTCCCGGTAACTTTAGAAATTTTCATAAAGGTAATCGGTATAGAGGAAAATATTATTTGCAGAGACCTCAATACCAAGATAATAGAGGTTCTCAACAGCATAGGGATGGTAATGACAGTTATGGAAACTGGAACGCAAACCAGGATAAAAATTACAGTAGGGACTTTAATGATAATTGCAGAGGCAATAATGGTCGCGGTAGATCGCAACATAAGAGAAAAAGATATCAACAGACAAACTCTGTTCAACAAGAATCTCAGGGAGCAGATAAACAGGTTAATAATGATAAAGACCATAATGCTATCGGATGCTCATCTTTTGACTTTGGTAGGGCAAATAAATGTATCCAATGCAGGACTTTATTTGATCCGAAAACCATTAGTACTCTAAGCTGTGGTCATCCTTTGCCCGCTCTTCCTGCTAATGTTGCTCATGATGGGAGAGGTTCTCTTATATTACATAAGGGGCTTGTAAATAGTAATCCAGTCTCAGTGTTGTTTGATTCTGGATGTACTACTGTCGGGGTTAGGCAATCTCTTGTAGATCCATTCTGTGCTACAGGAAAGGTCATCAAATGTGTCACATTTGGTGGCACGTTGGAAAAATATCCTACTGCCATAATACATATTGCTACTCCTTTCTTCACGGGAGAGGTCCACGCGTGTCTACTTCCAAACCCTATTGCGGACCTTATTATTGGTCGTATTCACGGAGTTAGGGAATGTACCCCACAGCAGATTGCTGTTTGGGAAGAGCAAAACATTGAAGCTACCAATACGGTGGTCACAAGAGCACATGCTCTGGATCCACCTCAAACTTCATTAACTAATAATGATGAAGTAAATGAACAAAATAGTCACTTGACTATTACACGTGACTCATTTATCAAATTGCAAGAAGAAGATCCGTCGTTACAAAAATTCTTCATTCTAGCAAAAAAAGGTGATCCTAATCAAAATACTAATAGAAAATCTTGGATTTCTATGAAGAACGGCGTACTTGTACGTATGGTACAAGACTCGACTACATCCACTCATTCACAAATTCTTGTGCCTAAGAGCATGAGGGTGCAAATATTGCAACATGCTCATGACTCGCAATGTGCTGGACATATGGGTTTTTCCCGTACAAAGTCGAGGGTTCTTGCGGCTTTCTTTTGGCCATTTGTGAGCAAGGACATACGAATGTACTGTCGCTCTTGCAAAGTATGTCAGGAGGTCACATCTAAAGGACCACGACATGCTGCGCCTATTCAGGCTGCTGACATTCCAATTCGCCCTTTTCAAAAAATGGCAA
This sequence comes from Oreohelix idahoensis, assembly GCA_024509875.1. Lineage (NCBI taxonomy): Eukaryota > Metazoa > Mollusca > Gastropoda > Stylommatophora > Oreohelicidae > Oreohelix > Oreohelix idahoensis. Next base: position 130,028 of record JAMPIV010001390.1, on the reverse strand, counting down.
TAGATATTATCGGTCCTTTTAGAATTAAGTCGGCTAGAGGGCATCAATTTATTCTTACATGTGTCGATATGTGCACACGTTGGCCAGAGGCAATACCTCTCAAGAGCATCTCAACTGCTGATATCGCAGACGCTCTTTGGCTGATATTTTCTCGCTTGGGTTTTCCCGGAGAAATATTGTCAGACCATGGCACTCAACTGATATCAGACACTATGTCACAGGTAATGTCTATGCTACATATAAAAAGGTCTCTCAGCAGTATCTATCACCCAATGTCTAATGGGTTGGTCGAACGTTTAAATAGGACTCTAAAAACTTTACTGGGTAAAATAACTGAGGATCATCCTCAGGATTGGGACAGGGTCTTACCCGCGGCTCTCTTTGCGTATAGAGAGGTCCCCAATGAACATACGGGGTTTTCCCCTTTTGAACTTGTCTTTGGCGCGCAACCGCGCGGCCCTATGTCTTTACTTCACGATCTAATCACTGCCGATAATATTAGCGATGAGACTCAGTCTTCTTATGAGTACGTCATTGCTCTTAGGAAAAAAATCATTGAGGCATGCAGACTAGCAACTTCGTCTTCCGAATTTGCTAAAGAAAAGGCAAGGCAGTTTGCGAATAAGAATAGATGTCTACGACAACTTTGTCCAGGTGACAAAGCTCTCGTCCTACTTCCTTCAAGGGAGAACAGACTTCTAATTGCATGGAAAGGTCCATATGCAATAGTCTCCAAAATTTCTGATGTCGACTATGTTGTCGATATTGATGGAAAGCATAAAACTTTCCACATAAATATGCTCACGGAATTTCATGAAAGACCAGACTATTTGCAGCCTATTTTCCAGGCAACGGACAATTCTCAAGTACCTCATGGTCAATACTCATCGCTGTCAGTTATACAGGATGAGGAAACTACTTTTTCTGATGTCAATCTTCCTCTTTCTATGGTCCCACTTTATTCTACGGAATCTTGGAAAAACGTGACCGTCTCTCCAAATCTTTCCGCTGAGGAACATCGACAAGTTTCTTCGATGTTGCAAACATTTCAGGATGTTCTTACAGACATCCCGGGACACACACATGTCATTGAACATGACATTGTGCTAACTGATCATAATCCTATCAGAGTCAGACCCTATCCAATACCTATCCATTTCCAGTCTCAAGTCGAAAAAGAATTGGATGAAATGATACGTTTGGAAATCATTGAACCATCCACTTCAGCATACTCTTCGTCTATGGTTATTGTTCGAAAGAAGGATAATAACATTCGCATTTGCGTAGATTATCGCAAATTGAACCAAGTTACGAAGTTCGACGCTGAACCTATGCCTTCATTAGAAGAGCTACTCAATAAACTTTCTAATTCTAGATTCTTTACCAAACTAGATTTGTCTAAAGGTTATTGGCAAGTCCCGCTAACTGAACGTGCCAAACCTTTTACAGCTTTTTCTACACCTAGGGGTTTATTCCAATGGAATTTCATGCCTTTTGGTCTTATGAACGCCCCTGCTACATTCGTACGCATGATGCGGCGAATTTTCGCATATCGTACAGATGTCATAGCATATCTAGATGATATCTGTCTATTCAGTGATTCCTGGGAAGATCACTATTTGGGTTTATATGAATTACTGTCTACTCTTCGCGAGTATAACTTGACTGCAAAACCCTCTAAAGCCTTTATAGGATTTAGTGAGATTTCTTTCCTAGGTCATCGTGTTGGTCATGGTCTTTTAAAGACAGAAGACCACAATGTTTCAAAAATACTTAACATTTCGGTCCCTAAGACAAAGAAACAAGTAAGGAGTCTATTAGGTTTGATCCAATTCTACGGACGATTCATTCCGAATCTGTCCTCCATTATGGCACCGCTTTCTACTTTATTGAAGAAAGGGTCGCCTAATTTGATCCGCTGGTCAAAAGAATGTCAATCCTCATTGGACCAGGTTAAAGACCTATTTTCATCTCCACCTATTCTTAGGTTACCTACTATTGAGAAGACTTTTGTTCTTCGAAGTGACGCCTCGTCAACTGGGATTGGGGCAGCACTAATGCAGGAGTATTCTGATACTCTGCATCCGGTGATGTATATCTCTAGGAAATTAAATGCTGCAGAAAAGAATTACTCGGTTTTAGACCGTGAGTTATTGGCTATGGTATGGTCTATTCTGAAGTTACAAAGATTTCTTCTAGGCGCACATTTCATTGTGGAAACCGACCAGAAAGCGCTTACTGCTATTCAGAGTAAAAACTTGAAGAGCTCGAGGTCCACTCGTTATGCCATAGCTCTTCAACCATTTCATTTCTCGGTTCGAGCTATCCGTGGTTCGGATAATGTAATGGCGGACATTCTGTCCAGATGCCCACACGATTCCACATGATTCTTCTGTCATATATATATTTCCTAATATACAGTCCAATGTTATAATGACATGTTAGTAGATTTTTTTTTTGTTCTCACTTTTTTGAGGGGGAATTTATAACATTGTTCCATGTAATTATCTAAGAAGGCTTAGTTAGTGATATACGGGCCAAAAGATCACTCGGCCACATTTAAATAAATTATTTTCAGGATTGTATTGAGAGATTTACCAGTTGTCTTTAAGATTTGTGTTATTGATATTTTCGCAGCACATCATTGAAGATGCGAGATTGTGTCCATTGTGGAACTTTGAGTATATCAAGTCCTGTCCTAGATTGGGAGCGGATGATGTCCACATCTTCTTCTATTGAATGTTTTATGTCAACGAAGATCAACACATGTATTACTTATTAGTTACTGATGCATTACATAATGTAATAAAATAGTGCGGTATATTAATATATTACACCGCTATTTGCAACACATTGTATGATATCATAATAATATATTTGATTTCATATATTGGTATGAGAATAATTTGACTTTTATTATGATGTTGCCAGCATTGTGGTTTGTGTTGGTGGCACCTTCCTGGGATATATACGCGTATACTTAGATAAATTTTTCTCTAAGGACCTGGGATATGATCTCAGTTTTGCTCCAAGTGTTGAGCTATTTTGTTAGGTATATCCGCGCATCATACGTGCGTTAGGAGCCTAGATTTTTCCGGCTCCAGGATTTAAAAAAAAAAAAAAATGTTTCATTTTTTTTCCCGGGAGGGTGCGGTAATGTTACGCACAAATAATTACTTTTTTCCAAAGTCTTTGTATGATCGTTTTTCGTATGTATGATCATTATTTGACTGAAATGCATGTTATATATATTTTATGGTCAAAGGGACAGAATCCGATATATCGATACTGCTATTTTTTATGAGTTTACCTCCTCTTGTATAGAGACACGTTCGGTCTATAATGTCTTGAACGAAGCGTGACCATATCTCCTTATTTGGTAGTATCAGTCAACTGTTGTAGATGTTTGAAACCTTTCTTAACGCTTCTGTTCATGTCCATAAAAGGCGCGACTGTGTAAGACTTTTATCTCGAATGTTCTTAGAATCGTCTTATTGTGAACAGCGACTCAGAGATTGTCACTCTGCGCATGTCTCGACTGGGTTGTCGTTTTGTTGTTCCGCCCAGGTCGGGGAGTTGAGAAATGGACTGATTAGCGAGCGGACGCGACTGCGTCTTGTGATTCTCTGAGGGAAAATACATTGTCTTTGTGAGTTAGTTAGCTAACTAGACTATTTCCCCGTATTATTCAAGCCTGCCTGGAGGCATATGTTCATGGTTGATTTTCCGAAATAAGGTAATTCCTCTTGTATCGAACTTTAGGCTATCATCTAGAGGTTCGTCATTTTGTCGCCTTTTTGCTCGCCTGTGTGATTCAAAATGGAGAGGTACTTTGACTAGGATTAAGTCACCGGTATCTTTATACCTGAACTAGTTATATATCTATGGGTCGCTCTAGACCAACAAGACTATTGTCTGTGTTCCAGGATTCGTTATATCAGAGATCACGTCCAAGTCAGATGGTTAGACTTAGGAAGGTTATAAAGGTCGAGCTGACCTGTAATCCATGTATGCTACTCACGTGCAGACAGTAAACGGACGTATTGTATACATCTGATCTGCTAGCATCAGGAAGGAATAATTATTATTGTCTATGAACATTAAGGATCTGCAGCTGACCACGGTTGCAGAAGTTATATGTATTATTTATCAAGCTTCGCTATGATATTTGTTTTCCATACAACTATTGAGTATTGACTTCTACATGACTGTCAGTTAACATGAGTTTGAATGCTGCATTCGTTGTACTATGCCGATGATAACATAAGTATCATGACTGTTTTGTGGCGTGCAATAAATGGTATAAACCTAAAGCGAAGTTACCATTTCTATGACTCTACACGTCATGTTGCCTGTGGTGTACCCTGAACTGTTCTACTTCAACACACACACAGCAACAATCTAAACCAGATAAGACACCCACATCTTGCATTGTAATACCTGGTGTCGATAGAGGTGGTAATTTGACGGCATCCTAAAACCACCCTTATCAATCGGTTCATAGCTACAACTTTTCTAGCTGTAAGTAATAATTGTACAGTCAGCATCGATAGGCAGTCAGAACGACTGTCTACTTATGTATAAAAGTCAAAAATACGATTTCACTCAAAATCTTGTTCTTGGCGATGAGGTTAAAACCCTTGTCAATACACTGACCTCTACACCTCACGGTCTGCCATCAATGGTACCTATACCTTGTAGCAGTATGGCAGCTTGTGTACCCTGCTAATCCCCAGAGCTATGCCAGTAGGAGATTTACTCTTGGTAGGTTCATCCAAGCTGGATTGATCTGCGTGGGTAGGTGTCAGACAAAAGCTGTTACTCTGGTCCTCCAGGTTGGAGGTTTTAGCACAGGGCCGACACCCCTGTCTATGTAAAAAATCGCACAAAACCACAATAATTGGAAAAAACTTTGCTGCGGGACGGACATCCGGAGTCTCAAGCTCGTATGACTGACAGTGGTGAAAGCTGAAAGGAAGCCACTGGCATGAAAACGGATGCCTCGACCGCAAAACACGAAACCAGAATTGCTTTTTGGAACTTCAGAACTATGAATGAAACAGGAAAGCTGAGACAAATCACAGCAGAGATGAGGAACTACAAAATTCATATCCTGGGAATAAGAGAGAGCAGATGGACAGGTAAGGGGAGAATAAAAACAGCTACAGGGGAAACAGTACTTTATTCTGGCAGAGAGGATGGTCAGCACAACGAAGGTGTAGCCATTATCCCGAAGAAAGGAATGGAAAGGTCTTTACTGGAATGGAAACCCATCAACAACAGACCGATAAGAGCAAGACTGAGATACAGGTTCACCAACACCACAATTATACAATGCTATGCACCAACAAACGACAGCGATGAAGAGATCAAGGACGAGTTCTATCAACAGGTACATAAAGAAATGGAAACTACAACCAAGTACGATCTCATTATAGTAATGGGAGACCTAAATGCGAAAGTGAGAGCACAGAATAATTATAACGAAAGAGTAATTTGAAAATGCGGCAGTGGAACAGCAAATGAGAATGGGTACAAATTAATAAGCTTCTGCAGTATTAACAACCTGGTCATTGGAGGAACACTTTTTCCACACAAAGAAGTGCACAAGTTAACATGGGAATCACTAAACGGACGAGACAGAAACCAGATAGATCACATAATGATCAATAGCAGATGAAGACATGCACTACAAGACGTGAAAGTAAGAAGAGGCGCAGATGTGGGAAGTGATCATCACCTAGTAGTAGCAAGACTGAAAGTGAAATTCAGAGCTGCTGGACCAGTTGCAGTAAAACAGAAAAGATACAACATCACAAAACTGAATGATCCTCTCACCAGATAAGCTTTCGTGGTCGACGTAATGAGAAGATATGAGATTATCAAAAGCCAGAAAAGAGAAGAGACCGATGATGTTGACCAGAGATTCAACACCATCTCAACAATATACAAGGAAAGCAGCAAGTCATGCTTGTGATTCCAGGAAAGAAAAAGCCAAGACTGGATAACACCAGATACGCTAAAAAACCATAGCGAAGAGAAAAGAAATGAAAAGAAAGAAAACAGAAGCTAAGTCACACAGGTTAAAGGCAATATATAGCGACAAGTACAGTCAGCTGGACAAAGAAGTTAAACGACAAACCTGTGCTAACAAAAGGACATTTCTGGATGACCTTGCAAGACAGGCAGAAGAGGCAGCACTGAGAAATAAACAAAGCACAGTATACAAAATAACTAAAATCATCAGTGGAAAACGAGGGGCAAACAATATTACATTAGTAAGAGATAAGCAGGATCGAGTAATGTAACTTTCGAAGTGAAAACAGGAGTACGACAGGGATGCCCGTTATCAACAACATTATTTTTGGCAGTCATAGATTGGGTGATGCGCCAGACAACAGAGGGCAGTCCATGAGGAATTAGATGGACAACGTTTTCTACACTGGAAGATTTGGAATATGCAGATAACATTGCACTACTCGCGCATTCACACCAACACATTCAAGACAAAACCGATAGACTGAATAAGTATGGCCAGCAGGTTGGCCTGAACATCAATTTGAAGAAGACAGAGGTCATGACACTAAATGTGGGCAATCCTGAGCCAATAACAGTAAGGAACCAGAAGTTAGAACAGACAGACACATTTACTTACCTAGGAAGCATAGTAACACCTGACGGCGGAACAAGCAAGGACATTAACAACAGAATGAATAAAGCGAGAACAGCCTTTGCTGTTCTCAACAACATTTGGAAGTCTTCCCAGTACAGCACAAACACCAAATTAAGACTGTATGAGAGCTGTGTACTTTCTGTGCTTCTCTATGGTGCGGAATACTGGAGAGTAACAGAGAAGGAAATGTCGAAACTGTCCTCCTTCCACACAATCTGCCTAAGGAAAATTCTCCGAATCTTCTGGCCAAACACCATCAGCAACCAAGAACTACTTATTCGGAGTAACCAAGAGGACATGCACACAATCATAGCTGGCAGACGCTGGAGTTGGGTTGGCCATGTCCTCAGAAGGGACCCTGATACCATCGCAAGAACAGCTATCCTATGGACCCCCGAGGGAAAGCGAAAGAGAGGCCGACCAAAAACAACTTGACGGAGAACTGTGAAAGCTGAGATGCAAAGAATGAACCACAGTTGGGGCACTGTACGAAGGATGGCCACCGACCGAGCAAAGTGGAATCAATTTGTTGCTGCCCTACAAGACGCCACCAGGCGTGATGGCCGCTGACTGCTTTGACGGTTGGCGGTTATGGATCAAAGAAGAAGAGATAAGCAATGAAATCTCATCACGACAGTAGAGGGACAGGAAACAAGATAGCAGATTACTTCAGAGAAACTCTGAATAAGGAACCACCAGAGACACAATTGAATGTTCCTGAGGCTGAAAATGATCTAGATGTTAATACAGACATATCACGAAAAGAAGAAATCATCACAGCAATCAAAGGGTTAAAGAATGGAAAAGCTCCTGGTCATGATAACTTAAATGTAGAGCTATTTAAGACAGACCCACAGCTAGCAGCAGAACTATTAGAACCACTATTTGCACAAGTCTGGAAAACAAGGACAACACCAACAGAGTGGAGAAAATGAATAATTGTCAAATTGCCCAAGAAGAGAGATCTTGCAGACTGCATTAATTGGAAAGGAATAACTCTTCTCTCAGTTCTCAGCAAAATACTAGGCAGGATAATTATACAGAGAATCTCAAAAGCAGTAGACCACAAACTGAGGAAAGAACAAGCAGGATTTAGAAAGAATAGAAGATGTGTAGATCATATATTTACCCTCAGAAACATTATAGAGCATTGCTCAGAATGGCAAAGACAGCTGTACATTAATTTCGTTGATTTTGAAAAGGCTTTTGACAGTATACATAGGGGCAGTTTATGGAAAATACCGAGGGCTTATGGAATTCCAAGCTGCATAGTGTCAATCATAAAAAGCCTGTATGCCAACTTTACGTGCAGCATTGGGCAGAGCAACCTAACCTTTGAAGTGAAGACAGGAGTACGACAGGGATGACCCTTATCAACCACTCTATTTTTAACAGTCATAGACTGGGTGATGCTCCAGACAACAGAGGGCAATCCAAGAGGAATAAGATAGACTACATTTTCTACATTGGAAGATCTGGAATATGCAGACGACATTGCACTGCTAGCACATTCACATCAACACATCCAGGATAAAATGGATAGACTTAATAGGTACAGCCAGCAGGTGGGCTTTGACATCAACCTAAAGAAGACAGAGGTCATGACGCTCAATGTGAGCAACCCTGAGCCCATATCAGTAAGGAATCAGCAACTGGTACAGACAGATACCTTCACATACCTAGGATGCATAGTAACACCAGATGGCGGAGCAAGCAAAGACATCAATAACAGAATGAACAAAGCAAGAACAGCCTTTTTTAGTCTAAACAACATCTGGAAGTCCTCTCAGTACAGCACAAGCACAAAATTAGGATTATATCAGAGCTATGTGCTTTCTGTGCTTCTCTATGGCGTGGAGAGCTGGAGAGTTACAGAGAAGGACATGTCGAATTCGTCCTCTTTTCTTACAACATGCCTAAGAAAAATCCTCCGAATCCTTTGGCCGAATACCATCACCAACCAAGATCTGCTTACTTGGAGCAAGCAAGAGGACATGCACACCATCATAGCTGGCAGACGCTGGAGCTGGATTGGTCATGTCCTCAGAAGAGACCCCGATGCCATCACAAGAACAGCTATGCTATGGACCCCTGAAGGAAAACGGAAGAGAGGCCGACCAAAAACAACTTGGCGGAGGACTGTGGGGCCTGAGATGGGAGATATGAAGCAGAGTTGGAACACTGTACGAAGGATGGCCACTGACCGAGCAAAGTGGAATCAATTTTTTGTCGGCTTACAAAACGCCACCAGGCGTAATGGCCGCTGACTGCTTTGACGGTCGGCGGCGAAGGATCAAAGAAGAAGAAGAAGAATAATCTCAAAATGCGCTCATGTGAGTGAATTGATCTTGATATTTTGAAGATGTAATCAACTTGTGAGCACTTGATAAAAGGTGAATAAAAGTTCGGCGTCCACCGTCTTAATTGTGGGGAGAAAGCGTCCCTTTTAACTTAAGAAGGGAAGGATGTCCAAAATGGCAAATTATGTTAGCCAGACGTACACTAGAGTCTTTCTGGTTAGACGTCAAACACGTAAGTGGTAGACTCAGATCTCTGTTGGACTGAAGACACTCAAAAGTCTTCGTAAGTTTTCACATTTAATATCAATTGTTGACTTTCTTTTATACAACTCCTTGAAAATGATGATTTCAATTCTCTAGTAATTATGTATGACATGAGATGCACCTGATAAATGTTAAATATATTGCGCATTGGTGCGTGTGCACGTGCAAATCTGTACGCATGATCTAACAATGTAGATGAAGTGAATTATGAACTATCAATTACCTCCTATCATCTTAGAGGAAATTCTTTTGAATTAATTAATCATTTATGAGAAGGATTAATTGAAAAACTCTCCTCTGCACATTTAGCTATGATATTAACTAAAGACTAAGAAAACATTTAATACTTTTTAAAAGATTCACAAACCACCTTTTCCCGTTCGCAAACACCGCTAAGAACATAATACACAACATATATTAATTATTTTATCCACACTGAATTAATTGCAGACTATGCTCTGCGATATTCTCTACACCACGCTTTTGAAAACTTTGTACTCATCTCATGGAACATTACGCTACATTATATTTCTATTACGTCCCAGATTGATCCATTGGGCCGGTGACGTATAACTCTGCCCATAAACCAATTGCCAAGAGCCCAAGTGGTCGACGAGGCCTTTGATCTCTTTTGCCCCCTGTCAGCGCGGGTCAGTGGCTAAAGTGGAATGGGCTAGTAAACACAAACTGTCAATGCAGTGCTGCATGACAAACAGGAGTTTGTTAATTAGCCGGATAATGCAAAAAAAAATTCACACGCCTTCTATATATCACAAAGCTTTCTGTCTGTTTATCGCTTTGCGTGTCAATTTTATTTCATTATCTTGCCTGCGGCTTCCTTTATCCTTTTTTCATATTTAAGATTTCTATCCTTCTACCGTCGGCTACAATCTGGACACAAAGATTGTCCGTGTCACGGTCTTTTGATGGCCCTTGTCTGGAGAATATTGTTTGCGTGGGTCCATTCTTCCCCAATGTGGTGACATGTCGTTTGTTTGAACAGCGGACTACCCATGAAAAGGCTAAACTATATGGTCCAGCTGGCTCCTTCAACAATAATCAAAATACCAAGGTGGTATGTCTGACAATATTTTCAGGGGGAAAGAGACATCAAAGAAGCTGTTTGGTTTGGAGTGGTTTGAAGGATTATCTTCATTGCACACGGACTACTCCAAAGAAGTTGTACCATGCCCATGTGTGTTTCACCAGATTTCTCACAAAGAAATCTGGGGTCGGCACGATCACGCCAGTAATCACAAAAAGTCAAAAGCGTGTTAAAGTTCAGTGGTGATTAAAAGATTAACTTTAGCAGTGATGAAAGAGCGAAATGTGGTTGAAAATGCAATGACGGAAGATGATGGAAAAAAGAGCGAAAGACTTGGCGCTAGTTTATCACATAATCACAAATACCAATTTTCCATAAATATATTAAAACCATTATTATTCTCCGTTGAGCAATCGTCAATTTCTCGTTCTCTCTGTCTCTCTCTATCTCTCTCCCTCTCACTCTCTCTCACTCCCTGTCTTTCGTTCCAATCCTCACTGTTACTCCCTCCCATTCCAACTTCATTTGCGCGCGCGCTTCATATTCCGATCCTTTTCCAGCTTGGGACATATCTGAAGGCCATCCCCACGAATGCAAAAAAGTTGTTTGAAAAGTTTCCGGTACACAAATCTAGACGTTACAAAGCAGGGGAACTATGTTTAAACTAGCAATAACCCGTCAACATTGACATGTTATACATTATAGTGTGTTGTTTCTGTTACATGTATTACAGACGGTATTATCACTACTGTGGTCATTTCATTGCAGAAATATCATTAGATATTTGTAGTGAAAATTATATAGATGTATTAAATATGAAGACATGTAGTAACATTACCTAAATGAAATGTGGAGTAGTGATAATGATCTAATGGATCGTAAATTTAATAAAAAAACTAACATTTCTTTTATGACAACATGTCTCGTAATTGTTCGCGCATCTTTTAAAATCATGCCCTGTTCGACTTACTGCCTCTGAGAACAACGTTTGAAGTTTGACGAAACTCCAGTTTATGTACTGTTTATCAATCGTGTTATTGGCTTTTTTCCATAATCAAACTGTTCATGCACACCTTCATTTGTGCACTTTTTCTATTCTCGGGAGAGTAAATATAAGGGAAAACAATACAATTATTGTCTAACTTTCAACCACAGTTGCACCCCCTTAGTTGTGGTTGAAAGTTAATGTACTCTCTCGAAGATAGAAAAAGTGCGCAAATGACGGTGTGCAAAATGTGATTGACCGACCGACCGAAGTACTTACGGCGGGTATTATTGGATCGAATGTGCATGCTCTGAATAGCCATATGGGGATATTGTTGTCTGTCCCCTAAATATCTAGAATTGTTTATTCTTGGCACTAGGTGATGTTAAAATCGAAAAGAACAATTTCTTTCGCAATAATAATTACGACACCCATACAACAGCTGGATATGACAGATGTGTTTTCTCAGACTGACGTATGTAAAAACTTACGATAAGCGAGGAAGGGATTAATGTTATGTTGATAGTATCGACCTAAAACGAAATAATAAAATCTACCACAAACATCAACACTAAAATCATTCCGCATTTTGCACAACTAAAAGAAAAAAAATACACACACACAAATTTATAATTTTACTGTATTTTCTTTTCAATTTTATTTATTAATTTTTTTTTTTACTAGATGCTAGACATTTTTTGTAAAAAAATATTTACAATAATACGGATATTTTTATAACTTCGAATAACAATAACGTTCTTATCAATTATAATTTCTAATTTGGTACACGTATATCACTTAAATATTTTTGTATCGTTCGTTTAATCTTGACAATGAATAACGAACACAGTTGTTGCTGTCCACACAATTATCATGTGAAACCCTTGTGTGCCGCTAGGGACAAGTGTAACCACTATATTAATTATAAACATCCCCACCAGGCAAAACCAATTGGAACAACCACTACTTCCATTCACCTGAAAGTACCAATAACAAAATATTTTTATTAGTCAGGCCAAGACAGATAAATGCATATTTCGTCAATAACAGTGCAAACGTGAAGCATCCACTGACCTTCTGGATTTCTGGAAATAATGTAATATGATTTGGGGAACAATATAAAAGGTGATGTTAGAGGAAATATACTAACGTTATTCTCTTGAGCATGCGTACAAGTGAAGGAATATATCTAGGCTCTGAAGGTAGTGGACACTGTTGCCGCGTGCAGTTCCCGGGGGATTCTCTGATGAGACAAACAAAGAATAAGGACATTGCTCTTTAGGATCGGGTAAGAGGCCACTAATATGAGATTGTGATATGTAGCTGACAACCTTATGATGTAACATGCATTGCTACAGAAACCACTGGTGCAAGAACTTATGACTGATTAACTGCAAGCTTCGTGCAAGAGGGGAGCCGTGGTGGCGCAGTGGTTAGCGCTCTGGCTTCCTAGCTCGGTGCTCACAAACAAGATTTCTGTCAATATTTCCATATTCCAAACTTTATATTTTCTTTTAAATATTATTTATGCAGTGCATGTTTAACTATGCGCATTGTTTTTTTTTAAACTAATATTAAGAAACATATGGAGATCAAGGGAAATAAAGTCCAACAATGATATCATACCCCTGAAGGAAAACGAAAGAGAGTCCGACCAAAAACAACTTGGCAAAGGACTGTGGAGGCTGAGATGCGAGGTATGAACCAGAGTTGGGGTACTGTACGAAGAATGGCCACCGACCGAGCAAAGTGGAATCAATGTGTAGTTGCCCTACAAGACGCCACCAGGCGTGATGGCCACTGACTGCTTTGACGTTCGGCGGCTAAGGATCAAAGAAGAAGAATGATATCAAAATAAAGCTACAAATGGCGAGGGGAAGCTTTCATTACGCTGTGAAATATATGGAGATCATAAGGCATTAGGTTCAACATAACAATCAGAGTTTTGTATTCGGATGTCACGTCAGTCCTACTGTATGGCTCTGAAACATGGAGAACGACAAAACCAACAACAAAAAAGCTACAGACATTAATAAATGGGTGCTTGTGGAGAATAGAATCATTGAAATGACATGACAAAGTTACAAATGTGGAACTAATGTCAAGATTCAGACAAGTGCCGGTAGAACAAGAGAGGACGTGAAGACGACGCTGGCGATAGAAATGACACACATGGAAGAAACCTATTGATAGCATTACAAGGCAGTCCTTGTTCTGGAACCCCCAGGGCAAGAGAGGCAGAGGTAGACCAAGACGCACATGGAAAAGAGAACTGGATAAGGAAGTGAAAAAGATGATGAAAACATGAAGAGAACGTGAGCTGATGACACGTGACAGGAAGGCTTGGCATGTGTTTGTTGAGGGCCTATGTTCCTTGCGAAGCTAAAGGGTATTGAATGAATGATGAATGAAAGTAAGTTTTATAACATGTACAGACAAGCGAACACAGCAGTCTCAACATCACAACGTTAATAATCATAACTGAAGATTACGCCGACGGACATAAACTTTTGTTATTCCAACTTCAGACATATAATGAATATCACAAACGGATGCTTAATGACTAATCATTGCATACTGGATCTAATAAAATATATGTCATCTACTGTCCGGATACTAGGATATCCACATATGTTTTGTTTTCGAAGAGTATAAAGTTATTAGATTCCGCACTGAATATTCCATTAAAAATCGGAAATTGTCAGCTTTTTGCCAAGAAAAAACTAGATTGTTTACAAAAACATATTTTATGCATTTACTGATTATTCATGAAAACAATTGGGGTTGGGTTGTGGGATGGGGGGGGGGGGGAAGTGGCTTTAAGGTATGGCCTCCGCCTCGAATTCTAGGGGTACTGGGTTCGATTCCCAGGAGAGGGAAAATAGTTTATGGAAATTTTTTTCAGAACCAGAGGTCGTAATGATGTCAAACTACCGCCTGCTCTCCTGGGTAGTGAGATCGGATACCTAACCATCTCGAATAAGGGCGAAAAAATAGGAGGTCCAGTGTGTAAGATGTGCACGTTAAAAATCCCACAGCAGTTGGAAATCGTAAAGAGTAGGCCATGATGTCGCTGCCCTGGCAACATTTAAAAATTAGAAGCCTACTCCCCAAATATGTTTACAGAATGTGTGATTCCTATATACACACATTGGGATTCTCGCCGGTGCTACGGAGTTCGTTCACTGTGCTGAGATCCTCACTGTGTGATCTAAGGGAGGAGATCGGAGCACTGATGAAGTCCGTGTGCAATGAAGATAGGCCTTAAAACAAAGCCAAACCAAACCATGATCACAATTACGTCAACGTTTTTTTTTATAGAAAATACTGCTTTTTAAAAACAGAAAAAAACATATACATATGAACAAGTAATTCATCAAAACATGGCGGAATTTAATTATATTGATCTCTTTCTGCTACATTTCATGACGGCGGTTCTCATTCTCCTGTGATCATTTAATTTATTTACATTTTCCTTCAGAAGCAAATCAATGACACGCAAAGTGTGGCGCGAAATCACGGAAGTGTCATCTATGATGAGCAATGATGCATTTCATGATAAATATTTTTTTTTTTTTAAATTCCACATATCGATTACAAATGTAGTATTCCCTTTGAAGAGTCCAGCCGGGCGGAACGAATGCCGTTTCCCAAGGCTCGAAAAGGTACAATGATGACTGTTGGTGATAACCCTGTTTTGACCAGAGAAGCTTATAGTGTTAGTGAAATAGGAAATTACTGTAGATCAAAACATCAATAAAGCAATAAAGCCAAACATTCTTCAAGGGAACGCTGGAGTCTTAAATAAGGCATGAGTATTCGCAACCAGACTCCAGGTTGAAAATATCACTGTGACCTGCATTCAAGAAACATATCTAAGGTAGATAATCTAACTCAGTAGAGTTGATTTAAGATAACAGGATATCAGAATATAAGGATAGACAGGGATAGATACAAACAGAACGATTTAATGCTGATGTACATCTATCTATCATCCGTAAGCTTTAGCTCCGCAAGGAGCATAGGTCTTCAATGAATACATGCTGATGCGACTGTATTTGCACACCGCGAAGCTTTTATTACTTTGGACCTTTGTGGTTGTAACCGCTCTTTCCTGGAGCACATCTATGAATGTACACGCGAATGTCGAATGAATGATTGGTATGATAAAAACATCCGTGAACTGGACTCGTAACTGGGCACTTCGAACCGTGCCAATGCAGACATGGGAGAACTCGTTACGTTTACTGGCATCATAATTTATTTAGGACGAAATACGTTGACGACAACAGGTTACAGTACTTCAACATGGATTCCACAGGGCAAACATACATGTAGCATGTATAGGCATGGTATAGGCATCAGATTAAATTCCTCACATAAGATAAGGGTTTGACCTTGCGTCAATGTCATGACCGTTAGGACTATCCAAACTATTAATCTTGGAATGAATATATTAACTCTGTCCTATAATTCTGGTCGGGTACTTAAGTGGCTTGGTACCTCTGACATGGCAGATCCATGCATACTTGCATATAAAATAAACAACGAAGGTTATGTCCTAATACTTGGTTAACCTCTCTTCGTCGCCGTGACTCGTGCGACGGCGATCCACATAATATTACAAATCGATAAGAAGTAACGATGAAGCCATGAATTCTATACGATATTAAAATGCTTTCGGTGAAAGTCCCCATTGATCCATTATAGCAACCCTGTTTACAGAAAGGTGCTAGCTAGATACCAACAGAGGATGGTGACACGAAAGTTCAAAAAAATCAATTCACTTCTTATCAAAACTGGTTCGGACTTACGTGTAGAGTAAGCCGACAATGGCTTCTACCAAGGAGTCATTGTTCCAGAAGAATTCTTACCCCAACACACTGGGTATATATATATAAATAGGCAACAGACTCAATGTCTGGCATGAGATGCTGGCTTCCTTTTTCAACCTCTGACGTCATCTGGTTTGTTTGGTAACAAGCGCGCCCGCAGATACCCATACACAAAATTGTGCATTTACGTGCGCGATAAATGAACTATACATAAAATAACACCCACCTAATTTGGTGCGTACTCACTTAACAAAATTAGAACCTGATGACTACTTAAGAATGTTAAGGACTAATAAAGGAGGCAACAGCTTCCTTACCACCGTCCGCAAAAAATTTAATTCTATTAAATTTTTTCTTTAATTAACGCGGAGAGGTGAATCAAGTTAACAACTATATATTATAATAATACATGATAGGTATATCAATCAATAACAAGAGAGTGAATGAAAACATCCAATTCAACTCAACTCAAAAAAAATATATGCATAAAAGCATATCATCACATTGAACAACTTTGAAACAATGTGGAAGAAATTAAAGAAATTAAAGCATTAAAGATGATTAAATGAAAACAAATGTAACAACTATTAAAGAAAATCATGGTAATAAATGAATTTAAATGAAAAGATAAGAATGTATCACGAATGAAAAGTGAAAAAAAAAAAAATACGAATACAACACCGGAAGTGATCAAGACACTTAACCGTTTCTAAAGATAATTGGTAGCATTACTTAACTACGCATGTTGCATCGCTAACTGTACTGAGTGATAACTACACGATCTAATAACTAGTACTAGAATACTTATAATTAGTTATATTAAATATTAAACTAATTAACCAAGTTTATTTGCTAAAATTCTCTGAATAATGTTTCAGTCAATTAAAAATTTTTAAAAGTTCTAATAAGTTTCTGAAGATTCTTGTGTTATTTTCGAAAGCAGTCAATGAAATACCAAGTTCCTTTATATTAAAGTCTAAACACGTTGAAATTCCACCTATTCCACTGTGAAAAGTTAAGTCCATCACATTATACGAATGTTTATATAAATACTCAATGTATTTTTCTGGAAAAAAATGTTATAACTTTCCAAATTTATGTTACTATCAAAGTTATATATAAGTCACTGTTTTGTGTATCATAGCGATTCCAATGAATGTTTCAACTCTATATACTTGCATAGGTATACACAAAATGTTACTGATGTAACGAATTATAGTTCCATGATCGTAGTGTTTATAAATGCGACTTTGTATGCGTAGAGTTTTCATTCTTTGTAGAACGTCACAACTCGCTTGATTCACTCGGGCAGCGGGAAAGAATGTCTGCCAAAACATTCTGCGATCCAGGTATAGCCCGTATGGTGAAACAGTATGGCTGCAGGGATATCGCATATCTAGTGGACGTAAGTTTCCTCGACACATACAGTACCGGGTGCAAGGTGCCCTCGTATTACTGTAGCAATACACTTCCAATGCCGTAACTAGACGCGTCACTGCGCAATATGAAAGGAAGATTTGCATTAGGTAATTGTAAAACAGGAGCTCTAGAAAAAAAAATGTCTTGATGGTGTCTAACGCGATTTGATGTTCTTCCGACCACCGAATCACGTTAGCTGCGCCCTTATTTAATAAAGAAGAGAAAGGTGCAGTAATAGTTGAAAGATGAGGTATGAATTTAGCATAGAACTGAATCAGACCTAACAGCGATCTTACTTGTTTCTTAGTTTTTAGTGTAGTAATGTTCAGGATCTTAGGGACATTACTGTCCTCAGTGTATAAGCGGCCATGACCAACGCGGTGACCTAAAAATGAAATTTCGTGAAAACCCACGAAATCTTTCGATGGTTTCGCCGTTAGGTTACATGAGCGTAAAGTGGACAGCAATGTTTTCAATCCAGTAATATGTTCATCCCATGTGTCATTAAAGAGACAAATGTCATCAATGTATGTAATGATATCGTGACGATGAGATAGTATGCGACGCATCATGCATACAAATGTAGCTGGTGCGTTGACTAAACCGAATGGCATGAAATTATATTGGAATAATCCACGTGGTGTCGAGAAAGCAATGATCTATAGAAAAGAAAAGAAACAATGATTAGTAAAGAAAAGAGATGATGACTGCATAGGCTGAGTCATCAAAGAATGTGATATCAAAATCAAATATTAGTAGGTTACTATCTGCGTGACGCAGAATTAGGTACCAATTGTAAATGAAGAGAATGGTGGTGAAAATACACACCATTGTCCCGCTCGATAACTATGCGAGCATCTCTATTGGTCCTAAATGTAATCACGGCGTCACCATACCTGTTATTGGTATGAGGTAATAGACGTACGAACTTAACATCCGCCGTGTAGTTGAAAAAATTTTTAAGTGCTTGCCAACTAGTTCGTTGAGGCAGATTTTGCACAAGGATGGTGCGAGAAGATGCACCTCTACCAATATATGTGGTACCGTAGTTACCAGAATGTAAATAAGGTTTATGATTAACCTTAGTCCGTTGAGGTACATTATAACATTTATTACTTTTGCCTGTAAAATAATTCTTGTTATTAGATGTATCATAATTTTGTACTTGATTATGACTACTTCTACTAGGCAAAGGTGTAGGTGTACCGCATGTCGTAGACATCTGAGTGCTCGGCAAAGTGACAACCTTGTTGACAACCTTATTGGTTTTAATTTTACCATTTGAGTTGCAACTCTTAATTTTATTAGGGACATCATTTCCCTTTTTTTCAAACTTAACATTTTTCTTACGATCAGTTGCCTGCTGATCAATTCGCCAGGATTTGTTTTTAGAACTGGCCTTATTATTCTGCCGAGGGAAGGTATATGTCCCACGGAATGACCTACTAGTCTCCACAGGTTGCGTTGAAACCTTAACGTCATTCTTAGGAATGAATGCATGTCGCAAAGGTTGTAACGAATTAGCAGCAGTGGCTTAATGAACAATGGAATCATCTTCAATGTTAGATTCCAGAACCTTAGAATTACATAGTATGTTAGCAGTATGTGCCTGTGAAACAAATCTAGGTATAGTCGTAAATTCACGGGCATCATGTATATGTTGCTCTTCCCAATCAGCGATTTGCTGTGGGGTACACTCTTTTATGCCATGTATGCGACCCAATATTATGTCGCTAACTGGAGCCGGGAGCAAACAAGCATGAATGTTTCCTGAAAAAATGGAGTGTGAATATTAACAATGGCAGTAGGGAACGTTTCCACAGTGCCTCCAAAAGTCACACACTTGACTGTTTCTCCAGTAGCACAAGAAGGATCTACCAAAGAGTTTCTGACGCCGATCATGGAGCAACCTGAATCAAAAGGAACAGAGCATGGAATAGAATTTAAAAAACCCCTATTTAATTTAAGGCTTCCTGTTCCATCGTGAGTAGCTGACGTGGCCGTACAAACAGCTGGTACACTGGGCAATACATGTCCGCAACGGAGCGTCGTTATCGCCTTGGGCTGGAACAGAGTTTTGCATTCTTGGCAACATTTTACCTGTTCATAATCAATAGAGCACGACATAGCATTATGGGTGTCAGTATTCGTGTTATGCTCTTTGTTACCTTGTGTGTCAATCATAGCTACATTAGATTGATGGCGTGGCCCCCTGCTCGAAGATCTATCTCTTCGTCGCGATCGATTCTGACTATCATTTCTAAAATTGCCATTATTATCATTTCTGCTTGGGTTACAATATTGGTTAGAACGCCAATTATTGGTATCACTGTTTTGGCTTTGACCATATGATCTATTCCGAGAACCATGTCTATTGTTAGAAAACTGCGATTTAGATCGCCAATGTTGTTTATAATAGTTTCCTTGATTTTTTCCAAAATTATTGTTATCAAAATCTCGTGATCTGTGAGATTGACCCCAAGAAATGTTATATGGAGAAGATAGCTAAAATTGTTTCCCCTTATGAAAATTAAAAGAATTAAAATTCTCGTTATGTCCCTTTCTATAGTTTCTGTCATTACTTAAAGAGCGATGGCGTCTGTGATAATCTTGTTGCGCCGCAAAAGCAACAGGAAATTCATCTTTGACATGGGAATTGCTAAATTCCATATTCGAATGGGCAGTGCAGAATTGTAAACAATTTTCTTCCATTTCATCTAAATTTTTCGGTTTCCGTTCGTGTAAGAACGCAAGGAATGTCGGATTAACCGAAGACATGATCTTATCACGCATTATTAAGTCAAAGAGAGCGTCATAAGATTTTTGTATCTTGGATAATTCAATCCATCTTTCTAGAGTGAGGCGTATTTGTGATATAAACTCACTAAAATTCTTCCCGTTCTGTGGAAGAAGAGATTTAAATCGTATCCTATATTGATCCTCAGTCAATTGGAATTTTTTCAAAAGAGCAGCTTTGATCATATCATAATTATTTTTGTCATCAGATTTAACCATTTTATAAACTGCCAATGCTTCACCTGTAAGTAGCCTATGTAAATGTGTACAGTATTGTGATTTTTCAATGTTATAGCATTTACATAGTGATTCAAATCTATCAAGGTAGAATATCACGTCGTCCGATGGAGGAGTGAATCTAGGTAATTTTAAGTTTACCTCTTTGTTATTTTCATATTTAGATGAAGTTTGACCAGCCTGAGTCTTCTGAGAATTAGCTTCCTGAGCTAATCTAAATTGTTCAAATTCCATTTCCTTAATTTTCTGTTCATGTTGAACCTGAAGCTGATATTTTCTTGTATTTTCTTCAGCTATCAATCTCCTCTCTTCCATTTCCTTTTGTTTAACTTCCATTTCCAAACGAATTTTTTTCTCGTCTGCCTCAATCTGAAGTCTCTTTTGTTCTGCTTCAAATTGTAGTCTTTTGTCCTCAGATTGCCTTTTCTTTTCATTTTCCTCAGCTTCAAATTTCTGATTTTCTAATCTTAGAGTTTCTAATTTTTGAGATTTCTCATATTCCGCCAAAGCGAATGTTCTAACCTCTTCAGGAGTCATCTGAAGGGCTTTAGCTTGTTTAATAAAATAATCAAACGAATACATTTTTACTAGTATGTCCTTGAAATACTTCTTCCTTTAAAGATTTACTCAACTAATCACCAATTATTTTTTTATTTAATAAGTGTAACACGTTCCTGTCCAAGAACGGCACCTAAATATGACTTAATTATTCAATATATTACTAATCAATAAAATAATTTAACCAATGAAATGTAATGAAAAGACAAAAGCAATAGACAATAGCAACAATCGAGACGGGACAAGATAATAAAAGACCACCAAAAACAGTCGCAGAAATCAACCAAGTAAGAATGGAAAAATAAGGACTAATTATGCAAAAAATGCATCGAAAACTGCGATAATATAATTAAACAAGACAATTAACAACACAGTGTAGAAACACAAAGGTGTAAAAACTAAACGATAGCAAGGTGAGAATGGACGCATATTACAAACAAGATACATCATGAAACCAAGGTACGAATAAAAATAACTACGAAAACTACACTGAAAACTTGGCAATACAACTAAACAGATAGGTGTCACAGACCACCAGACATAGTGGACCTAGAATCCTTCGACATCTAGGTGCCGGAACATTCCACTGCGGGAAGTCTGCAAATAAATCTAAAGACCAGTCACGAAGGCCCTGGTGTGAAGCTGGGATGTATCCTCCGTGACTCTCCTTTCCCAACCTCCCACAACAAACATGGAACATATAACATGCAACACGTAAAATATAACAACGGACATGTCAAAGAGTGGCTCAGCTAACGTAAGACGGTACCAAAAAACACCAGCGTAATACTCATCTTTTGATAAGAAAATAATTCCCAGGATTGTCGAGTCTTGCAATCCGGCGCTGTATTAACGAGTAAGCTTACGTAGCATGTGGCAGAGTCCGCACATGTTGGAAGTAGTCGAGTTCATAATGACCTTGAGTGTCAGTTAAATTTCCAATCAACGTCGCTGAGTTTGATAGTGAAGGCAGTTCCCACTTGAAGTATGCAGTTGTATTCCAACGTTCCGGATGTTGACTTCAACTTGAAGACAGTTTCAAACGTTTAGTTAGGGATCGTTCCTTTGCATCTGACTTGATATCAGACCACAGAATGGCCCACCAATTTGTAACCGCTCTTTCCTGGAGCACATCTATGAATGTACACGCGAATGTCGAATAAATGATTGGTATGATAAAAACATCCGTGAACTGGACTCGTAACTGGGCACTTCGAACCGTGCCAATGCAGACATGGGAGAACTCGTTACGTTTACTGGCATCATAATTTATTTAGGACGAAATACGTTGACGACAACAGGTTACAGTACTTCAACATGGATTCCACAGAGCAAACATACATGTAGCATGTATAGGCATGGTATAGGCATCATATTAAATTCCTCACATAAGATAAGGGTTTGACCTTGCGTCAATGTCATGACCGTTAGGACTATCCAAACTATTAATCTTGGAATGAATATATTAACTCTGTCCTATAATTCTGGTCGGGTACTTAACTCTTTCAGTCCCAAGCAAAAAGGTGGGTTTGGCCCAAACAAAAATGGCCATACCAGTATGTTTTTATTGTTTTTGTTTGGAAATAAATTTTTTTAAATGTTCATATTCATAAATAACAAAAGTCCATAAAGGATGGCTATACTTTAAGAAGATAGCGTTTTTGAGTTGTCAAAATTAGAAAACAGCCCTAGAAAGAATCTAGAGATACGAAAGCCAGTATACTGGCTCTTGGGCCAAATGGGTCTAGCGGGAAGTACAGTATACTGGCTCTTGGGGCTTAAAGAGTTAAGTGGCTTGGTATCTCTGACATGGCAGATCCATGCATACTTGCATATAAAATAAACAACGAAGGTTATGTCCTAATACTTGGTTAACCTCTCTTCGTCGCCGTGACTCGTGCGACGGCGATCCACATAATATTACAAATCGATAAGCCGTAACGATGAAGCCATGAATTCTATACAATATTAAAATGCTTTCGGTGAAAGTCCCCGTTGATCCATTATAACACCCCTGTTTGCAGAAAGGTGCTAGCTAGATACCAACAGAGGATGGTGACACGAAAGTTCAAAAAAATCAATTCACTTCTTACCAAAACTGGTTCGGACTTACGTGTAGAGTAAGCCGACAATGTCTTCTACCAAGGAGTCATTGTTCCAGAGGAATTCTTACCCCAACACACTGGGTATATATATAAATAGGCAACAGACTCAATGTCTGGCATGAGATGCTGGCTTCCTTTTTCAACCTCTGACGTCATCTGGTTTGTTTGGTAACAAGCGCGCCCGCAGATACCGATACACAAAATTGTGCATTTACGTGCGCGATAAATTAACTATACATAAAATAACACCCACCTAATTTGGTGCGTACTCACTTAACAAAAATAGAACCTGATGACTACTTAAGAATGATAGGGACTAATAAAGGAGGCAACATTGGTGCTCAAAAGGATGTTGTCCAATTCTCCTATCGTGTGACATGAGCTCAAGCTATTTTCACGATGCGTAAAACGTGGAAAGAGCTTGTTCGTGGAAAGAGCTAAATTTATCTAGGTGTCGAACAAAGAGGTACTGGTCTAAAGAAGAGGACAACAGATAGTTAGAGCATACATTGCGATAGGTCATAGAAATATTAAGATGCACAAAATATGCAGCCCATCGGTGAAAACCCATGCAACCAGTAGCGATTGAAGTACCTCAAGATAATGTAATAATAACGGGTGACTTCACCATCGCAAAAATTATCTTCTCACTTCCAAAGGAGCATACGTCGTCAATGAATTTATACTACATCTTCCTGCCATGCACGATTCGTTTACGATCTTTATCTGTCGTGTTTATTACTTTCTTATTGCTCCAGTTTCTTTCTCCATGTGTGTTTTGATCTTCTTCTACTTCTTCTAGCCTCGTGAATAAGGTACCAGAGCTACCCTGGGAAGGTTAAAGGCATCCGGCGTGATGCTGACTGATAATGGTGGATTTAGGATGACGTCAAATTACCACCCCTATCGACACCAGGTATTAAAGTGCAAGATGTGGGTGTCTTATCTGGTTTATAATGTTGCTGTGTATGTTGCAGTAGAGTAGTTCACAGGGTACAACACAGGCAACATGATGTGTAGAGTCATAGAAATGGTAACTTCGTTGTATAATTTTTACCATTTATTGCACGCCACAAAAACAGTCATGATATTTATGACATCAACATAGTTCAACGAGTTCAGCATTCAAATCATATTAGCCGATAGTCATCTAGGATTCAATACTCAATAGTTGTATTGTAAACAGATAGCTTCTGTATGTTCGATATCCTAAAGTTCTGGTTCGTGAAGCTGTATAAATAATATATATATATATAACTTCTGCAACAGTGTCAGCTGCAGCTCAACAATGTTCATAGACAATAATAAATATTAACTTCCTGATGCTAGCAGATCAGATGTATACAATAAGTCCGTTTACTGTCTGCACGTGAATAGCATACATGGATTACAGGTCAGCTCGACCTTTATAACCTTCCTAAGTCTAACCATCTGACTTGGACGTGATCTCTGATATAACGAATCCTGGAACACAGACAATAGTCTTGCTGGTCTAGAGCGACCCATATGTATATATATATATATATAACTAGTTCAGGTATAAAGATACCGGTGACTTAATCCTAGTCAAAGTACCTCTCCATTTTGAATCACACAGGCGAGCAAAAGGCGACAAAATGACGAACCTCTAGATGATAGCATAAAGTTCGATACAAGAGGAATTACCTTATTTCGGAAAATCAACCACGAACATATGCCTCCAGGCAGGCTTGAATAATACTGGGAAATAGTCTAGTTAGCTAACTAACTCACAAAGACAATGTATTTCCCTCAGAAAATCACAAGACGCAGGTTGCGTCTGCTCGCTACTCAGACCATTTCTTAACTGCCTCGAGCTGGGCGGAACCACAAACGAACTCTCCAAGTCGAGACATGCGCAGAACAACAATATCTGAGTCGCCGTTCACATTAGACGATTCTAAGAACATTCGAGATAAAAGTCTTACACAGTCGCGCCTTTTATGGTCATGAACAGAAGCGTTAAGACAGGTTTTCAGACATCTACCATAGTTGACTGATACTACCAAATAAGGAGATATGGTCACGCTTCGTTCAAGAAATTATAGACCGAACGTGTCTCTATACAAAAGGAGGTAAACTCATAAAAAATAGCAGTATCAATATCTCGGGTTCTGTCCCTTTGACTGTAAAATATATATAATATACATTTCAGTCAAAAAATGATCATACATACGAAAAATGTTTATACAAACGAAAAATAATAATGATCCGTGCGTAACATTACCGCACCCTCCCGGGAAAAAAATGAAACATTTTTTTTTTAAATCCTGGAGCCGGAAAACTCTAGGCTCCTAACGCACGTATGATGCGCGGATATATACCTAACAAACTAGCTCAACGCATGGAGCGACACTGAGATCATATCTCAGATCCTTAGAGAAAAAATTTATCTAAGTATACGCTTATATATTCCAGGAAGGTGCCACCAACACACGCCACAATGATGGCAACATCATAATGAAAGTCAAATTACTCTTATACCAATATATGAATTTAAATATATTATTATGATATCATACAATGTGTTGCAAATAGCGGTGTAATTTACTAATATACCGCACTATATTATTACATTATATAAAGCAACAGTAATTAATAAGTAATACATGTGTTGATCTTCGTTGACATAAAACATTCAATAGAAGAAGATGTGGACATCATCCGCTCCCAATCTAGGACAGGCCTTGATATCCTCAAAGTTCCACAATGGACATAATCTCGCAGACTTCAATGATGTGCTGCGAAAATATCAATAACACAAATCTTAAAGACAACTGGTAAATCTCTTAATACAATCCTGAAAATAATTTATTTAAATGTGGCCGAGTGATCTTTTGGCCCGTATATCACTAACTAAGCCTTCTTAGATAATTACATGGTACAATGTTATAAATACCCTGTAAAGGGCAATTTTTACTATCTTGCAATATAATACATTTATATACCTATTATGTTCGCAAATATTTTGTAATCAAAGTATTTCCTTTTTAAGTGCTTAAGGAGAAGTCATTTTTGAGTTACTTCCCTTGAAAGTAGTTCCGTCATCTTCGATCGGACTCCGCGGACGAGTCTAGGCCTACTGCGATTTATTCTTTGGCTGGGTAGGAATAGATTGTTCTTGCTTCAGTATATCTATGGCCTGAATTTATACGTAGTGTTTGTATGAGTAGGACGAGTCTGTCTTATATATGGATATCTTTACATTTCTAAGTCGAACTATGTTGGTTGTCGCTAGAAAAGGTCAAAGGCTATGCAGCGGAAGTATCGCTAGCAAGGGGTGTGATTCATGGCTGTCATCATGTCTGGATGTAGAATTTTGTGGTAGCCGGCCTATCGCCGAAAAAGTGATCTATATGTGGATGGGGAAAAGTGATAGTCATTTAGACATGTTGTATGTACTTTACCCCAGTGTTTATTCTCTTTTGCCAAGGAATGGCAAAGTTATATTTCGCATAGAAAGGTAAAACCACAATTTATTATGAACTTGGGCTTCGCCATCGTTGTTGATAAACAGATGCACAGTGGTACTTTCGAAAAGAATATTTATTCAAAGGAAGACGACATTCCTATGTATCAGCACTAGATTATATGATATTATTCAATTACTTCTATGATGGAAGTCATGAAGAAATGAGGACATTTAGCGAATGACCAATTTTGGTCTGGGTCCTATAGTGAGTGAAACTCACGAGAGAAGAACAGCCATGTTGAAATTCATATACTTTGTATTTATCGAGTGAGAAAAAGGGATGCCTGTACTATCGCTCGATGAACCAAGAGATCACTGCTACATGTGAGAACCCATGTCTGGGATTCCTATATCTTTATGGAAAATATATATATTGAACTTTACGTGAAGGGATATTCACTAGACGAGGTTAGGTCTAGGAGCCTTCCTATATCTTGGTTATGGTCTGACGTGCCCAGTCAGTAAAGCCAGATGATTTACATGATGGAACTCTGAATGCTTATTTACGAATGCTCCATTATGATATTTGCCAAGCATGAATGCTAACTTAAGATGATATTCCTGTGATCAACATTATGCTGTCTATGTCGACATTTGTTCCTGTAACCATACACGTACTGTCCAAGTGTGCGTCCCATTAAATGTTATAAAAAGACCACCGTAGTTCCAGTACTTCTTGAATTCGAACAGTGTGAGTATGAGTGATGTACTATCAACCTGTCAACTCTATCGAATCATTCTACCATTCGCGTTCTGACATTCACATACACACTCATTGTTTACACTCACATTCTTGTCGGAGCCTCATCACGTTCCAGGACAAGATGACCTGTATGACCAAAACTGTGCTGGGTTTAATGAGTTGACAATCGTTACACTTTACTACACCAGTCCCAACATCTACATTTATCAACTGGTGGACATTCACGTCATTTAACAAATAAAGCGTGATTCAGCAACTAGTAGCCAGTATGAGTAAACAACTAAACAAGAGTTTAACAACTGGTGGCCAGCTTCCTGGGTCAACCTGCACAGTGACCATATTGAGAAGTAAACTACTGAGACCAGACGTTCCTTGGGGTCTGTTACGACACACAAATACATCAGCAGTACAACTCTACAGTGATGTCAGCGTGACCTGTCCTGTCGAGAGTATGCGGTAACTAGGTCAGCGTTTGTTGACATTTGGTTCGTTGGACATTTGCCATACAACTGACAGTGTTACACAGCAAGCTTGGTTGAAACATAGAACATTACACATCAGGACTGGAGAATATTTGACAGTGTTTGCGAAAGGAAATGTTATTGAACTGAGAAGTCCTACATCGATTGTTATTATTCACATCAACGATGGAGCTTCTATTTCTGTGTTGAATTTAAAATAATTAGACCAGAAGTATTTGTTTAATAAAGTACCACAGTACTGTACTTTTAGGCAGTGTAACTGAGCCTTCTTTACAACACATTCTTTCTGCAACACTCTATTTACATCATATTGCCATACTATTTATGCAATTATGTATTTATGTTTAAATATTTATATGTGATATTTGTTTGTATCCAGCGGGTTGTTGTTTTGGTTGGGCGGTGTCACACAGCAGAGTATCCCACGTAATAGAGGGTCTGATGTGTGCGTTTCTATAGGTGCAATTTTCTTGATTGAAAATTTGCTGCGACAGCTGTTGCTATTAGTGTTAGCTGTGAAGACTGTACTCATTGTTGTTTTTGTAATATTCCTCTGTTCTTTAGTTTGTTTTGATTTGTTTGTAATTTGTTGGTCTACCCTATTCTATCTTTCAGTTCTATTCTCAATTTATATTTATATACTGTGGCGTTATTTGTATTTGTTATCCTCTTGCGGTTTATCTTTTATTGTTTTTCCCATTTGATTTATTTCATCTCCGCAAATGTTTTCATGTTCTCCTGTATAACTGTTTTGTTTTGTGCCTGATTGACATACACTATTTAAAATATAGTTGATCATATAAATCGATGTACAAGAATCAACTGATAGTTAATTGCTATTACTAAAGGTACACAGTTGATGATATAAAACACTATTTCTGGTGCACTGCACTTATATTATAGAGTGAACCAGCAACTTATAGCTGTTATTATATAAGGATTTATACAAGACCTTTGTAAGGCTTGTTTCCCACAGTGATTGGGATAGTTAAGTACTATTTTCCACAGGTTACAAAGTTATCATACAAGGTCTTTGATTAAGACTAAGAAAGTGAATTTATTTACTTTTGCAAATTACTGATCTTATTAGACAAGATGTCTACTTTAGATTATTTTATCACACAAGGCAAGATTCTTGATAAGACTGGTCAGCAATTAGAAGAATGGGCAGTTGCTCAATATGACAAAGCATTGGCTGCTGAAGAAAGAAAAGCATTGATTGAAGAAAAGAAATTAGCAGCTGAGGAGAAAAAATTAGAAGCTGAGGAAAGAAAATTACAAAGAGACTATGAACAAAAGTAATTGCAGATACAGACTGATGAAAAAAGATTCCAGATGGAAATGGAAAAAGAGAAAAGAAAGGATGAAGCTGCTGCAGAAGAGAGAAAATTACAAGCTGAAGCTCAAGAGAAAAAAGCAATAAGAGAACATGAACACCAAAAAGAGCTTTTAGCATTTGAGTTAGAAAAGTTAAAGTTAACAAACATAAGTGATGGTAATCAAGCATCTGGTGGTAATGGTAAACCCTTTACTTACAAGGTCAAGGTACCAGCGTTCAACCCTTCCAGTGATGACATAACATTCTGGCTAAATAGATTTGAACGCTCGTGTCGAGCCCATAATGTGGACAAATCACAATATGCTAACCAGTTATCAGAAAATCTGAAAGGTGATTCTCTGACTAGTTTAAGTTTGGTTGAAGAGGCTGACAAAGATAACTATGATGTTATTAGGGCAGCCTTATTAAAGAAGAATCAGTTGTCTGAAGAGGGTTATCGGAAGTTGTTTAAGACAATGGTGCCTGAGGCAGGTGTAGAATTCTCAGAATTCATTGCAAGGACACGTCTTACATTTGATCGTTGGATTGAGCTATCCAAAACAGAAAAGACTTATGAAGCCCTTATGGACTTGATACTCAGAGACAAGATTATGTCAAGTATAAATAAACCTTTCCTCGAATTCTTACATGAGCGTAAACCTAAGTCTCTAAAAGAAATGGAACAGTATTGTACCCAATACGTCACTGCACATCCGGACGTAGCTATTAGCAACAATAAGGTTAAAGAAGGTATGCCAGTTGCTTCTGCAACACCATACAACCCTAATCACTCTCACAAATTCCAAAGACCTCTAATAAGTTTAATAAAAAAGGTAACTATTACAGTTATCAGAACCAAGGTAACCAATCATTTCAGGGTTCTTCTTCGAATACCTGGAGAAGAGCTGACAGCCCTCGATTCAGGGGTGGTCATAATTACAGGAACTTTCGCAAAGGAAGTCATTCTAGAAACTATCCAAGTTTTCCTTCATGGAGACAACAAGATCATAATTACAGAGATACTCATTATAATGAATATGATGACAGTAACCAAAGGAGCTATGATTCAAACCCGAGTAGAGGTTATAATAGTGGAAACAATGATAAGTACAGAGGCAATAATAACAGAGGTAGAGCACAATTCAAAAAACATAAAGCTCATTACCAGGCGAACTCTGCACAGCAAGAGTCCCACGAAGCCTATAAACAAAATAAAGATAATGATGACTCTAATAATATGGCATGTGCCGCTTTTGATTTTGGGAGAGCATCTCAGTGCCCCCAATGCAAAACATTATTTGAGCCAACCAGTGTCTACTTTAAGCTGTGGGCATCCTCTTCCCGCTCTTCCTGCGTCAATCGCGCATGATGGGAGAGGTTCTCTTGTCTTACACAAAGGTTTAGTAAATGACAATCCAGTCTCAGTACTTTTTGATTCTGGATGCACAACTATTGGGGTTAGGCAGTCACTCATAGATCCTTCTCATTCTACAGGCAAAGTAGTCAAATGCGTAACATTTGGCGGTACCATAGAGAAATACTCTACCGCTATCATTAGGATTGCTACTCCTTTCTTCACAGGAGATGTACACGCATGTCTTTTGCCGGATCCGATCACTGATCTTATCATCGGTCGCATTCACGGAGTCAAAGAATGCACTCCGGAGCAAATTTCCGTTTGGGAAAATCAAAATATGCAATCTGCTAATGCAGTAGTCACTAGAGCTCAAGCTCTCAATATGCCTGAAACTTCATCTGTTGAAGATAATGAAGTGCATAACCAAGATGATCCCTTGGTAATTTCTCGTGACTCGTTTATAAAACAACAAGAAGAAGATCCGACTCTTAAGAAATTCTTCACTCTTGTAACGGAAGGTGATCCGAATAAAGATTCAAATTGTAAATCTTGGATTACAATGAAGAATGGCGTACTTGTACGTATGGTGCAAGACTCCACTAAGTCAAGTCATTCTCAGATTCTTGTACCCAAGAATTTGAGAGTTAAGATCTTACAACATGCACACGACTCTCAGTGTGCTGGTCACATGGGTTTTTCCCGTACAAAGTCAAGAGTTCTTGCGGCTTTCTTTTGGCCTTTTGTGAACAAGGACATACGGATCTATTGTCGATCCTGTAAAGTATGTCAAGAAGTCAAATCCAAAGGTCCTCGTCATGCTGCGCCTATTCAGGCTGCAGATATTCCTATTCGTCCATTCCAGAAAATGGCGATAGACATCATTGGTCCATTCAAGATCAAATCTGCTAGAGGACATCAGTTTATCTTAACGTGTGTAGACATGTGCACACGTTGGCCAGAGGCTATCCCTCTAAAGAGCATTACTACCGCTGACATTGCAGATGCTCTTTGGCTTATATTTTCTCGGCTGGGATTCCCCGGAGAAATATTATCAGATCATGGCACCCAACTGATATCGGATACCATGTCTCAAGTAATGTCTACTCTACAGATAGAGAGATCTTTGAGTAGCATCTATCATCCTATGTCCAATGTGATGGTCGAGCGACTAAATAGAACACTTAAGAACTTATTAGGGAAGATAACTGAGGATCATCCTCAAGATTGGGATAGGGTTTTACCCGCGGCCCTCTTCGCGTACAGAGAGGTCCCCAATGAACATACAGGGTTTTCTCCCTTTGAACTTGTCTTTGGCGCGCGACCACGCGGCCCAATGTCTTTGCTGCATGATCTTATAACAGCTGACAATATTGACGATGACACAAAATCTTCTTACGAGTATGTCATCGCGCTGAGACAAAAGATTATCGAAGCATGCAAATTGGCAACGTCCTCTTCTGAATTTGCTAAGCAGAAGGCAAGACAATTTGCTAATAAGAAGAGAACTTTACGACAACTTTGTCCTGGTGACAAAGCATTTGTTTTGCTACCTTGTCGTGAAAATAGACTCCTTATTAGTTGGAAAGGTCCGTACGATATAATATCGAAAATTTCAGATGTTGACTACATCGTCGATATCAACGGGAAGCATAAAACCTTCCACATCAATATGCTTACGGAGTTCCATGAACGTCCTGACTATCTACAGCCTATTTTCCAGGCAACGGACGATTCTCATGTCAAACATGGTCATTACTCATCACTGTCTGTAATACAGGATGAGGAAACAAGTTTTTCGGATGTTAATCTTCCGCTTCCAATGATCACACTTCATTCTAGTGAATCATGGAAAGACGTTACTGTTTCTCCTGATTTGTCTCTAGGAGAACGGCGACAAGTTTCGTCTATGTTACAAACATTTCAGGATGTCCTCACTGACATCCCTGGACAAACTCATGTCATTGAGCATGACATTGTTCTAACTGAACATACTCCAATTAGGGTTAGACCTTATCCTATCCCTATACATTTCCAAACACAGGTTGAAAAGGAGTTGGATGAAATGATAGATTTACAAATAATCGAACCATCCACTTCTGCATATTCTTCGCCGATGGTTATTGTTCGAAAAAAAGACAATAACATACGTCTTTGCGTTGACTATCGCAAATTGAATCAAGTTACGAAGTTCGATGCTGAACCTATGCCTTTACTAGAAGAGTTACTTACTCGTCTTTCTAAATCGCATTTTTTCACTAAACTTGATTTGTCTAAAGGATATTGGCAAGTTCCATTATCCGAACGCGCCAAACCTCTTACCGCTTTCTCTACTCCCAGAGGCCTTTTCCAATGGAATTTTATGCCTTTCGGCCTTATGAACGCACCAGCTACATTTGTACGCATGATGCGTCGAATCCTATCGTATCGGTCAGATGTCATTGCTTATCTAGACGACATCTGTCTTTTCAGCGATACTTGGGAAGATCACTATTCAGGGTTAGTTGAATTATTATCAACTCTGCGTGAGTATAACCTGACAGCAAAACCATCTAAAGCTTGTGTTGGCTTTAGCGAAATTGCTTTCTTAGGCCATCGATTAGGTCACGGTTTCTTGAAGACAGAAGACCATAATATCACTAAGATACTTAACATCTCTATCCCTAGGACTAAAAAGCAAGTGCGAAGTCTTTTAGGTCTCATACAATTTTATGGACGTTTCATTCCGAATCTGTCCTCTATCATGGCACCTCTCTCTACACTATTAAAGAAAGGGTCGCCTAACATGGTTCACTGGTCTCATGAATGCCAATCTTCACTAGAGAAGATCAAAACTATGTTTTCATCACCACCTATTTTAGTGTTACCTACAACATTTGTTCTTCGTAGTGACGCTTCATCCACTGGGATTGGAGCGGCACTAATGCAAGAGTACTCTGGAACTCTGCATCCTGTAATGTATATATCCAGAAAACTTAATGCTGCAGAAAGGAATTACTCGGTTTTAGACCGTGAATTATTGGCAATGGTTTGGTCAATTCTCAAACTCCAAAGATTCCTTCTGGGCGCGCATTTCGTAGTGGAAACTGACCAAAAAGCTCTTACGGCTATCCAAAGTAAGAACTTGAAGAGCTCGAGATCAACTCGATACGCAATCGCTCTTCAACCTTTTCATTTTTCGGTACGAGCTATCCGTGGTTCAGAAAATGTGATGGCGGACATTCTGTCCAGATGCCCACATGATGCCACTTAACTGTTAAATATTGGATCTTTTTAATATGTATAACTTTACAACAGTTATTTTTTTGTTTCTTTACTAAGATACACATTTGTAATTTAATAATAGAATGATGGTATCGCTACTTAGCGGTTTATTGATGTTTATTCACCGCTGTTCTTTGATGATTGTTTCTTCATAAATCATAAATTTAAGATTATAGTGTGAATTTTTGGTATGCATTGTATAATTACCAGAATTGTATTATACGTACATCACACCTTCCTGGAAACATTTATTCGTAGAGAAACAATTTCTCTCAGATTTTGAGATATATTCTCACCGGTCATATTAGGAATTATAGTTATTCCTGATATTTGCATCTGCGCAGTATTCTTGCGTTTTGAGCCTATTGTATGGTGCTCCTAGATGTATTTAAAAAAAAAAAAAATTATTTTTTTTTTCCCGGGAGGTGTGGTAAGACTGTAAAGGGCAATTTTTACTATCTTGCAATATAATACATTTATATACCTATTATGTTCGCAAATATTTTGTAATCAAAGTATTTCCTTTTTAAGTGCTTAAGGAGAAGTCATTTTTGAGTTACTTCCCTTGAAAGTAGTTCCGTCATCTTCGATCGGACTCCGCGGACGAGTCTAGGCCTACTGCGATTTATTCTTTGGCTGGGTAGGAATAGATTGTTCTTGCTTCAGTATATCTATGGCCTGAATTTATACGTAGTGTTTGTATGAGTAGGACGAGTCTGTCTTATATATGGATATCTTTACATTTCTAAGTCGAACTATGTTGGTTGTCGCTAGAAAAGGTCAAAGGCTATGCAGCGGAAGTATCGCTAGCAAGGGGTGTGATTCATGGCTGTCATCCTGTCTGGATGTAGAATTTTGTGGTAGCCGGCCTATCGCCGAAAAAGTGATCTATATGTGGATGGGGAAAAGTGATAGTCATTTAGACATGTTGTATGTACTTTACCCCAGTGTTTATTCTCTTTTGCCAAGGAATGGCAAAGTTATATTTCGCATAGAAAGGTAAAACCACAATTTATTATGAACTTGGGCTTCGCCATCGTTGTTGATAAACAGATGCACAGTGGTACTTTTGAAAAGAATATTTATTCAAAGGAAGACGACATTCCTATGTATCAGCACTAGATTATATGATATTATTCAATTACTTCTATGATGGAAGTCATGAAGAAATGAGGACATTTAGCGAATGACCAATTTTGGTCTGGGTCCTATAGTGAGTGAAACTCACGAGAGAAGAACAGCCATGTTGAAATTCATATACTTTGTATTTATCGAGTGAGAAAAAGGGATGCCTGTACTATCGCTCGATGAACCAAGAGATCACTGCTACATGTGAGAACCCATGTCTGGGATTCCTATATCTCTATGGAAAATATATATATTGAACTTTACGTGAAGGGATATTCACTAGATGAGGTTAGGTCTAGGAGCCTTCCTATATCTTGGTTATGGTCTGACGTGCCCAGTCAGTAAAGCCAGATGATTTACATGATGGAACTCTGAATGCTTATTTACGAATGCTCCATTATGATATTTGCCAAGCATGAATGCTAACTTAAGATGATATTCCTGTGATCAACATTATGCTGTCTATGTCGACATTTGTTCCTGTAACCATACACGTACTGTCCAAGTGTGCGTCCCATTAAATGTTATAAAAAGACCACCGTAGTTCCAGTACTTCTTGAATTCGAACAGTGTGAGTATGAGTGATGTACTATCAACCTGTCAACTCTATCGAATCATTCTACCATTCGCGTTCTGACATTCACATACACACTCATTGTTTACACTCACATTCTTGTCGGAGCCTCATCACGTTCCAGGACAAGATGACCTGTATGACCAAAACTGTGCTGGGTTTAATGAGTTGACAATCGTTACACTTTACTACACCAGTCCCAACATCTACATTTATCAACTGGTGGACATTCACGTCATTTAACAAATAAAGCGTGATTCAGCAACTAGTAGCCAGTATGAGTAAACAACTAAACAAGAGTTTAACATACCCCCCCCCAAAAAAGTGAGAAAATATCTGCTAACATGTCGTTATAGTATTGGATTGTATATCAGGAAATATATATGACAGAAGAATCATGTGGAATCGTGTGGGCATCTGGACAGAATATCTGCCATCACATTATCCGAACCACGGATAGCTCGCACCGAGAAATGAAATGGTTGAAGAGCTATGGCATAACGAGTGGACCTCGAGCTCTTCAAGTTTTTGCTCTGAATAGCAGTAAGCGCTTTTTGGTCGGTTTCCACAATGAAGTGTGCGCCTAGAAGAAATCTTTGTAACTTCAAAATAGACCATACCATAGCCAAAAACTCACGGTCTAAAACCGAGTAATTCTTTTCTGCTGCATTTAATTTCCTAGAGATATACATCACCGGATGCAGAGTATCAGAATACTCCTGCATTAGTGCTGCCCCAATCCCAGTTGACGAGGCGTCACTTCGAAGAACAAAAGTCTTCTCAATAGTAGGTAACCTAAGAATAGGTGGAGATGAAAATAGGGCTTTAACCTGGTCCAATGAGGATTGACATTCTTTAGACCAGCGGATCAGATTAGGCGACCCTTTCTTCAATAAAGTAGAAAGCGGTGCCATAATGGAGGACAGATTCGGAATGAATCGTCCGTAGAATTGGATCAAACCTAATAGACTCCGTACTTGTTTCTTCGTCTTAGGGACCGAAATGTTAAGTATTTTTGAAACATTGTGGTCCTCTGTCTTTAAAAGACCATGACCAACACGATGACCCAGAAAAGAAATCTCACTAAATCCTATAAAGGCTTTAGAGGGTTTTGCAGTCAAGTTATACTCGCGAAGAGTAGACAGTAATTCGTATAAACCCAAATAGTGATCTTCCCAGGAATCACTGAATAGACAGATATCATCTAGGTATGCTATGACATATGTACGATATGCGAGAATTCGCCGCATCATGCGTACGAATGTAGCAGGGGCGTTCATAAGACCGAAAGGCATGAAATTCCATTGGAATAAACCCCTAGTTGTAGAAAAAGCTGTAAAAGGTTTGGCACGTTCGGTTAGAGGAACTTGCCAATAACCTTTAGACAAATCTAGTTTGGTAAAGAATCTAGAATTAGAAAGTTTATTGAGTAGCTCTTCTAATGAAGGCATAGGTTCAGCGTCGAACTTCGTAACTTGGTTCAATTTGCGATAATCTACGCAAATGCGAATGTTATTATCCTTCTTTCGAACAATAACCATAGACGAAGAGTATGCTGAAGTGGATGGTTCAATGATTTCCAAACGTATCATTTCATCCAATTCTTTTTCGACTTGAGACTGGAAATGGATAGGTATTGGATAAGGTCTGACTCTGATAGGATTATGATCAGTTAGCACAATGTCATGTTCAATGACATGTGTGTGTCCCGGGATGTCTGTAAGAACATCCTGAAATGTTTGCAACATCGAAGAAACTTGTCGATGTTCCTCAGCGGAAAGATTTGGAGAAACGGTCACGTTTTTCCAAGATTCCGTAGAATAAAGTGGGACCATAGGAAGGGGAAGATTGACATCAGAAAAAGTAGTTTCCTCATCCTGTATAACTGACAGAGATGAGTACTGACCATGAGGTGCTTGAGAATTGTCCGTTGCCTGGAAAATAGGCTGCAAATAGTCTGGTCTTTCATGAAATTCCGTGAGCATATTTATGTGGAAAGTTTTATGCTTTCCATCAATATCGACAACATAGTCGACCTCAGAGATTTTGGAGAGTATTGCATATGGACCTTTCCATGCAATTAGAAGTCTGTTCTCCCTTGAAGGAAGTAGAACGAGAGCTTTGTCACCTGGACAAAGTTGTCGCAGACATCTATTTTTATTTGCAAACTGCCTTGCCTTTTCTTTAGCAAATTCGGATGAAGAAGTTGCTAGTTTGCATGCCTCGATGATCTTTTGCCTAAGAGCAATGACGTACTCATAAGAAGATTGAGTCTCATCGCTAATATTATCGGCAGTAATTAGATCGTGAAGTAAAGACATAGGGCCGCGCGGTTGCGCGCCAAAGACAAGTTCGAAAGGGGAAAAACCCTGTATGTTCATTAGGGACCTCTCTATACGCAAAGAGAGCCGCGGGTAAGACCCTGTCCCAATCCTGAGGATGATCCTCAGTTATCTTACCAAGTAAAGTTTTCAGAGTCCTATTTAAACGTTCGACTAACCCATTAGACATTGGGTGATAGATACTGCTGAGAGACCTTTTAATATGTAGCATAGACATTACCTGTGACATAGTGTCCGATATAAGTTGAGTGCCATGGTCTGACAATATTTTTCCGGGAAAACCCAAGCGAGAGAATATTAGCCAAAGAGCGTCTGCGATATCAGCAGTTGAGATGCTCTTGAGAGGTATTGCCTCTGGCCAACGTGTGCACATATCGACACATGTAAGAATAAATTGATGTCCTCTAGCTGACTTAATTCTAAAAGGACCGATAATATCTATTGCCATCTTTTGAAAAGGGCGAATAGGAATGTCAGCAGCCTGGATAGGCGCAGCATGTCGTGGTCCTTTAGTTTTGACCTCCTGACATACTTTGCAAGAGCGACAGTACATTCGTATGTCCTTGCTCACAAATGGCCAAAAGAAAGCCGCAAGAACCCTCGACTTTGTACGGAAAAAACCCATATGTCCAGCACATTGCGAGTCATGAGCATGTTGCAATATTTGCAATCTCATGCTCTTAGGCACAAGAATTTGTGAATGAGTGGACGTAGTCGAGTCTTGTACCATACGTACAAGTACGCCGTTCTTCATAGAAATCCAAGATTTTCTATTAGTATTTTGATTAGGATCACCTTTTTTTGCTAGAATGAAGAATTTTTGTAAAGAAGGATCTTCTTCTTGCAATTTGATAAATGAGTCACGTGTAATAGTCAAGTGACTATCTTGGTCATTTACTTCATCATTATTAGTTAATGAAGTTTGAGGTGGATCCAGAGCATGTGCTCTTGTGACCACCGCATTGGTAGCTTCAATGTTTTGCTCTTCCCAAACAGCAATCTGCTGTGGGGTACATTCCCTAACTCCGTGAATACGACCAATAATAAGGTCCGCAATAGGATTTGGAAGTAGACACGCGTGGACATCTCCCGTGAAGAAAGGAGTAGCTATATGTATTATGGCAGTAGGATACTTGTCCAACGTGCCACCAAATGTAACACATTTGATGACCTTTCCTGTAGCACAGGATGGATCTACAAGAGATTGCCTAACCCCAACAGTAGTACATCCAGAATCAAACAACACTGAGACTGGATTACTATTTACAAGCCCCTTATGTAATATAAGAGAACCTCTCCCATCATGAGCAGCTTTAGCAGGAAGAGCGGGCAAAGGATGACCACAGCTTAAAGTACTAACGGTCTTCGGGTCAAATAAAGTACTGCATTGGATACATTTATTTGCTCTACCAAAATCAAAAGATGAGCATCCGATAGCATTATGGTCTTTATTATGATTAACCTGTTTATCTACTCCCTGAGATTCTTGTTGAACCGAGTTTGTCTGTTGATATCTTTTTCTCTTATGTTGCGATCTACCGCGACCATTATTGCCTCTGCAATTATCATTAAAGTCTCTACTGTAATTTTTATCCTGGTTTGAGTTCCAGTTTCCATAACTGTCATTACTATCTCTATACTGTTGAGACTGGTATTGAGGTCTCTGAGAAAAATATTTTCCTCTATACTGATTACCTTTGTGAATATTTCTAAAATTAACGGGAGTATTATACCGTTTAGTATTAGGTTGTCTCCAGTTCTGGGACGAAGAATCACCCTGAAATTGATTGCTATGCTCCTGTGCATAATTACGGTTACTCTTTTTATTGAAATTTTGCTTGCTACCCTGAAATTTACGCACAAAATTTGGGCCATAAGGTGCTGCCGAAGCAACTGGCAGACCTTCTTTTACTTTAGAGTTGCTAATGGTTATGTGAGGATGCGCAGTGACATACTGGCTACAGTATTCTTCCATTTCTTTTATGTTTTTAGGCTTACGCTCATGAAGAAAAGAAAGAAAGGATTCATTAACAGAAGACATGACCTTGTCTCTAAGTAGTAAGTCCATAAGAGCCTCAAATGTACTTTCTGTCTTAGATAGCTCAACCCATCGTAAAAAAGTAAGACGTATGCTTGAGATGAATTCAGAGAATTCAACTCCAGTTTCTGGTAACATGTTTTTAAATTTAAGACGATATCCGTCCTCGTTAAGTTAGTACTTCTTTAACAATGCCGCCCTGACAACCTCATAGTTGTTTTTGTCAGGCACATCTACCATACTCAATAAAGTCAAAGCATCACCTCTAAGTATCTTGGACAGATGATAAACATATAATGTTTTATCTATATTATGCACCTTACATGCACTTTCAAATCTATCTAGATAAAATGTTATATCATCAATTGAGGGATTAAATGCTGGTAGATTAAGCTTGAAATCCTTAGCATTAGTCTTATCTGAACCTTATTTGCGTCATTAGCATTACCAGTGTTCAATAACTTTAACTTCTCCAACTCTAAAGCTAAGAGTTTTTCTTCATGCTCCATTTTTGCTTTTCTCTCATCAGACTCTCTTTGTAACCTTCTTTCTTCAGCCTCAGCCTGTAACGTTCTTTCTTCAGCCTCAGCCTGTTTTTCAAGCCTTTTATTTTCAGCTTCTTTTTCAAGTCTTTTATTTTCAGCCTCTTTTTCATGTCTTTTATTTTCAGCCTCTTTTTCAAGTCTTTTATTTTCTTTTTCCATTTCCATTTGGAATCTTTTTTCATCCACCTGCATCTGCAGTTTCTTTTGTTCTATTTCAGCATCTATTTTCTTTTGTTCCAACTTTAATGCCTTATCATA
Organism: Oreohelix idahoensis; assembly: GCA_024509875.1. Lineage (NCBI taxonomy): Eukaryota > Metazoa > Mollusca > Gastropoda > Stylommatophora > Oreohelicidae > Oreohelix > Oreohelix idahoensis. The sequence continues at coordinate 89,315 of JAMPIV010001390.1, read as the reverse complement.
TTGAGTAGTTGCATATTCTTCCAACTTATCACCTGTCTTCCCAAGGGCTTTACCCTGCTCAATAAAGTACTCCAATGTAGACATGATGTCTAAAATGTGAGTACAGAACCTGAAATAATTAATTATCTTATTTCAACCTTAATAGTAACAAGACTTAATAAAGTGCTTGTATAATCACTATGTTTACCCCAATCTCTGTGGGAAACAAGACTTGACACCAACTTGTATTATCAAATGTATAATAATATCACAAGTCACTTCTTAATCATCAGTGCACTACACAAATCAGTGCATAACCATCAGTTATTTATCATAACTGCACTACAATAGTGCATAAGCCAAAAACCACAAGTTAGTTATGATAAGTGCACTATAGACCAATAGTGCATGAGCATATATGTATCAATAGTGAAAGCTAACTATGCAAGAACTATGTAAACAATAACAAAACAATGTAAACAATAACAAAGGTCAATAACAATGTAAACAATAACAAAGATCAGAGTCAATGTAAACAATAACAAGGATCAAAACAATACGAAAACATTCGCACAAGTCAAATAAATAAACAGCGAAACTAAAAAGAAATATGCGAAGATATGACAAACAAATGACGCTACAGTGTATAGACAGCAATTTTATAAAAAAACTGAATAATAGAAAAGAGGAGACCTACAAATACAAACAAATGAAATCGAAACTAAAAACAGAAAGAGAGAAGAAAAAAATATACAAAAAACGAAAATAAAGCACAACTCGTCACAACTAAACAGATATAGCAACGATTGTCGCTAGCAAATTTCACAGTAGGAAATTCGCACAGTCCCTAACGAAAACGCTAACAGTAGAACCTCTGTGACGTGGTATCATCTACTGAAAGACACCGCCCAACCGAAAAACCCGCTGAAATATAAACATATAAATACAAATAACATATAACATATAAACATGTAAACAGTGTGAAAAATGTGATAGACAGAAGGCTCAGTTAGAACATAAGGGCACAGTTCACAAACAAAACAGGCCACTTAACTTCTATATGTCCCAAACGTCAGCACGGTGCAGAACAGGATGTCGTCAGCATTCTGAGGATAATGATCCAACGTTGATTAACATCTGCTCCCATAGACAGCCATGACGAAGGAAATGAGCTTCTGACAGGAAACAGCTTCTGAACTTGACCTTCTGAATCTGCGATAGAATTCTACTACTGGAACAGTTGTTACGGCACTTGTCCTTCTTCTTAACAGATCAGGAAATCCATTCGCTCGGTACTTGTCCTTCTAGTTGTAGACAAACTTCAATACTGCCGAGCAGCGCCGGGTAGTTTCAAAATATCAACAACTGTCAGTAATGCCGCGTCTTTCAAAAAAATTTCATCAAAGGTGATGAATAGAAACTGCAACGTTGTCTTGTAGTCTGCTGATGATGTCTGGGTTTGTTGACCCCCTTGAGAGTTGGTAAAAAATTAACAAAATTTTGGCCACCATGAATTGATAAGGGTGGATTTAGGATGACGTCAAATTACCACCCCTATCGACACCAGGTATTAAAGTGCAAGATGTGGGTGTCTTATCTGGTTTATAATGTTGCTGTGTATGTTGCAGTAGAGTAGTTCACAGGGTACAACACAGGCAACATGATGTGTAGAGTCATAGAAATGGTAACTTCGTTGTATAATTTTTACCATTTATTGCACGCCACAAAAACAGTCATGATATTTATGACATCAACATAGTTCAACGAGTTCAGCATTCAAATCATATTAGCCGATAGTCATCTAGGATTCAATACTCAATAGTTGTATTGTAAACAGATAGCTTCTGTATGTTCGATATCCTAAAGTTCTGGTTCGTGAAGCTGTATAAATAATATATATATAACTTCTGCAACAGTGTCAGCTGCAGCTCAACAATGTTCATAGACAATAATAAATATTCCCTTCCTGATGCTAGCAGATCAGATGTATACAATAAGTCCGTTTACTGTCTGCACGTGAATAGCATACATGGATTACAGGTCAGCTCGACCTTTATAACCTTCCTAAGTCTAACCATCTGACTTGGACGTGATCTCTGATATAACGAATCCTGGAACACAGACAATAGTCTTGCTGGTCTAGAGCGACCCATATGTATATATATATATATATAACTAGTTCAGGTATAATGATACCGGTGACTTAATCCTAGTCAAAGTACCTCTCCATTTTGAATCACACAGGCGAGCAAAAGGCGACAAAATGACGAACCTCTAGATGATAGCATAAAGTTCGATACAAGAGGAATTACCTTATTTCGGAAAATCAACCACGAACATATGCCTCCAGGCAGGCTTGAATAATACTGGGAAATAGTCTAGTTAGCTAACTAACTCACAAAGACAATGTATTTCCCTCAGAAAATCACAAGACGCAGGTTGCGTCTGCTCGCTACTCAGACCATTTCTTAACTGCCTCGAGCTGGGCGGAACCACAAACGAACTCTCGAAGTCGAGACATGCGCAGAACAACAATATCTGAGTCGCCGTTCACATTAGACGATTCTAAGAACATTCGAGATAAAAGTCTTACACAGTCGCGCCTTTTATGGTCATGAACAGAAGCGTTAAGACAGGTTTTCAGACATCTACCATAGTTGACTGATACTACCAAATAAGGAGATATGGTCACGCTTCGTTCAAGAAATTATAGACCGAACGTGTCTCTATACAAGAGGAGGTAAACTCATAAAAAATAGCAGTATCAATATCTCGGGTTCTGTCCCTTTGACTGTAAAATATATATAATATACATTTCAGTCAAAAAATGATCATACATACGAAAAATGTTTATACAAACGAAAAATAATAATGATCCGTGCGTAACACTGACCCCAATACCCCTAGTGTGCCGTATGGTCAAGAAGATATGGGCCAAATAATATTTTCCCAATATGCCTGAATGGGCATGTCGCGGGATCTATCTCTCTTACTCTGGTGATTCAACAAGAAGTCGATGAGAACGATGAAGGTGCAGTAGCTGGAGGAATGAAAATGAAAGGTTGGGCTATTGTCAGCTCCACGAGAGGAGAGCATCAAATAACAACACGACAGTCACTAAACCATTTGAAAGAGCAATTGTGTGGTGGAGAGAAAAGCCTTATACGGACCACCAACTTTAAAGAGAAATAGTTGTAGGTTATGAGAGAGCTGACGGAGTAGACGAAGTTCAAATACGCTGATAAGAAGAAGGAAAAAGCTGAACAAGAAGCTAAAGAAGAGAAGAAAAAAGCTGAACAAGAAGCTGAAGAAGAAAAGAAGAAAGCTGAACAAGAAGATAAAGATGAGATATGACGTAATGAAGAGGAGAAAAGGCGAGTTGCAGAAAAGGAGTTGATACTTCTTCGGATAGAAGAAGCAAAATTAAGGAATTAAAATGTAAACAATAGCAATAATGGTGATACAAATACTGCTACTTCTACATTACGCAACAAAGGTAATGATCCATTTAAATTACCAATATATAACAAAAATATCGACGATATGTCAACCTACCTTTTAAGATACGAAAGTGTATGTTCAGCAAATAAACTAGACAAATCGTTATGGGTTGCCAAACATATGCAGCTTTTGGTTGGAGATCCTATGACTGTTGTAACCAATATAGATGATTCACTTAAAAGCGACTATGATGCTGTCAGAAAAATATTATTACAACGTTTCCAGCTTGATGAAGAGAAATATCGGGTAACGTTTAAAACAATGATTCCAGAATCTGGGAAAGATTTCCCAGAATTTATCTCTGGTATACGTCTTGCGTTTGATAGATGGGTCCAACTCTCGGAAATTGAGAAAACATATGACAAACTGATGGATCTAATACTGACGGATAACGTGTTATCCTCGATAAGCAAGCCATTCTGGTCTTTCTTACAGGAACGCAAGCCATCAGATTTATCATCTATGGAGACCCTAGCAAAACAATACTGCACAGCACATCAAGGTGCATGTATTAGTAATAATCAAATTAAGGAAGAACTTCCTGTTGCTTCATTTGCAAATTAGAACAATAATGGCAGAATCAGGTCTCAAAGCTTAGACAGAAACTTCATACATAGAAGGTACAACAATGATAATAATTTTAACAGAAATAATAATTATTACAAGAATGATAACTCAGATAGAGGTCGACAACAATATAGAAATCAGTCACCTCAATTTAGATACAACAACAACTTCCACAATAATAATTTTCAACAAGGATCCAATTTTAGGAGACAAAATAATTTCATTCCTCAGAATAATAATTGGGGTAATAACAACCAGTATTATTAAATTGGAGTAATAGCCAAAACAGTAGAAATCATAGCTATGTTGATCGCCAAAGGCAACGGTCTTCTTCCTGAGGGCCAAGGGGGTCTGAACATAATACAGGGGCGGCATTTACAGTTAGTACACCTGAGGGAAATCATGACGTAAATAATTAGGTTCACTCAGCGGCATGCTGTTAACTTAATTTTGATGTTGCTGATAGTTGCAAGGAATGTCTAACTCTATTCCAGAAAGACAGTACTACAGTTTTGAAGTGCGGACATCCTCTTCCTGCACTTAGTCTATCGGCACATGATGGAACGGGTACTCTAGTGTTCCATAGAGGTTTTATCAACAGTATTGAAGTATCTGTACTCAGGAATTCTGGTTCAACGACAATAGGGATTATTCAGTCACTTGTACCACCTTCCTGCTCTTCTGGAAAAAGTGTCAAGTTTATTACGTTTGTGGGAACAATTGAATTTTACCCCACAGCCATTGTTCATGTAAACACACACTTCTTTTCAGGAAGTGTTACGGTATGTCTCTTAAATAATCCAGTTGCTTACTTGACAGTGGGTCGCATACATGGGAGCAAGGATTGCTCGCTAGAAGAAATTGAAGAGTGGGAGAAAATTAATTTGTTAACTGCCAATGCAGTTATCACACGTGACCAAGCTCAGGCTTTGGAGACCTATAACAATTCAGATCCTGACTAAAATACTCAGGATGACACTGAGGTACATTCAGTGATAGATAGAATGTCCTTCGCCAAACTTCAAAGAGAGGATAACTCGTTAAAAATATTTTTACCCTGGTCAAAAAGGATGATGATTTTAGTCTCAATAATAGTCGTAAACATTGGTTTACTGTCAAATACGGTATTTTGATTAGAAATTTCATGGATACCTCAAAATGTTAACAAGTAATGGTACCTCTTACATTGAGACCATATATATTACGACATGCACATGACTCACATTGCGCGGGTCATATGGTGTACACTCGAACACGATCTAGAGTATTATCATCTTTCTTTTAGCCGGGTGTTTCAAGGGACGTATCGTTATACGTACGTTCATGTGTTACCTGCCAAGAAGTAAAATCTCGAGGAGCTTTCCATACGGCTCCGATTCAAGCTTCCGGTATATCTGTACGACCTTTTGACAAGATGGCCGTTAATTTTATCGGTCCACTAATTACTTCTGCTAGAATACACCAGCATGTCCTCACGTGCATTGATTTGTGCACTCGACGGCCAGAAGCCATCCCTCTTAAACATATAACTAATTCTGATGTGGCTGATGCCCTTTTACTAATTTTTTCAAGATTGCGTTTTCCCTGTAAACTTTTCTCTGACCACGTGTCTCAATATGTTTGTGCCACAATGACATCAGTCTTGGAGACACTTAAAATAAATAGAAACTTGAGTAGTATATATCACCCAATGAGTAATGGTTCTGTGGAGATGCTCAACAGAACAATTAAACAATTATAACACAAAGTAAGTGCTAAATATCCTCAGGATTGGGACAGAGTCTTGCCAGCTGTATTTTTCGCTTTTCGAGACGTGCCGCACGAGCAAACCGGATTTCCCCGCTTTGAGCTTGTATTTGGAGCTCCACCTCGTGGTCCAATGGGGTTGATAAAGGATTTCCTTACTGACTCCGAGATGACTAATGACACACAGTCATCTTACAAATATGTAATCAATCTTCGTCGCAAGCTTGTCTACGCATGTCAGTTGGCTACAGCTTTGTCAGAGGCTGCAAAACACAAAACACATCTTTTCCAGAATAAGAATAGACGTTCACGTCAACTGTTTCCGGGCGATGAAGCTTTTGTGCTGCTTCCCCGGAAAGATAACAGATTACTCATTGCACGGAATGGTCCCTTCAAAGTCATGGATAGAATTTCGGATGTTGATTACATCTTCTTTCTTGACCCTTAGCCGCCGAAGGTCAAAGCAGTCAGTGGCCATCATGCCTAGTGGCGTCTTGTAGGGAAACAACAAATTGATTCCACTTTGCTCGGTCGGTGGCCATCCTTCGTACAGTGCCCCAACTCTGGTTCATTCTTTGCATCTCAGCCTCCACAGTCCTCCGCCAAGTTGTTTTTGGTCGGCCTCTCTTTCGTTTTCCTTCAGGGGCCCAAAGCATAGCTGTTCTTGTGATGGCATCGTGGTCTCTTCTGAGGACATGACCAACCCAGCTCCAGCATCTGCCAGCTATGATGGTGTGCATGTCCTCTTGCTTGCTACGAGTAAGCAGATCTTGGTTAGTGATGGTATTCGGCCAAAAGATTCGGTGAATTTTTCTTAGGCATGTTGTGTGAAAAGAGGATAATTTTGACATTTCCTTCTCTGTAACTCTCCAGCATTCCGCACCATAGAGAAGCACAGAAAGTACACAGCTCTGATATAATCTTAATTTTGTGCTTGTGCTGTATTGGGAGGACTTCCAGATGTTGTTTAGGCTAAAGAAGGCTGTTCTTGCCTTATTCATTCTGATGTTGATGTCTTTGCCTGCCCCACCATCTGGTGTTACTATGCTTCCTAGGTATGTGAAGGTATCTGTCTGTACCAATTGCTGATTCCTTACTGATATGGGCTCAGGGTTGCTCACATTGAGCGTCATGACCTCAGACTTCTTTAAATTGATGTTCAAGCCCACCTGCTGGCTAAACTTATTGAGTCTATCCGTTTTTTCCTGGATGTGTTGATGTGAATGTGCTAGTAGTGCAATGTCATCTGCATATTCCAGATCTTCCAATGTAGAAAATGTTGTCCATCTTATTCCTCTTGGACTGCCCTCTGTTGTCTGGCGCATCACCCAGTCTATGACTGTTAAAAATAGAGTGGTTGACAAGGGGCATCCCTGTCGTACTCCTGTCTTCACCTCAAAGGTTAGGTTGCTCTGCCCAACACTACACGTAAAGTTGGCATAGAGGCTTTTATGATTGACACTATGCAGCTTGGAATTCCATAAGTCCTCAGTATTTTCCATAAACTGTCGCTATGTATGCTGTCAAAAGCCTTTTCAAAATCAACAAAATTAATGTAAAGCTGTCTTTGCCATTCTGAGCACTGCTCTATAATGTTCCTGAGAGTGAATATATGATCTACACATCTCCTGTTCTTTCCAAATCCTGCTTGTCCTTTCCTCAGTTTGTGGTCTACTGCCTTTGAAATTCTCTGTATAATTATCCTGCCTAGTATTTTGCTGGAAACTGAGAGAAGAGTGATTCCTCTCCAATTATTGCAGTCTGCAAGATCTCGCTTTTGGGCATTTTGACAATTATTCCTTTGTTCCACTCTGATGGTGTTGTCCCCGTTTTCCAGACTTGTGCACAAGTTGATTACATATTAGACATTAAAGATCAAAATAAAGTGTTTCACATTAATATGCTTAAAGAATTTCACACTCGACCTGAGCATCTACAATCCATTGTTCACGACATCGATAACAGTGTTGTTAACTCTTGTCATTATTCTAGTCTTTCAGTGATTTAGGAGGACGAATCTTCTCTCCCTGACATTCACATGACTTTACCTATACCTGTATTAAATGCTACATAATCTTGGCAAGATGTTTCTATTTTGTCTTCCTTAACATCTCAACAACATCGTCAGATGTCTAATCTGTTGAAATCTTTTTCCGATGTTCTTACCGACCTTCCTGGTCGAACATCCGTGATCTATCATGATATCATCCTTACCGATGATATACCTATTCGTTTGCGTCCATATCCTGTTCCACTTCATTATCAGAGTAAAACAGCACTCGAATTAGAGGAAATATTAAAATTAGGAATTAATGAGCACAGTAATTCTCCATACTCTTCACCATTGGTTATTGTTCGAAAGAAAGACAATAATATTAGATTATGCGTTGATTACTGCAAATTAAATGCAAAAACAATTTCGGATGCGGAACCACATCCATTGCTTGTCGATCTACATGCTCGTTTATCTACTGCTACCCTTTTACTAAAATAGATCTAACTAAGGCTTACTGGCAAATTCCTTTAACAAATCAATCCAAACCTTTAACTGCGTTTTCGACTCCACGTGGATTATACCAGTGGAATATTATGTTTTTTGGGCTCATGAACGCACCTGCTACTTTCATTCGCTTGATGCGAAAAATATTATCTCATAAAGATGATATAATTACTTATATTGGTAATATCTGCTTATTTAGTTCTCCTTTTGATGAACACTTTGTGGGACTTAGTTCCTTGTTAGATACTCTACGAGGACATCATCTGACTGCAAGGCCTACTAAGGTTCAGATTGCTTTTAGTGCAATCACTTTTCTTGGTCATACTATTGGGTCTGGTAAGATTCAAACTTTACCTCAAAATGTGTCTAAGATCCCGAACTTAGCTATTCCGACTACAAAGAAACAAGTGCGCAGCTTACTAGGATTAGATCAGTATTATAGCAGATTTATTCCAAATTTGTCCAGTATTACGTCTGTATTATCGTCCCTATTGCGCAATGGAATGCCTATGAAGGTGAACTGGACATAAAATTGTCAGATATCATTTAACAAAATTTTAGATGTTTTTTTCTAAACCTCCTATTCCTAGGCTACCTGATATTGCCAAAAAAAATATTCTCCGAACAGATGCGAGTAATTTCGGCTTTGGAGCCAGTCTACTTCAAGAACATGATGGAATGTTACATCCCACGCTGTATATCTCCAGAAAGCTAACTGAAACTGAATGAAAATACTCTGTTATCTACAAGGAGCTTTTAGTCTCGTTTGGTCCATACAGAAATTAGAAAGATACTTGCTAGGAGCGCCCTTCATAATTCAGACGGACCCGAAAGCGGTCGCATTTTTAAGAAGAGCTGATCATAGAAGCCCAAAATTAGCCCGCTTCTCCATTTTATTGCAGCTTTTTAACTTCGAAATTCAACCTATTCCAGGATCTGAAAATGTGGTTGCAGATTCATTATCAAGAAACCCGTCAGCAATACCCGAAAACAAAATGCTACTCAAGCAAATATCATTGAATCTATGACAGTTCTTATCGAGCGTACTATTCCTTGTATCATACAAGTCACTTTCATTTCAAACTAAAGACAATGCACGTTGCATATTATTCGTGACTTCCTAATATATTATGGATAAATATATCAATGAACATTTGAAATCATCTACCTACATACGATGATTGTCTCTTTCGCCAAACAAAACATGTCATAACTTCCGACCTGTGTTTCTGAACTTTGACTGACAAAGACAAATTAAAAGGTGATCACGAATCAGTTTCATGTTGAGCGACATTTGGACCTCTTTGGATAGCTGATTCAATAGCCTTATCTATTGTGAAAGGAAATCTACACAAGTACAAGATAACTTCGTCAAAGCATGAGTTCCAAGATCAAGTACATCCTTACTTCAAACTGCTTACCAGTACTTTACGATGATGCATGGAAAAATTCTACAATGTCTACATTTACGTTGGTAAATTTCACCTTAAGTACCTACTATATGCTGGTACCTTCCTGATTGTAAGCTGAATACTTCGTGTCAACTTATGATAAAGTGAACTAAACTATATCTTCTTCTTCTTCTTCTTCTTCAATCCATAACCGCCAACCGTCAAAGCAGTCAGCGGCCATTACGCCTGGTGGCGTCTTGTAGGGCAGCAACAAATTGATTCCACTTTGCTCGGTCGGCGGCCATCCTTCGTACAGTGCCCCAACTGTGGTTCATTCTTTGCATTTCAGCTTCCACAGTTTTCCGCCAAGTTGTGTTTGGTCGGCCTCTCTTTCGCTTTCCCTCGGGGGTCCATAGCATAGCTGTTCTTGTGATGGTATCAGGGTCCCTTCTGAGGACATGGCCAACCCAACTACAGCGTCTGCCAGCTATAACGGTGTGCATGTCCTCCTGGTTACTCCGAATAAGTAGTTCTTGGTTGCTGATGGTGTTTGGCCAAAAGATTCGGAGAATTTTCCTTAGACATATTGTGTGGAAGGAGGACAGTTTCGACATTTCCTTCTCTGTTACTCTCCAACATTCTGCACCATAGAGAAGCACAGAAAGTACACAGCTCTCATACAGTCTTAATTTGGTGTTTGTGCTGTACTGGGAAGACTTCCAAATGTTGTTGAGAACAGCAAAGGCTGTTCTCGCTTTATTCATTCTGTTGTTAATGTCCTTGCTTGTTCCGCCGTCAGGTGTTACTATGCATCCTAGGTAAGTAAATGTGTCTGTCTGTTCTAACTTCTGGTTCCTTACTGTTATTGGCTCAGGATTGCCCACATTTAGTGTCATGACCTCTGTCTTCTTCAAATTGATGTTCAGGCCAACCTGCTGGCCATACTTATTCAGTCTATCGGTTTTGTCTTGAATGTGTTGATGTGAATGCGCGAGTAGTGCAATGTCATCTGCATATTCCAGGTCTTCCAGTGTAGAAAACGTTGTCCATCTAATTCCTCTTGGACTGCCCTCCGTTGTCTGGCACATCCCCCAATCTATGACTGTCAAAAATAATGTTGTTGATAAGGGGCATCCCTGTCGTACTCCTGTTTTCACTTCGAATGTTACATTACTCGATCCAACACTGCACTATATCACGTCTTCTCAATTTACGTGGGTAACTTACATTGGTACTAAATTTGAACAGAAATAAACATTGGATCATGTCCATGAATGTCGACCACCTGATCTGGTGCAATCTACCAGCACTTGCTGATCGAACATTGATTGAACTGCCCTACAAGTATACCGTCCAAGGATTCTATTCACATATCAAGATTCGACAGAGCCGAATAAACACTCGAAACGAAACACTAGATAATTTATAATCGGACTTTGTGATGATCTTCACTTTACGGATGATTTTGTTCCGGAATTTGCATATTATTGGACAATACTTTAATATATGTAACTGTGAAATTACATTCATTGTTTAAGTCTAGAACTTTAAATTATTAACTTCTTACTTAATCTTATTATTATATTTATGTTTTTTAATGATTATATTATATTACAAATAGACATAACTTTATTATTAATTTTGGGTAATAGGGCAAGGCAGATACCTCATGTTTAATTTTTTTTATTACATGATATCCATATTTTTTCCCTTCTTTTACATATATGTAACTCTACTAATCTATTTTCTTCTTTTACTTCTCTGTTTGTTTCCACACTAATTTGTAGTAACATTTTAACATGATACTACACGACATTACTTACTTCACATTTCTTTTACAAACATCTTCACATTTAATTAGTTATTGATTAAGCCATATTTTATTTCAAATACTATTTGGTTTAAACATTAGTACATTCTTTTAGTTAAACATAGTATAGTATTATTATATTATATTGACTGTCGACGTTTAGATTTCATTAATTAAAGCAATACATAGTACATATGTAGTTCATTTGTATGACATACCATGTTTAGGACAACGACCTTAGACACTGTTTTACTGTAAACATCTTTGGCCGTATATAAAAATTTCGCGATTCTTTTTTTATATTAAATGCGATATAAACTTGTTATAATAATGAGCAAAAAAAATCATTACATGATATTTTTCACCCCATCGGGAGAGGAATTTGTTAAAGAAGATTATTATGTATCTTTACATGTTGGCCTCACTTAGTTCTGTTAGCAGTTTAATTTACGCGGTAACATTTCTGTCTGAAGTCAACGTGATATGTTTTGCACTATTAGTAATTATAAATGAACGCGATAATAGGTTGAGGTGACTGTTGCGCACATATTCTTTTGTGTGGCGAACAGATTACTGTAAATACGCATACAAATGTAAAATGTATTTATTTGTCTGATAAAAATATATTTATCTTTGAATTCACGATTTTCAGTCTAAAGGGACGGAACTCAGATTAGGCGATGGGTATTCATTCTGTGAGTTATCGGTTCCTTATCTTTCCTGAAGATCGAACTCAGCGGAGGAATCTAGGTTTACAGCGATCTATTCTTTTTTTGGTTAGAAATAGATTGTTCTTGCTTCAGAATATCTATGGCCCGAATCTATGTGTAGTTCTTGTCTATGTAGGACGAGTATGTCTTATATCTTGATATCTTAGTATGTTTAAGTGGAACTATTTTTCCGTGTAGATGTACTTTGGGGTCAGGTGCTTTCGGCGCATAAAGATACGTTAGGGAGTTCTTCGGTGATGAAGGAGCCTGGCGGGACGTCATGTCTTAGACCTGTCCAAAGTTTGTGATCTCTTCGATTGATTATGGGGACGAAGATAGTTTCTTCTAGGATTGTTAGATCCATGAGTTCCCCAGTGTTGATTCAGTAACGCCAGGAGAGTTTTTTGTGTTTGCTAGTATATTCCATATGGCAAGGTAAAGAACTGTTCACTGAACTCTTTCATTCCTAGGCTCAGATGGGCAGACGTCGATATGAATTTACCTATGTATATATGTCGGGACGACATGTTATCTAGCAGCACTGAATATGTTTATATGCAGCAATTATCAGGACAGAATATGCTGGTCCTTGTAGAATCATTTATTGTTGATGAACAAAGCTTCGATTGAAGATTTGCTATACATCCGTATAGTGAGCGATGCTCAACAGGGAACCAGAAGCCATTTTGGAATTCTATTTATTTTGGAATCCTACTTATTGCCGATCATCAATCAGAGAACGGGAATGTCTCCTTATTATCAGGTGATGATTAAGAGATCACAGTTATAAAGGAAACCCAATACTAGTGGGTTAACATTATCTTCACAGAGATTTGCTGTAATTTACCTAAAGGAATCTTCGCTAGAAAAGAGGTCCTGTTTAGGAGTCAAGTTTGAACAGTATTTATTAACTGACATGCTCGGTCAGTAAGGCCTGATGATTGTATTTATAAACAATGGAAATCTAAGTGCTTGTATACAGATGTTCCATTGCAATGTTATTCAACATGAATGCTAATTTATGATGGTAGACCATTGATCAACACTATGCTGTTATGTCGACTTGTGTTCCTGTGATAATGCTCGTACTGTCCATGTGTACGTCCTATTAAATAATATGAAACGACCACAGTAGTCCAGCCATCCTTGACTTCCACCTGTGATTGGAGTGAGTGACCTGTGCACCTGTCGAACTATCATCCATTTGCGTTTGTCTATATTGATGTTCACACTCACCCATTGCACCAGTATACACGCACTTAACAGTACACCTTGTCAGGGCCCCAACAGTCGGTAACCTGACCTATGTACCGAACATTGTGACTGGAAAAGCTTAATCAATGTGATGTCTAACAACTACCAATACTACATCTTATCAATGTGGTGGCAGTTTAATTTGATTGGAAACGGAACCATATTAATGTAATACTGAGCGTTCTCTGCAGACACTTCTACAACACATATCATTATATTATATGCATTTATATGACATATATGTATTTATGTTTAATGTTTATATGTTTGCATATTATTTGTGTGTCTATGTCGTGGGTGGTTGGTGAGGTGACTAGTATAGGATATACCGAGTCATATTGGTCCTATATTAGTGTTCTATAGGGAGCAATTTTCTTAGTTGGAAATTTGCTGCAACATCTGTTGCAATATCTGTTAGCTGTGACGATCTGTACCCATTATTGTTTTTGTAATATTTTTTCTGTTCTTCAGTTTTGTTTTGATTTGTTCGTATTTGTAGCTCTACCCTGTCCTATAATTTAGTTCTATACACATTTATATTTATATACTGTGGCGTTATTTGTTTTGTTTATTCCTTTGCAGTTATCATCACAGGTTCTGTGATTAGTTTCTTTAGTTTTCTATTTAATTTAGTTGATTTCTGCAAATGTTTTCTTATTGTTTTTCTTGATTGTCTTTCTTATTTGTACTTTATGTATGTTATTGGTTGACATATACTATAAAAAATACTTGATCATACACTACTAGCTGTGTAGTGAACTTATGAGAAATAATCAACTGATGACTAATTGCTGTTACTAAAGGTACACAGTTGATTATACAAGACCTTATTTAAAGGCTTGTTTCCAACAGAGATTGGAATTGTGAGCTAATTAATCAAGTTCATTTAGAACTTGTTCCTGTTTACTTGGAAATAGATTACATTATTGTTTCAAGTATTTGCTATCATCATTAGACATCATGTCTACATTGGAATACTTTATTGAGTTAGGGAAATCCCTAGGTAAGACTGGTGATAAGTTAGAGGAGTATGCTACCAGTCAATATGAAAAAAACACAAAAATTGGAAATTGAGAAACTGAAAGCTGAGACTGAGCAAAAGAACTTGCAGATGCAGGTGGAGGAAAGAAGATTCCAGATGGAAGAAAAAAGATTAGAAAGAGAAGCTGAAGCTGAACTAAAGAGATTAGGCAGAGAAGCTGAAGCTGAACAAAAGAGATTAGACAGAGAAGCTGAACAAAAGATATTAGACAGAGAAGCTGAACAAAAGAGATTAGACAGAGAAGCTGAACAAAAGAGATTAGACAGAGAAGCCGAGGAGAGTAAGGCAAAAAGAGAACATGAGGAAAAACTGTTAGCATTTGAATTAGAAAAATTAAAATTGACAAACATGAGTAATGTTAATCAGTCAAATGGTAACAGTGGTAAACCCTTTACTTATAAGGTCAAGGTACCAGCGTTCAATCCTTCCAGTGACGATATTACATTCTGGCTGGATCGTTTTGAACGTTCTTGTCGAGCTCATAATGTGGATAAATCACAGTATGCTAATCAGTTGTCAGAAAATTTGAAAGGTGATTCTCTGACTAGTTTAAGTTTGGTTGAAGAGGCTGACAAGGATAATTATGATGTTATTAGAGCAGATTTATTGAATAAATATCAGTTAACTGAGGAAGGTTACCGTATTTTGTTTAAGAAAATGGTACCTGAATCAGGGGTAGAATTCTCAGAATTCATTGCAAGGACACGTCTTACATTTAATCGTTGGATTGAATTGTCCAAAACAGAAAAGACATATGAAGCCCTTATGGACTTGTTGCTCAGGGACAAGATTATGTCAAGTGTTAATAAACCATTCCTTGAATTCCTACATGAGCGTTAACTCAAGACACTAAAAGAAATGCACGAATATTGTGACCAATACGTTACTGCACACCCTGACGTAACTCTTAGCAACACTAAGATTAAAGAGAGTATGCCAGTTGCATCAGCAACACCATACAACGCTAATTATTCACACAAATTTCAGGGACCACAAAACAAGTTTGAAAAAAAGGTAACCATAATAGTTATCAAAACCAAGGAAACCAATCATTTCAGGGTTCTTCTGCGAAGAACTGGAGACAAGCTGACAGCCCTCGATACAGAGGTGGTCATAATTATAGGAATTTCCGCAGAGGAAGTCATTATAGAAACTATCCAAGTCATCCATCATGGAGACAACAAGACCATAATTATAGAGATACTCATTATAATGAATATGGTAATGGTAACCATGAGAACTATGACTCAAACCCAAATAGGGGTTACAATAGAGGAAATAATAATGATTACAGAGGCAATAATAATCGAGGTAGATCACAATACAAAAAACATAAATCACATTATCAGGCAAACTCTGCACAGCAAGAGTCACATGAAGCCTATAAACAGACCAAAGATAATAATGATGCTAATAATATGGCGTGTTCCGCTTTTGATTTTGGGAGAGCATCTCAGTGCCCCCAATGCAAAACATTATTTGAACCAACTACGGTGTCCACTTTAAGTTGTGGCCATCCTCTTCCCGCTTTTCCTGCGTCAGTCGCGCATGATGGAAGAGGTTCTCTTGTCTTACATAGAGGTTTAGTAAATGACAATACAGTCTCAGTTCTTTTTGATTCTGGATGCACCACAATTGGTGTTAGGCAGTCGCTTGTAGATCCTTCTCGTGCCACTGGAAAAGTAGTCAAATGTGTAACATTTGGCGGCACCTTAGAGAAATACTCTACTGCTATCATTAGGATTGTTACTCCTTTCTTTACAGGAGATGTACACGCATGTCTTCTGCCGAATCCGATCGCTTATCTTATCATCGGTTGTATTCACGGAGTCGAAGAATGCACTCCACAACAAATTTCCGTTTGGGAAAAACAAAATATGCAAACTGCTAATGCTGTAGTCACTAGAGCTCAAGCTCTTAATATGCCTCAAACTTCATCTACTGAAGATAATGAAGTGCATAACCAGGATGATCCCTTGGTAATTTCTCGTGACTCGTTTATAAAACAGCAAGAAGAGGATCCGACTCTAAAGAAATTCTTCACGCTTGCAACAAAAGGTGATCCGAATAAAGATACAAAGCGTAAATCTTGGATTACAATGAAGAATGGCGTACTTGTACGTATGATGCAAGACTCCGCTAAGTCAAGTCATTCTCAGATTCTTGTGCCCAAGAATTTGAGAGTTAAAATTTTGCAACACGCACACGACTCTCAGTGTGCTGGACATATGGGTTTTTCCCGTACATATTCAAGAGTTCTTGCGGCTTTCTTTTGGCCTTTTGTGAACAGAGACATACGGATTTATTGTCAATCTTGTATAGTATGTCAAGAAGTCAAATCAAAGGTCCACGCCATGCTGCACCTATTCTGGCTGCAGACATTCCTATTCGACCATTTCAGAAAATGGCGATGGACATCATTGGTCCATTTAAGATCAAATCTGCTAGAGGACACCAGTTTATTTTAACGTGTGTGGATATGTGCACACGTTGGCCAGAGGCTATTCCTCTGAAGAGCATTACTACTGCTGACATTGCAGATGCTCTTTGGCTTATATTTTCTCGTCTGGGATTCCCCGGAGAAATATTATCAGACCATGGCACCCAACTAATATCGGATACCATGTCTCAAGTGATGTCGACTCTGCAGATAGAGAGATCTTTGAGTAGTATCTATCATCCTATGTCCAATGGGATGGTCGAACGGCTAAATAGAACACTCAAAAACTTGCTAGGGAAGATAACAGAGGATCATCCTCAAGATTGGGACAGGGTTTTACCCGCGGCCCTCTTCGCTTACAGAGAGGTCCCCAATGAACATACAGATTTTCTCCCTTTGAACTTGTCTTTGGCGCGCGACCGCGTGGCCCTATGTCTTTGCTTCATGATCTTATAACCGCTGATAATATTACCGAGGACACGAAATCTTCTTACGAATATGTCATCGCGCTGAGACAATAGATTATCGAAGCATGCAAATTGGCAACTTCTTCTTCTGAATTTGCTAAGCAGAAAGCAAGACAATTTGCCAATAAGAAAAAAACCTTAGGACAACTTTGTCCTGGTGACAAAGCATTTGTTTTACTACCTTGGATGGAAAACAGACTTCTTATTTCTTGGAAAGGTCCGTACGATATAATCTTGAAAATTTCCGATGTTGACTACATTGTCGATATTGATGGAAAGCATAAAACCTTCCACATCAATATGCTTACGGAATTCCATGAACGTCCGGATTATTTACAGCCTATTTTCCAGGCAACGGACGATTCACCAGTCCAACATGGTCATTACTCATCACTGTCCGTAATACAGGATGAGGAAACAAGTTTTTCGGATGTTAATCTTCCGCTTCCGATGATTCCACTTCATTCGAGTGAATCATGGAAAAACGTTACTGTTTCTCCGGATTTGTCTTTAGAAGAACAGCGACAAGTTTCGGCTATGTTACAAACATTTCAGGATGTCCTTACTGACATCCCTGGACAAACTCATGTCATTGAACATGACATTATTCTAACTGACCATAATCCTATTAGGGTCAGACCTTATTCTATCCCTATACATTTTCAAGCACAGGTTGAGAAGGAGTTGGATGAGATGATAGATTTAAAAATAATTGAACCATCCACTTCTGCGTATTCTTCGCCGATGGTTATTGTTTGGAAAAATACAATAACATACGTCTTTGCGTTGACTATCGCAAATTGAATCAAGTTACGAAGTTCGATGCTGAACTTATGCCTTTACTGGAAGAGCTACTTACTAGGCTTTCTAAATCTCATTTTTTCACTAAACTAGATTTGTCTAAAGGATATTGGCAAGTTCCTTTATTTGAACGCGCCAAACCAATTACTGCTTTTTCTACACCTAGAGGCCTTTTTCAATGGAATTTCTTGCATTTCGGCCTTATGAACGCACCAGCTACATTCGTACGCATGATGCGTCGAATTCTATCTTATCGGTCAGATGTCATCGCGTATCTTGACGACATCTGTCTTTTCAGCGATACTTGGGAAGATCACTATTCGGGGTTAGTTGAATTACTGTCTACTGTACGCGAGTATAACCTGACAGCGAAACCCTCTAAAGACTGCATTGGTTTTAGCGAAATTTCTTTCTTAGGCCATCGAGTGGGTCATGGTTTCCTAAAGACAGAGGACCATGATATCACGAAGTTACTTAACATCTCTATTCCTAAGACTAAAAAGCAAGTGCGAAGTCTCTTAGGTCTTATTCAATTTTATGGAAGATTCATTCCGAATCTATCCTCTATCATGGCACCTCTTTCTACACTACTAAAAAAAGGGTCGCCTAATATGGTCCACTGGTCACAAGAATGCCAATCCTCTTTGGATAAGATTAAAACTTTGTTTTCATCACCACCTATTTTAGTGTTACCTACTACAGATAAGACATTTGTTCTTCGTAGTGACGCTTCATCCACTGGGATTGGAGCGGCACTAATGTAAGAGTACTCTGGAACTCTGCATCATGTAATGTATATCTCCAGAAAGCTTAATGCTGCAGAAAGGAATTACTCGGTTTTAGACCGTGAACTATTGGCTATGGTATGGTCAATTCTCAAATTACAAAGATTCCTTCTAGGCGCACATTTCATAGTAGAAACCGATCAGAAAGCTCTTACGGCTATACAGAGTAAGAATTTGAAGAGTTCGAGGTCTACTCGATATGCAATTGCTCTTCAACCTTTTCATTTTTCGGTACGAGCTATCCGTGGATCAGATAATGTGAAAGCAGACATTCTGTCTAGATGCCCACATGATTCCACTTAACTGTTGGGTCTTGGACTTCTTAACACTTCCAACTCGACAACAGATTTTTCTTTTCTATATCAAGATAGATACACATTGTGATTTGTAATATAGTGATTGTATCACTACTATCACTACGTTCAGTGATATATATATATTCACCTGTACTCGTTGATGATTTTTCTTTTTGTCAATCATGTACTTATAATGCTTAAATATGAAATTGTTATATGCATTGTGTCATTGCAAGTATAGTAGTATGCGTTGGTGACACCTCCCTGGAAACATTTATGCTTAAGAGAAATGCTTTCTCTGAGAGGTTGAGATGTATTCTCACCAGTCGATATATATTTCGACTTTGCCTTAATTTGGCTTAAATAATTCCAGATATTTCTCATCTGCGCAGTATTTGTGCGTTGGGAGCCTATTGTATGTTGCTCTCAGATAAAAAATATGATTTTCATTTTTTTTCCCGGGGGGTGTGGTAGTCTGTTGCGCACATATTCTTCTGTGTGGCGCACAGATTACTGTAAATACGCATACAAATGTAAAATGTATTTATTTGTCTGATAAAAATATATTTATCTTTGAATTCACGATTTTCAGTCTAAAGGGACGGAACTCAGATTAGGCGATGGGTATTCATTCTGTGAGTTATCGGTTCTTGTATCTTTCCTGAAGATCGAACTCAGCGAAGGAATCTAGGTTTACAGCGATCTATTCTTCGTTTGGTTAGAAATAGATTGTTCTTGCTTCAGAATATCTATGGCCCGAATCTATGTGTAGTTCTTGTCTGTGTAGGACGAGTATGTCTTATATCTTGATATCTTAGTATGTTTAAGTGGAACTATTTTTCCTTGTACTGTAAAATTGGGTCAGGTGCTTTCGGCGTTACGTTAGGGAGTTCTTCGGTGATGAAGGAGCCTGGCGGGACGTCATGTCTTAGACCTGTCCAAAGTTTGTGATCTCTTCGATTGATTATGGGGACGAAGATAGTTTCTTCTAGGATTGTTAGATCAATGAGTTCCCCAGTGTTGATTCAGTAACGCCAGGAGAGTGTTTTGTGTTTGCTAGTATATTTCGTATGGCAAGGTAAAGAACTGTTCACTGAACTCTTTCATTCCTAGGCTCAGATGGGCAGACGTCGATATGAATTTACCTATGTATATATGTCGGGACGACATGTTATCTAGCAGCACTGAATATGTTTATATGCAGCAATCATCAGAACAGAATATGCTGATCCTTGTAGAATCATTTATTGTTGATGAACAAAGCTTCGATTGAAGATTTGCTATACATCCGTTTAGTGAGCGATGCTCAACAGGGAACCAGAAGCCATTTTGGAATTCTATTTATTTTGGAATCCTACTTATTGCCGATCATCAATCAGAGAACGGGAATGCCTCCTTATTATCAGGTGATGATTAAGAGATCACAGTTATAAAGAAAACCCAATACTAGTGGGTTAACATTATCTTCACAGAGATTTGCTGTAATTTACCTCAAGGAATCTTCGCTAGAAAAGAGGTCCTGTTTAGGAGTCAAGTTTGAACAGTATTTATTAACTGACATGCTCGGTCAGTAAGGCCTGATGATTGTATTTATAAACAATGGAAATCTAAGTGCTTGTATACAGATGTTCCATTGCAATGTTATTCAACATGAATGCTAATTTATGATGGTAGACCATTGATCAACACTATGCTGTTTATGTCGACTTGTGTTCCTGTAATGATGCTCGTACTGTCCATGTGTACGTCCTATTAAATAATATGAAACGACCACAGTAGTCCAGCCATCCTTGACTTCCACCTGTGATTGGAGTGAGTGACCTGTGCACCTGTCGAACTATCATCCATTCGCGTTTGTCTATATTGATGTTCACACTCAACCATTGCACCAGTATACACGCACTTAACAGTACACCTTGTCAGGGCCCCAACAGTCGGTAACCTGACCTATGTACCGAACATTGTGACTGGAAAAGCTTTATCAATGTGATGTCTAACAACTACCAGTACTACATCTTATCAATGTGGTGGCACTTTATCCAAGCATACACGAAATTCACGTTATCAACAAAAATACTCTTTATCAGTGACTAAGCAATGATGACGTGATGGAGTGTCGCGCTAATGGAATTAAAACGGCCAGTCTTGTCCTTTCGTTTGTAGAATCCGTCGAAGTCCGACGTGATATTATTCGCTCTTATACGAATTGAAGTTTATTCACATGCTCCTATGTGGATGTATTGTACGAAGGTCGCCACAGTATTTATGAAGAGATGGAACGCAAGTATTGATGTTGAAGATTATATTTTGATGAATCTGTTTTCCCAGGAGCTATCAAATCTATATTTTTATCTCCATACTTTGGTTATCGCTACTTGGATGTTACGGATGCCGTCATTTTCAGTATATAGGCCAGAGTATGTGACGATACGTAAAGGACAGTAGGAGACGCATTGTTATGCATGTATTAATAAGATGCCAAGTATATGAATTGAGGAATTGTCTGAAGCAAATAAATATGTTTATAATTGTGGACCCAAAACCATGCGTTTAGAGTAAATGTATACTCATCATCTTCTTGACCACCCAAACCATTCGATAACACAGCACGATGGCTCATACATCATCAGTCTTCCAAAATATATATATATATAAACAACGCAACAGCCATGTCATAGAGACGAACACCAAAATAGAATGGCAATTTCAGACTTTATTTAGCAATAAATTGTTCAAGTAAAACACATAAAAAAACAAACGAATGTAGTGATGGATTTCAACACCAGTATACAGAATGCTGAGATGCCGGAAGACTAGCTACATAGTTACCTACGGCCACTTCCAAAACCTGGTAAAGACCCCACACTGCTTAACGGCTATCGAATCATCACATTGCAGAATGTCTACGGCAAATTACTTGAGAAGATAGTGGCGAGACAATTAATGAACCACCTTGAAAATGCACACATCCTCCCTGATATCCTGTTCAATTATAGACCAATAAAAGTATCATGGGGTAACGCTGGAACATTTGCGTACGATGTATATGAGGGTTTCCATGGTAAACAAGAAACGGTGACTGTGGCAATTGACCTGGAGGATGCTTACAACAGTGTTGACTTTGCAACCTTGATGGACTGTGTAAAGGAATGTGGTGTAAACCCATGGCTAACAAGGTTGGATAGCAACTGCATTAACTGAGAGAGCAGTTGCATCTTGCTTGGGAACATTGACATCATAACCAATGCACATTTGCCCAGGATTACCCCAGGGTTCTCAATTATCACCGGTGCTGTTTAACATCTACACAGCAAAAATAGCTGCAATCCAACCAACAGGTTTGGGATGAAAATTGACATTTGCCGATGACTCGCTCATTTACAGGACTGGTTCAGATAGAAATAAAATAGTTAAAAGCATACATGATACACTTCAAGCAGTTTCTAAATGGTGCAACGAAACCAGCTCCAAAGCAATCCCACCAAAGCCTGTGTGCTTTGGTGCTCTTTGAATAATTCCATATTTGAAGCAGATCTTACAGACATTACTCTCAGTGGACAGAAAATTGACAGGCAGAACAAGTTGAAATACATTGGAGTAACATTCAATTCTGGGCTATCATATAAGCACCATGATGATCACATCATACAGACGTGAAGAGAGGTCTGGCAGCCCTAAAAACAATGGCTGCAGCTCACCTGTAGCAGAGACTACTGTTTTTCCTGTATCATCAGCTGGTCTTGTCTGTAGTCGAGTATGACCTGGGAATAGTCACACTGTCAATGTCACAATGTAAACGACTGGATCGCATTCAAAACGAAGGGATGCATATAGTCTAGGGCTGCGCGCGAAATACCCCTATTGTGATGATGCGTCACATGCTTGGATTGCTGTCAATTAGATCCAGATATACGATGGCCCAGGTAAAAGCGTATATGCGTGTAACCACAGACAAAAGGCATCCCCTGCATCGGAACATAGCTCATATTAAAGGAGAGAGAATATAGAGAGGCGGGTGTCATGGATGGCGCAGGCAAAGGAGACTATTAGATAGGTGACCCCAGTTGAAAATATATTCAAGGGAGAAGAGTGGAGTAAGTCAGATGAGAGCTGGATGAACTACCAGCAAGTAATCATCAGCCTTGGAAGAGAATGTACAACTTGGGCCAATGGGAGAGCAGAGCTAGAAATTGATTAGCTTATAAATGATAATGCTGGTGATGATGATGCCATTGTTTACACTGATGGGTCTGTAATTTGTGGCAATAAATCAGGGTGCGGCTACTCTGCTAGAGTAAAGGGCAGAACCGTCGCTGAACATAGCGGGGCTTACATGATAACAACCTCCAGCACGAGAATGGAGGTAGAGGCGACTACTGCTGCCTTTAGATAGCTGTCTGAGACTTTATTAACAAAGGCAGTTATTGTATCAGACTCATACTCCATGCTCCGAAGGGTACAAAATGGCTGGCTTCGACATGAATGGAAAATCTACATAGAAGCATGGAATCTTCAAGAACTGATATCGATCTACTGCCCTGGTCATGGCGGGGTACGTGGCAATGACAGAGCTGACAGACTAGCTTCAAGAACACCCGTAAAAGGTGCATTGACCATGGAGAAGGAAGAAATACTGAGGGCAATTCATGTTCGTCTATTAGAAAATGACACTGAAATCAATGAATCAACAAGGCTAAGACTGCTGGAATTTGGCATCAAACGTAAGACCAGCAGGGATGGACGTATGAGAGGATGCATCCACCGTGTATACAACCAGTGCGCAACACGAACAATTATCATTTATACCGACATTTGCTGAGGGAGACTGAGCACCTATGTGTTTGCCCGGAGTGCAATGACGTCGATTCTGATTAACATTAACATTAACATTAACATTAACATTAACATGAAAAAAACTTTTCTGTAGAAGCGCTAATGTTCTATTTATAATTTCCACAGTGCCAAAACTCCAAAAAATATCTGGCATGTATTTGTTTCCGAACTGGACAAACAAACTGAAGGCTGTATTTAAACGGTTTTCACCTGAAAGTGTCAAATAACTGTTTAAATTGCTTGCAACAATGATGTGAACATCAAAGACCGAGTTTCCATCCTAAAGGATAACAATACATAACTACAAACACAAAGACATTAAACAAATAGAAACAAATACAATAACAGAATTTGGTCATGTAGACTTTGTTCCGGCAAAGACGCATTAGGTGGCTTTTATATCACCTGAAGGTAAACATAATGAAGATGCAGTTTCTATAGGGTAGATCAAAAAAGGTTTTATCGATTGTTTTCTCACGCTGAGACCTAAACATATATTTAACTGAGATATACGATACATTTAACGGTCTTTTGAACTACTGCTGTCGTCTACACGTGTTGTTCGTGGGGTTTCCTGGTGAGAAAAGGACATAAAAGGATTAGTGCGTTCTCGTGCATGTCCACAGAGGTATACCGATATGAGGTTATAGTGTCGATTGGCTGAGTGTTTATTTCTACAGGTGCAGAAGGTGACAAACAAGCTACGTGACCTACTGGTGTGATTTAAAATGTTTCCGATAAGTTACGGGACCTACTAACGTGAACTTAAATGTGTCAAATAAGTTACGGGACCAATTGATGTGAACTAAAATGTGTTAAATAAGTTACGGGACCTACTGATGTGAACTCAAAGGTGCCAAGAAGTTACAGTGCCTACTGATGTAAACTAAAAGGTGACAAATAATTTACGGAACCTACTAATGTGGACTGAATATGTCAAATAAAATCTGTATCCTATTGATGTGAACTAAAAGGCGTCAAATTAGCTACCGGACCTACTGATGTGAACTAAAGTTATGAAATAAGTACAGGACCTACTTATATGAACTAAACGGTGTCAAAAAAGATACACGGCACACTTATATCAACAAAAAGGTATCAAATACGTTAAGGGGCCTATTGATGTGAACTAAAAGGTGCCAAATACGCTGCGTGATCTACTGATTAATTAAAAGGTGTCATATAAGCCACACGAGTTACTGATATCAACATAAAAGTAGCAGATAAGATACGAGACCTACTGTTGTGAGCTCACGTGAGTCGGGAAAGCTATGATTGTGACCTAAAAATTGTTAAACAAGCCACACAAGCTACTGAATGATCCAGAAGATGTCAAAGACGTACTGAACACATCACGTGATCTAAAAGGTGCATAATAACCCACAGAACCTCCCACCTTCGCAGTCAATATTCCAATGTTGATTTTTTAAACGTGCATCGAAGCGAGTAAAAGAGCAGAAGTGTTAACAAACAATGCATGTGTCAATCGTTCTAGATCAATTGTGCTCAATTCATCCGGGTGGTTGGGTAAAAGGTGTTCTAGCTGTCTTTGTCCTGGCATTTTGACGCAATATATGTAGAGGGCTATTACAGTCATGTGACCCTGCAGGGTACTTAAAGTGTGTTTAGGCTTCCTGTGTCTGGTTACACTACCTTTTGCAATAAATAAATAAGTATATGGATTGAACAGGAAGAAACCACTCGAACAAATTTACGACGTAACGACCAGACAGCCAGCTAGCGGTATTTCACATAAATTTACTTCCTAATGGCTAATACAAAAGTGATTTCCACCCCCCCACCCCCAATTAAAAAAAGGACAGAGATAACAGCCCAGGGGTCAAAATGTAATAAAAATTTGCACAATATACCTCACTTACAGCGGAGAGATCAAACCTCTTGCCAGGTTCCGACGTGATGTCGAATCTCGGAAATAAGTGCAAAAACAAACGAAACCATGTGATATTTTAAGCAGCAGAAATAGAGTAGTTAGGGGAAGGCATCCAATTTTTTTTCGAGGGGAAACAACTAAACTATTTAAAAACTATAAAATTAAATATAATATTTTTGTCACTTATTTAATTTTTTCAATTTATTATATAAAGTTATTTAATGCGAACCTGATTCATTTAATTTTATTAGTTCCTTTTTTATGTGCTTAAAACTGTTTTTTTGTTTTCTATTTTTACATTAAACAAACTGTTAATAACATAAAGTTTATTCACATGCTAAAGTAGTGAACACTTATATGCTCTGTCAATTTTGATGATAATGGTCTAACACGTCCAATTGCAATCGCAGATGTGTACAATAACCTGTTTCGTAGTATTTCTGTCCCCTTTTAATTCTGAGATGTAACGGGGGTGCTTGTAGTTTGACTAAGTGTTTGTAGACTGCATTTGTTTTCTGGTGAATTGGGCTGTCGTGTCCGTGGATGGCTTGTATGCATGACTTGTAAAAAGATGGTAGTGGGCCGAAATGGTGCGGCATTGAGTTGTTTAGTGGTCTCAGTCTGGTGAGTCTGAGCCCCATGTAATAGTGTGCTAGCATGTGTTGCTCTGGATGTTTGATGATGCTCCCTACGTGTTTGATTCTAAGTGCTTGGATCTTTGTCTGTATGTCCTTGAGTGCAATCCCTCCCTGTTTCTTTTCTTGTATGAGTGTCTTATGTTTTATGCTGTAGATTGTGTGACTAAAAATAAATCTTCTGATCTGTTTGTTTATGTCTGTAATAGTCTGTTTCGGGGAGTCAAAAACTGTGGCTACGTATAGTAATTTGGGAATGACATAAGTGTTTACAATCGTGCTTCGTCCAAAAATTGTTGTGGTTTTGAATTTGTATCTATGTAGCATGTCTGTCATTTGTGTTGCTACGTTCTGCCATGTGTCTTTGTGTGTGCGGCTTGGATGTGAAGAAAAGGTGATGCCGTATATTTTGATGTTGTTTGTTGGTACAAGCCCAAATGGAAAGTCTGTTTTGTTTTTCCATTTGCCTATGCCCATTATTGTTGATTTCTGTACGTTGACTTTAGCTCCGCTACCTTTACTAAAGTCTGTGAATGTGTTTAGAATGTTTGTAATAGACCTGTCGTTTGGTGGGAAAACGGTGGTGTCGTCTGCATAAGCAATCAACTTCTGCTCGCCTGTCCCTGGTATAAAGGTGCCCTTAATAGAGCTGTCCTTTCTAATTTTTTCCAGCATGAGTTCTAGTGCTAGAACGTAGAGTAGGGGGGAGAGACTACACCCCTGCCTGACGGATCGCGTTAGCCTGAAAGTGTTGATAAAGGTGTGATTCACCAAAACCTTGCTTTCGGGCTTCGCATAAAGGATTTCAATCCATTTCCTAAAATTTTCACCTATATTGCAATGCAGTAATGTTTTGTGAAGGTATGAGTGTGATATTCGATCAAAAGCTTTCTCTTGATCGAGAGATAGGATTGACGACTGACAATCCTTCTCGTGTGTGTAGGTGATTATGTCTCTGATGAAATGTGTGGGCTGGTGAATGTTTCTGTTTTGAACGCTGCACTGCTAGTCTTCGTGTATGAGGGTTGTCATGAAAGGTTTTAGTTTTTTTTGTTAGCGGTTTTGTTAAAATTTTGTAGTCTATGTTTAAGAGAGATATAGGTCTGTAGTTTTTAAGGAGTGTTTTGTCTGAGTTGTCTTTAGGTATGAGAGTGATGTATGACATGTTCAAGCTTGGCGGGAGTTCTTTGTTCTCAAAAGCTTCTGTGTATACTTTTAATAGAAGGGGGCCTAAGATGGGAGAAAAGTGTTGATAAAATTCTGCTGTGAGTCCGTCTGGCCCTGGGGATTTGTCTTTTTGCATAGTGTTTATTGCGAGTGTTATGTCTGTAAGTGTCAGCTCGGCATCTAGACCTTGCTTGTCGTCATCTGATAGTTTCTTTGTAAAGTGCATAAATGTGTCTTGAATGCGTGACTGGACGTTTTCTTGTGTGTACAGGTTTCTGTAGTAATCTTCAAAAGCCTGTACTATGTTTTGTGTTTCTGTCTGTGTGGTTCCGTCTAGATCTACTATTTGCCCTATCTGTCTGCAGCGTTGTATATATTTTTCTATTGCCATGCATTGTTTACTGGGCGTTTCTTGCATGATTGTGTTCAGTTTTGTCCGTAGTAGGGCGCCCTGAAACCTATGGTTCTTGTGTTGTTGTAGGTGGTCTTCTAATGTGAGGATGTTGGCTGAATTTCTGTCTGTTTGTTTTGTAAGCTGTATCGCATCCTCTACTAGTTTCTCTTGCTTTATCCTATCTTTGTGTATCCTAGCTGACATTAACTGCGTTCGTTCACGTATTGTATTTTTTAGTATTTCCCAGTGGTGTTGTATGTTTTCTGTTGGACATCAGTTGCGTATGTAAGGATGAGTTAAGTCATATGTTCCGTGTATGTCTTGTTTTGGAGTAAAGTGTTCTTGAATTTCCAGTGTGGAGAGCGTTTGAAATGTGTGCTTGCCTGAGTAGAACTAATGGCAGTGAGTATTGCTTTGTGGTCTGTAAACTTTAGAGTTTCTGGTAAGTGTCTGGCCTGAATTATGTGGTGTGTTGATGGTATATAGATTCTGTCTAATCTTGAGGCTCTGTTGAGTGTTTTGTTTGCGTTTGTGTGTGTGGTGTCCGTGCTTTGGGGATGTGCATGTCTGTATGCGTCTGTTAGGCAGTAGGTGTCTATTATGGTCTGTAATATGTCTAGTTGGTGCGTGTCTTCTCTATTGGTTTTCCTTATCTGTGCTCTAACCTCACCACCTACCAGATCCATATCTGTTAAAACACAGTTAAAATCACCGCCTAATATAATGTTGTGTCCTCTGTATAAGTGTGTGAGTAAGTTATCTAGGCTATCGTAAAATTGCGGCTGATGACTGTAGTTTGCTGGGGCGTGTATGTTAACTATCGTGTATGTGTGGTTCTTGTTTCCTACGTGAACTATGGCTATTTTACCCTCGGTGTCCCTGTTTTTCCTAAGTATTTCCCACCTGTCCGATGTTTGTAGTATAGCTGTTCCTGAACCAGTGTTGTGAATGGCTAAGCTAAAACAAGAATGCCTTAGTCCTAACTGGGTTGTGATCTGTGATGCGTGCTCGTCTGTGTGTATGTTGGTTTCTTGTAGAAGTATAAAATCTGGTTTGTGTTTATGTATGAGTGGTGGGATGTGTTGTAGTTTGGCGCGGGCGCCACTTATATTTATACTCAAAAATACCATATTCGACGCCATTTTTAAAAAAGGACTAAACATACATTAAGGTAGCATTATAAGTATAAAGCATTACAGTTTAAAAAACATACCGGTTGTGGAATTATAATTTACATGTTAGGGTGTTGTCTTGGTCATCGCCCTCCTGTGCATTCAATAGGTCGATTACAAGTTTGGCCGGTGACAGGATGTGTGGTGCGTTTGCTGATAGAAAGGTTTTTCTGGTAATGTCCTTTGTCGTGTGTGTCCAGGTGGACGGTGGTGTTATATTTTTGGTTAATGGTGTTGCTGGATTTTGACTGGGTGTCGCTCTTGTTGGTATCTCTGTTGTTGGTTTTTTTGTCTCCTGGCTTGTGGTTTCTTCATCTTCATCTGTGTTAGGGCTACTGGGGGCAGAGTGATGCCTTTGTCTCTTCTTGTCCCTGCGAGTGCGGACAAGCGTGAAGTCATGCTCTGCTTGTTGGCACCTTGCCGCTTGAGTCTTCTTGTTTTTCTCCGGCACTGCTGCATCTTTTCTTGGTAGCTGTGGCCACGGTGTGGTTCTTACTGCTGCCTCTTTTGCTGGGGGCCTTGGCTGTTGATGGTTTGCGGGATTTCTTGCTGCTTTCTGTGGGCAGCGATTTGCCCAATGAGTGTCCTCGCCACAGTGAGGGCACACCATTCGTCGTCCCTGTATGGTTATCAGAAGTTTATGAGGCTCAGGACTGTCCCCTTCGATTTTCAGTTCGACGTAGTGGGGTACTTCTCCCGATGGACGATACAGCACCGAGTTTAGCAAAAAAAATTTTTTTTTTTTTTTTTTCCTCGCATGAGTTCGCATATTTTTTCCTCGCATGAGGTCGCATTATTCCCGCCCCAAACCCGGCTCTGGTCAAGACCACATGTCCCAACACTAGAGGACCCAGTGACAAAATGTGCCACCAAGTGATCCTCTGTGTTCTCACACAAGGGACCTAATGACACATGAATGTCACTGTACCGGTCCCTGTGTCTAGACACATGATCCTAGCCAAAAGCCGGATATTAGGCCGTTGGGTTTGCTAGGAGCATTATAAATGCTCAAGCATAATTTTTTTTTTTTTTCCTCGCTTGAGGTCGCATATTTTTTCCTCGCATGAGGTCGCATTATCCCCGCCCAAACCCGGCCCTGATCTAGACCACATGTCCCAACACAAGAAGACCCAATGACAACATGTGTCACCGTAGTGATCCTCTGTGTTCTCACACATTTTTTTTTTTTTTTTTTTTTTTCCTCGCTTGAGGTCGCATATTTTTTCCTCGCATGAGGTCGCATTGTCCCCGCCCCAAACCCGGCTCTGGTCAAGACCACATGTCCCAACACACGAAGACCCAATGACACCATGTGTCATTGTAGTGGTCTTCTATGTTCTCACACAAAGGACCTCATGACATAAATGTCACTACTGATCCCTGCGTCTAAACACATGATCCTAGCCAAAAGCCGGATATTAGGCCGTTGGGTTTGCTAGGAGCATTATAAATGCTCAAGCATAAACTCGTCTGTTAGGGTCGAAAAGGCAGAGAGAAGAATGATATGGAAAGTGACAGAGCATATAAGTATTCACTGCTTTAGCATGTGCATAAACTCCGTGTTATTACAAGTTTGTTTACTCTAAACATAGAAAACAAAAGAACGTTTTAACAATTTCAAAAACTGCTAAAACAAATAAATGAAAATTTTATGCCTTAAATAACTTTACATAACGACATGACAAACTTAAATAAATAATGAAAATATGTTATTTAATTTTGTCATTTTTAAATTGTTACGTTGTTTCCCTTTGAATACAAAATTGGATGCCTTCCCCTAACTTATTTATTCTTGCTGCTTAAAATATCAGTAAATAAATATTAGACAAACATAAAGGTATGTTTTCAGGCACTCGTAAGAAATAAAGAAGTAGAAATCTAGACAAAAGAAAAACAACAGACGTGAGTGGCGAACCCAGGACCTTCCGTTCGACAACCCCTCCTAGCTAAGCAAGCGAATCACACTATCCTCCCTGCCATCTAAGCATCACCAAAAAAAGATGCTTCGATGACGGGTCATTAGTGCGACCCGCAACACATAATACCGGATGTTTACTATGGGCAGTCCAGCCTATTGACGGCGCAATCACTTCTGTTGTTCCCCTATTATAAAGTACAGGTCAGTCCACACAAGACAAAGACCTTAATATGTGTCTAGTAAATGATAGAAGACTAAGAACAGTACGTACAGGCAGAGGGTATGTTTTGGTATTGTATAAACATTTATAACACGTAAGGAACGGAAACCCGAGGCCTGTAAACAGTAAATCCATATTAGAAAAATGTTAATATTAGAAAAGACCTTACAGAAATTCTGGTCCTTAAATCGACGAATGAATAGAAACAATATAAGCCAACCCATACCTAATATTCTGAGCTCCACGGGAATGAGTCTGTAGACCGTTGAAGATAAACGACGTGCATTACTCAGTCGGTATATCACTCAGACGGATAAAGGTGATAAAGCTGCCCGTCAAGAGATTAAGAATCGTGTGCTGGAAAATGGATTCAGAGGCCAGATATATTTCGACCTCATATCTGACGAAGACGTTATGTATACGTTAAAAAGAATTAGAAACACTGCTCTGGGTCCTGATGGTGTACAGTATCAACACATCAAAGAGCTTGAAGACAGAGGCATTATGCATGTGGTGATGGATTTCAATACCGGTATACAGAATGCTGAGGTGCCGGAAGACTGGCTAGATAGTTACCGGCGGCCAATTCCTAAACCTAGTAAAGACTCCATACTGCTTAGCAGCTATCGAATCATCACATTGCAGAATGTCTAAGGCAAATTTTTTGCGACGATAGTGGCGAGACAATTAATAAAGAACCTTGAAAATGCACACATCCTCCCTGACTTCCTGGGCAGTTATAGACCAATAAAAGTAACATGGGGTAACGCTGGAACATTTGCGATCTTGCACTAAATGCGCGAATCTGATTGGACGCTTGTTGCGCACATATTCTTTTGTATGGAATTATGCGATGCACGGATTACTGTAGGTAGGAACGTAGGAAACAGTATGACTATTTGATATGAAAAGAATTGCTCTCTCGGTCAAAGTTAGACTACCCATGATTAATTTATACTTTTGTTGTATGGGTGATCTCTCTTGAATATCGATCTAGCGTATGAATGCTAGGTCTATGTCATTTCTCATTTGTTATGGCCAGAAAACAAATTGGTCTTGCTTATAATGTTTATGGCCTGGATATATGTGTATTCCGTGTCTAGTTAAGAAGATTCGGTCTTATATCGTATATTTCTGTATTTTTATGTCGGCCTATTTCTCGGTCTGACGCTAAGGGGTGAATAGGCTTTTCTACGCATGCGTCGAGGGTATCGACGAAACCTGCCTGATGTCATGGCGGGATGTTTGAGGGCTGGTCCTTTAGGGATGTTGAAAAGTGATCTCTGTGAATGATTTTTAGGAAGGAGATAGTGTCTCTGCAAGATCATATGGTCAGAGATTCTCCTAATGTTCTATATTGTGTTTATTCCTAAATCAAGGTAATACCAGACCCTTTGTTTTGATGAACTCTGTTTTGCTAGGCCTAGATGGCAAGCTTATCTTCGTACAGCTAGGATTGTTTGAATGCGGATGAAGATGACAGGTTATCCAACAGCTCTAAGGTATTTTCATGAAGCAACCTTATAAATTTCAGAACTGTATGGGAACCCAGTGAGAACATTTATGTTCAGATTTTGAATTAATTTCGGCTCATCATTTATCCTCCGGGGTGAGTGAAACTCAAGGAGGTAGCCATTTTGAATTCCCGTTACCACAACGGATCATTGTCAAGAGAACAGAAAACAACTCTTATTATCGGACGATGATGCAGAGATCTTCCTATTATGGAAAACCCACTACTGTGGTTGAATATGGTTGCTATGAACTTTCGATGAATGTACAACTTAAGAAAACTTAGCCAAGAAAAGGTTCGATCAGTGAACCATTATTGATTTTTACATATTCATTTTCACTGACGTGTTCAGTCAGCTGAAGTATGAGGCGATAGCCCACCAGTACAGTGAATGCTTGACTTATATCGCCCATTGTATTTATATGCTACATGAAATATGTCTGATGTTGCCACCTACTATTCAAATACCTAATGATTTGCTGTGTCAACATGTACCTATGACTGTATCAGTGCTGTCGGAATGTGTGTCACCTTATTAAACATATGAAATGGTCAACAGCAGTTCAAACATCATTGACTTGCAGACGAGTGTATGAATGTACTATTACTAAGTTGTCAACTTCACCGAACATTCCATAATTCGCGTAACTGACACTTTACACCTTCATTCTATGTCAACATGACCTGTAGATTCAACGCTGTGTAAGGTTGGGAAGTTGACCAGTATAACCACATAACTTACCTTGGTCAGTAACGTCCAGTGATAAGCATCAAACAGTAACGACATCTTCAGGGGAAGAGAAAAATATATTTCTTCAGTGGTAGGCCAGATTCCTGGGTCCAACCTGCACAGTATACATCTTGAGAAGTCAACTATTGTTACCAGACCATTCCTGACGCCATATACGACACGTAAACACTGATGTGCAAGTTTACAGTACAACTATACAGCCGATGTCAGCATGACCAGTCCTATCGAGCGATGGCAGTAATTAGGTCAGCGTTTTGTTGACATTCTTACACAGGTCAGCGCTTGGTGACATTTTGTAGTACAGACATTTTCTATGTCAAGCAGATATTACTACACAGCTGAATACTTTGAAAGCCATAAACTGTTTTGTTGTTGCAGTTGCCTTCAACGGTGGATCTTCATTCATTGTTATATATATTGTGTGGAACTTTAATATACTTTAGGCCAGAAATTATTATCTATTAAAGTGGCAGTCAATTATGATAGAAACTGTTCCATAAGTCTGGATAACTAAGCCTTATTTGCAACACATTTCATTATATAATGTATGCATTTATGTTTTATATGTATTTATGTTTATATGTTATGTGTTGTGTATTAAATTAGTTTATGTTCTGCGGGCCTGGTTGGGAGGTGACTAGTATAAGATATACAGAGTAATATTGGTCTTATATTAGCGTTCTGTAGGGAGCAATTTTCGTAATTGAAAATTTGCTTGCAACATCTGTTGCTATTTTCTGTTAGCTGTGACGATATGTGCAGTTTCGTTTTCGTTATTTTTCGCTTTCTTTAGTTTTGTTTTGATTTTTTGTATATTTGTAGGTCTACCCTTTTCTATCTTTCATTTCTATACACCAATATGTTTATACACGGTAGCGTTATTTGTCTTGTTGATTCTATTGCAGTTATCATCACAGATTCTGTGATCATTTTCATTGATTTCTCTATTTGACTTAGTGGATTTCTGCAATTGTTTTCATATTGTCTTTTATGCTTGTCCATTGTTAATGTCTTTGGTTGACATATAATATGAGGTATATTTGAGTACACGTATGTTATAGTATAGACCAGTACTTTATTATTATTACTGTTGTACAAGGAAGTATACAAGACCTTTATAAGGCTTGTCTCCTACAGAGATTGGGATAGTGAGCTGGTTAAACAAGTATTAAGAACTTGTGACTATATTACTTTGAAATATATATTACATTATTATTGTTTCAGGTAATTAGTATCTTTGTCAGACATCATGTCTACATTGGAATACTTTATTGAGTTAGGGAAATCCCTAGGCAAGACTGGTGATAAGTTAGAGGAGTATGCTACCAGTCAATATGAAAAAACACAAAATTGGAAATTGAGAAACTGAAAGCTGAGACTGAGCAAAAGAACTTGCAGATGCAGGTGGAGGAAAGAAGATTCCAGATGGAAGAAAAAAGATTAGAAAGAGAAGCTGAAGCTGAACAAAATAGATTAGACAGAGAAGCTGAACAAAAGAGATTAGACAGAGCAGCTGAGGCTGAACAAAAGAGATTAGGCAGAGAAGCCGAGGAGAGTAAGGCAAAAAGTGAACATGAGGAAAAACTATGTGCATTTGAATTAGAAAAATTGAGATTGACAAATATGAGTAATGTTAATCAGTCAAATGGTAACAGTGGTAAACCCTTTACTTATAAGGTCAAGGTACCAGCGTTCAATCCTTCCAGTGACGATATTACATTCTGGCTGGATCGTTTTGAACGCTCTTGTCGAGCTCATAATGTGGATAAATCACAATATGCTAACCAATTATCAGAAAATTTGAAAGGTGATTCTCTGACTAGTTTACGTTTGGTTGAAGAGGCTGACAAGGATAATTATGAAATTATTAGAGCAGCTTTACTGAAAAAATATCAGTTAACTGAGGAAGGTTACCGTATTTTGTTTAAGAAAATGGTACCTGAATCAGGGGTAGAATTCTCAGAATTCATTGCAAGGACACGTCTTACATTTAATCGTTGGATTGAGTTGTCCTTAACAGAAAAGACATGTGAAGCCCTTATGGACTTGTTGCTCAGGGACAAAATAATATCAAGTGTTAATAAACCATTCCTGGAATTCCTACATGAGCGTAAACCCAAGACACTAAAAGACATGCAAGAATATTGTGACCAATACGTCACTGCACACCCTGACGTAACTCTTAGCAACACTAAGATTAAAGAGAGTATGCCAGTTGCATCAGCAACACCATACAACCCTAATTATTCACACAAATTTCAGGGACAACAAAACAAGTTTGGGAAAAAAGGTAACCATAATAGTTATCAAAACCAAGGAAACTAATCATTTTAGGGTTCTTCTGCTAAGAACTGGAGACAAGCTGACAGCCCTCGATACAGAGGTGGTCATAATTATAGAAATTTCCGCAGAGGAAGTCATTATAGGAACTATCCAAGTTATCCATCATGGAGACAACAAGACCATAATTATAGAGATACTCATTATAATGAATATGATAATGGTAACCATGAGAATTATGACTCAAACCCAAATAGGGGTTACAATAGAGGGAATAATAATGATTACAGAGGCAATAATAATCGAGGTAGATCCCAGTACAAAAAACATAAATCACATTATCAGGCAAACTCTGCACAGCAAGAGTCACATGAAGCCTATAATCAGACTAATGATAATAAGGACTCTAATAATGTGGGATGTTCTGCTTTTGATTTTGGTAGAGCATCTCAGTGTTCCCAATGCAGAACATTATTTGAACCAACTACGGTGTCCACTTTAAGTTGTGGCCATCCTTTTCCCGCTCTTCCTGCGTCAGTCGCGCATGATGGAAGAGGTTCTCTTGTCTTACATAGAGGTTTAGTAAATGACAATCCAGTCTCAGTTCTTTTTGATT
Source organism: Oreohelix idahoensis (assembly GCA_024509875.1). NCBI lineage: Eukaryota > Metazoa > Mollusca > Gastropoda > Stylommatophora > Oreohelicidae > Oreohelix > Oreohelix idahoensis. Next base: position 52,636 of record JAMPIV010001390.1, on the reverse strand, counting down.
CTGGATGCACCACAATTGGTGTTAGGCAGTCGCTTGTAGATCCTTCTCGTGCCACTGGAAAAGGAGTCAAATGTGTAACATTTGGCGGCACATTAGAGAAATACTCTACTGCTATCATTAGGATTGCTACTCCTTTCTTTACAGGAGATGTACACGCATGTCTTCTGCCGAACCCGATCGCTGATCTTATCATCGGTCGTATTCACGGAGTCAAAGAATGCACTCCGCAACAAATTTCCGTTTGGGAAAAACAAAATATGCAAACTGCTAATGCTGTAGTCACTAGAGCTCAACCTCTTAATATGCCTCAAACTTCATCTACTGAAGATAATGAAGTGCATAACCAAGACGATCCCTTGGTAATTTCTCGTGACTCATTTATTAAACAGCAAGAAGATGATCCGACTCTAAAGAAATTCTTCACTCTTGCAACAAAAGGTGATCCGAATAAAGATACAAAGCGTAAATCTTGGATTACATTGAAGAATGGCGTACTTGTACGTATGGTGCAAGACTCCGCTAAGTCAAGTCATTCTCAGATTCTTGTTCCCAAGAATTTGAGAGTTAAAATTTTGCAGCACGCTCACGACTCTCAGTGTGCTGGACATATGGGTTTTTCCCGTACTAAATCTAGAGTTCTTGCGTCTTTCTTTTGGCCTTTTGTGAACAAGGACATACAAATTTATTGTCGTTCTTGCAAGGTATGTCAAGAAGTGAAATCCAAAGGTCCACGCCATGCTGCACCTATTCAGGCTGCAGACATTCCTATTCGACCATTTCAGAAAATGGCGATAGACATCATTGGTCCATTTAAGATCAAATCTGCTAGAGGACATCAGTTTATCTTAACGTGTGTGGACATGTGCACACGTTGGCCAGAGGCTATTCCTCTGAAGAGCATTACTACTGCTGACATTGCAGATGCCCTTTAGCTTATATTTTCTCGTCTGGGATTCCCCGGAGAAATATTATCAGACCATGGCACCCAACTAATATCGGATACCATGTCTCAAGTGATGTCGACTCTGCAGATAGAGAGATCTTTGAGTAGTATATATCATCCTATGTCCGATGGGAAGGTTGAACGGTTAAATAGAACACTTAAGAACTTACTACGGAAGATAACTGAGGATCATCCTCAAGATTAGGACAGGGTTTTACCCGCGGCCCTCTTCGCTTACAGAGAGGTCCCCAATGAACATACAGGATTTTCCCTTTGAACTTGTCTTTGGCGCGCGACCGCGCGGCCCTATGTCTTTGCTTCATGATCTCATAACCGCTGATAATATTACCGATGACACAAAATCTTCTTACTGTCATCGCGCTGAGACAAAAGATTATCGAAGCATGCAAATTGGCAACTTCTTCTGAATTTGCTAAACAGAAAGCAAGGCAATTTGCCAATAAGAAAACAATCTTACGACAACTTTGTCCCGGTGACAAAGCATTTGTTTTACTACCTTGTAGGGAAAACAGACTTCTTATTTCTTGGAAAGCTCCGTATGATATAATCTCGAAAATTTCCGATGTTGACTATATTGTCGATATTGATGGAAAGCATAAAACATTCCACATCAATATGCTTACGGAATTCCATGAACGTCCGGATTATTTACAGCCTATTTTCCAGGCAACGGACGATTCATCAGTCCAACATGGTCATTACTCATCACTGTCCGTAATACAGGATGAGGAAACAAGTTTTTCGCATGTTAATCTTCCACATCCGATGATTCCACTTCATTCTAGTGAATCATGGAAAAACGTTACTGTTTCTCCTGATTTATCTCTAGGAGAACAACGACAAGTTTCGGCTAAGTTACAAACATTTCAGGATGTCATTACTGACATCCCTGGATAAACCCATGTCATTGAACATGACATTATTCTAACTGACCATAATCCTATTAGGGTCAGACCTTATTCTATCCTATACATTTTCAAACACAGGTTGAGAAGGAGTTGGATGAGATGATAGATTTAAAAATAATTGAACCATCCACTTCTGCATATTCTTCGCCGATGGTTATTGTTCGAAAAATAGACAATAACATACGTCTTTGCGTTGACTATCGCAAATTGAATCAAGTTACGAAGTTTGATGCTGAACCTATGCCTTTACTAGAAGAGCTACTTACTAGGCTTTCTAAATCTCATTTTTTCACTAAACTTGATTTGTCTATGGGATATTGGCAATTTCCTTTATCCGAACACGCCAAACCATTCACTGCTTTTTCGACACGTAGGGGTCTGTTCCAATGGAATTTCATGCCTTTCGGCCTTATGAACGCCCCAGCGACATTCGTACGCATGATGCGTCGGATCTTATCTCATCGCGCAGATGTCATTGCATATCTTGATGACATCTGTCTTTTCAGTGACACTTGGGAAGATCACTATTTAGGGTTAAATGAACTATTGTCTACCTTACGCGAGCATAACTTGACAGCGAAACCATCTAAAGCCTGTATTGGTTTTAGCGAAATCGCTTTCTTAGGTCACCGTGTCGGTCATGGTTTCCTAAAGACAGAGGACCATAATACAAGTAAAATACTTAACATTTCTATTCCTAGGACTAAAAAGCAAGTGCGAAGTCTCTTAGGTCTCATACAATTTTATGGAAGAATCATTCCGAATCTTTCTTCGATCATGGCACCTTTTTCTTCCTTGTTAAAGAAAGGGTCTCCTAATATAGTCCGTTGGACTCAAGAATGTCAATCCTCTTTGGATAAGATCAAAACTATGTTTTCTACTGCACCTATTTTAGTGTTACCTACTAAAGATAAGACATTTGTTCTTCGTAGTGACGCTTCATCCACAGGGATTGGAGCGGCACTAATGCAAGAGTACTCTGGAACTCTGCATCATGTGATGTATATTTCTCGAAAACTAAATGCCGCAGAGAAGAATTACTCGGTCCTAGACCGTGAATTATTGGCTATGGTTTGGTCAATTCTTAAACTTCAAAGATTTCTTCTTGGCGCGCATTTCATTGTGGAAACTGACCAGAAAGCTCTTACAGCTATTCAAAGTAAAAATCTGAAGAGCGCGAGATCAACACGATAGAACTTAAGATATCTAATATGAAATTATTGGATAAACTATTGTATAAATTGTGGCATTGCCAGTAGTGTAGTAGGCGTTGGTGACACCTCTCTGGAGATATTTATACTTAGAGAAATACTTTCTCTGAGATCTTGAGATATATTCTCACTTGTCGTTTCATATGACGATGTAGCCTCACATTAGGCGTTATATTTGTTTGGAATGCTTATCATCTGTGCATTGTTATTCGTGCGTTGTTAAATGTATTATATGTATTTTTTTAAAATAAATGTTCCATTTTTTTCCCGGGGGGTGTGGTAATCTGTTGCGCACATATTCTTTTGTATGGAATTATGCGACGCACGGATTACTGTAGGTAGGAACGTAGGAAACGGTATGACTATTTGATATGAAAAGAATTGCTCTCTCGGTCAAAGTTAGACTACCCATGATTAATTTATACTTTTGTTGTATGGGTGATCTCTCTTGAATATCGATCTAGCGTATGAATGCTAGGTCTACGTCATTTCTCATTTGTTATGGCCAGAAAACAAATTGGTCTTGCTTATAATGTTTATGGCCTGGACATATATGTATTCCGTGTTTAGTTAAGAAGATTCGGTCTTATATCGTATATTTCTGTATTTTTATGTCGGCCTATTTCTCGGTCTGACGCTAAGGGGTGTTGCGTGATAAATTCTCGCAACATCGTTTTATTTCAATATCTGTTTTATAACGCAAGGGCAACAACTGCTTGTAATTTATAGTCACTTTTCTCGGTAAGCATTTGTCTTCTCGCGTTGGTATCGAATGCAGTTAACTTTTGAGCTGTGGTCATTTTTGCGCTGGACTGCGCATGACTTGTCTTGTTGTTTGTCGATCGGTTTCCGCCCACGACTAGTGGAGTGAGCGATTTGGAATGGCGAAAGAGATGCCTCGTTGAAGAGGGGATCTCCGCTATTTTTTGTTCTGTCAGGGATGTGTAGTCCTCTTATGGATATTTCGTTTATTCGGGATAATACCTCTAGTGTATTTGCACATGCCGGGAGGCGTGATATTTCTGTGTATTTCATGAAAGCAAGGTAAATTGACTTTTTCATTAACTCTATCGATTTTGGGTCGTGAGCGATTTCGATTCATAGCCTGTCTCCGAAAGTCGTCGTCACGAGATGTTCTTTTCCAGCTCACATGTCGCTGCATTGTACTGCATCGGTTGATGCATGTACCAAGGACCATTACTTGCTACTTTGTTAAATGAACTAGGTTTAGAAAACCTTTATTATCTAGAGGATATTTTTGAGGACATTATTTATACTTCGGCAGACGTGTCTGTCTCGCTGAAGTCAAACTAAGAAGAGTGAACTGATCTCATACATCTGGTTATCTCCTGGCTGTTATAGAAAAGGATGGAGTTTTCCACCTGACTACATTTACAGCACTATGAAATATAACATGCATCTGACTCATCATTGTAATGCTGTCTACCGTCTATTGCTGTATTGAATGTTGCTGTGATAATGACTGTTTGATGTGCCTACACATTTGCGTAACCATTTTGTCACTGTGGCGTCCACAATAAATAATGAAGAAAAACGTCAACGGCTGTTTCAAGACTCATTGACTTTATACGTCGTGAGTTTACTGACGTCCTATGTGGATTGCCCTGTTATTGTTGTATGAACATTGTTTTGACTGAACACATCTACACACTACACAAAACCAGACATGCGGATACCATCCATCATCATATGGCATCACGCATCATTTGGTGGCCATAAGCTGGTTTGATTCTGGTACTAGCAAACACGGGGTCCCTTACCCACTTCATTTTCAACAAGAATTCATCAGCATCCTTCAAGAAATTAACATTCTTCAATACAGTCAACATCTTCAAAATTTTCAAAGTACTCGGCGTTGCCCGGTAAAAGTCAAAATTTCAACTTTTTGACGGAAACAAGAATTTGACAGTACCCGGCGTTGTTACATGTTGCCGGATAACTCGGACTGCTGTTATCTTTTACGCAAGTCAAGCAAGTTGCTGCTGTCAAGGTTCCAGTGCTGTCGTTTTTTGAGAAGGTCAAGTGCCGGTTGAAGCGGGTTGTTTTCTGAAGAAGGCCAAGTACCGATTTCCATCAACTTACTTTTGGATTAGAAGGTCAAGTGCCGAAACAACTCAACACACAGTATGTCAGAAGCTCTTGTACCATCGTGTTAGCAGTGGAAGCAGTTCAGATGTGCCATCATCGTTGGAGCTTCGCTCTTTAGGACGTTGATTGACATCCGTTTTTCTGCTGTTCTACGATTGGAAGCCTATAAGTTAAGTGGCCTGTTTGTATGTAAACTGTGCCCTTATACTTCTGCTGAGTCTTCTGTGTATCATCTCATTCTATATGTTATATGTCTATATGTTATTTGTATATTTATATGTTTATATTTCAGCGGGTTCTCGGTTGGGTGGTGTCTCCGTTAGATTATGCCACGTCATAGAGGTCGTCTATTGTGAGCGTTTTCTGTAAGGTTTGCAAATTTCCGATACTGGAATTTGCTAAGCGACTTCTGTTGCTATTTATGTTAGCTGTGATGACATGTTTTAATATTGTTTTCGTTATTATTTCACATTCTTTAGTTTTGTTGTGATTTGTTTGTATTTGTTAGCCTACTCTTGTCTATAATTTAGTTTCATACAACATTTTTGTTTATACACTGTGGTGTCATGTATTTTGTTTAATTATATCGCAGATATCGTCACATTTTTTGTGATATTTCATTAATTTCTGCTTTATTTTTAGTTGATTTCTGCGAAAGTTTTTGTATTGTTGCTGATCTTTGTTATTGTTTACATTGTTATTGTTTACATTGTTTGTATTGTTTGCATTTTCAATGTTTACATTCTGCATGTGTTTACATAGTCATTGTTTACAGTTATAGTAATTAGTTAATGGGCTATGCTAATGCACTGTTACTACTACACTGATGATAAATGAATGATGAATAGTGTCGTGCACTATTGAATGAGAAGTGCACTTATGATCAAGAATTGAGTGCTGATATTTCATATACAAGTTCTTTGATTGGAGACTTGTTTCCCACAGAGACTGGGATAATATAAGGTGATGTGAATATACAAGTGCTTAATTAAGACTTGTTACACTTAGGTTTGAAATAAATTAGTTAATTATTTCAGGTTTTGGACTCATATGTTAGACAACATGTCTACATTTGAGCACTTTATTGAGCAGGGTAAATTGCTTGGGAAGACTGGTGATAAGTTAGAAGAATTTGCAACTGCTCGATATGATAAAGCAATGGAAGCTGAACAAAAGAAACTGCAGATGGAAGCTGAACAAAAGAAACTGCAGATGCAGGTGGATGAAAAGAGATTCCAAATGGAAATGGAAAAACAAAAAAGGGAATCAGAAGCTGAGGAAAGAAAGCTACAGCTAGAGGCTGAGAATAAAAGACTTGAAAAAGAAGCTGAAAATAAAAGACTTGAAAAAGAAGCTGAAAATGAAAGACTTCAAATGCAGGCTCAAGCTGAAGAAAGGAAGTTACAAAGAGAGTCTGATGAGAGGAAAGCAAAAATGGAACATGAAGAAAAACTCTTAGCTTTAGAGTTGGAGAAATTGAAATTGACGAGCATGAGTAATGGTAATGATTCAAACAAGGGTTCATCTTCTGGGAAGGCTAATAATGATACTTTTAAGATTAAGTTACCAACATTTAGTCCTTCCAGTGATGACATAATGTTCTATCTGGACAGATTTGAACAAGCATGTACAGCTCATAACATAGACAAAGCAAAATATGTTTATCAGTTATCAGGGATACTGACAGGTAAAGCTCTAAGTATATTAAATATGGTGGATGAACCTGACAAGAACAATTATGAGGTTGTCAGGGCCGCTTTGTTAAAGAAATATCAGCTTAACGAAGACGGCTATCGTCTACAATTTAAAAACATGTTACCTGAAAATGGAGTTGAATTCTCCGAGTTTATTGCAAGAATACGCATTACTTTCTCACGATGGGTTGAACTATCTAAGACGGAAAAAACTTATGAAGGACTTATGGACTTAATACTTAGAGACAAAGTCATGTCGTCTGTCAATGAGTCTTTCCTTGCTTTCCTTCATGAACGTAAACCTAAAACAATAAAAGAAATGGAAGATTTCTGTTGCCAATACGTAACTGCGCACCCACACATAACCATGGGTAACTCTAAGGTGAAAGAAGGTTTACCAGTTGCTTCGGCAGCTCCGTATGGTCAAAACTTTGCTCGTAGATCCCAACAAAATTTTGATAGAAAGGGCAGCGGTAATTTCTGTCAAAATCATGGAAACCAATTTCATGGTGATTCTTCTTCGAAGAATTGGAGACAACCTGATAGTGGTCGTTACTATCACCCTAATAATTATAAGCATTTCAAAAGAGGATATGGTAATAGAGGTTATTCCTGCCGAAGACCTCAGAACCAAACAAATAGATGTTCGCATCAATGTGAACATGATAGTAATCGTGGAAACTGGAATTCGAACCAGTATAACAATTACAATAGAGACAATAATAACTGCAGAGATAATAATAACTCTGATAACTTCAGAGGTAATAATAGTCGGGGTAGATCTCAACACAAAAAAAAGAGATATCAGCAGGCTAATGCTGTACAACAGGAAACTGAGGGAGCCTGTAATCATGTTGTTGATAGTAAAAACTTTGACGCTGTCACTAGTTCTGCTTTTGACTTTGAGAGAGCAAACAAATGCCCCCAATGCAGTACTTTATTCGAACCAGGTACCATAACTACTTTGAGTTGTGGTCACCCACTTCCCGCTCTTCCTGCTGCTGTTGCGCATGACGGGAGGGGTTCTTTAATTCTACATAAGGGTCTTGTTAATGATACTCCGGTCTCACTACTTTTCGATTCCGGATGCACCACTATTGGTGTTAGACAATCGCTTGTAGATCCATCTTGTGCTACAGGAAGGGTTATTAAATGTGTCACATTTGGCGGCACTCTAGAAAAATATCCTACTGCTGTAATTCGCATTGCCACTCCTTTCTTTACTGGAGATGTGCATGCTTGTCTCTTACCTAATCCTATTGCGGACCTTATTATTGGTCGTATTCACGGAGTTAGGGAGTGTACCCCACAGCAGATTGCTGCTTGGGAAGATAATAACATGCAAGCTACAAATGCAGTAGTTACAAGAGCACAAGCTCTACAAACACCCGAAACTTCACTGAATAGTGATAATGAAGTTGATAGCCAAGATAGTCACTTAGTAATTACTCGTGACTCTTTCATAAAATTGCAAGAAGAAGATCCTTCTTTAAAAAAATTCTTCGTTCTTGCGAAGAAAGGTGATCCGAATCAGGATACAAATAGAAAATCTTGGATTGCAATGAGAAACGGCGTACTTGTACGTATGGTACAAGATTCGACTACGTCGGCACATTCGCAAATTCTTGTTCCCAAGAGCATGAGAGTCCAAATATTACAACATGCTCATGACTCGCAATGTGCTGGACATATGGGTTTTGCCCGTACGAAGTCGAGAGTCCTTGCGGCTTTCTTTTGGCCTTTTGTCAATAAGGACATTCGTATTTACTGCCGATCATGCAAGGTATGTCAGGAGGTCAAATCTAGAGGACCACGACATGCTGCGCCTATCCAGGCTGCTGACATTCCTATTCGGCCGTTTCAGAAAATGGCCATAGATATTATTGGCCCTTTTAAGGTCAAGTCGGCCAGAGGACATCAGTTTATCCTTACATGTGTCGATATGTGCACACGTTGGCCAGAGGCTATTCCTCTTAAGAGCATATCTACTACAGATATCGCAGATGCTCTTTGGTTGATATTTTCTCGCTTGGGGTTCCCCAGAGAAATATTGTCAGACCATGGCACTCAACTCATATCTGACACTATGTCACAGGTAATGTCTACCTTACATATTGAACGATCTCTCAGTAGTATCTACCATCCTATGTCTAATGGGTTAGTTGAGCGTCTGAATAGAACGCTCAAGACTTTGCTTGGTAAGATAACTGAAGATCATCCTCAAGATTGGGACAGGGTTTTACCCGCGGCTCTCTTTGCCTATAGAGAAGTCCCTAATGAACACACAGGATTTTCTCCCTTTGAACTTGTCTTTGGCGCGCGTCCACGCGGCCCTATGTCTTTATTACACGATCTCATCACTGCCGATGATATTAGCGATGAAACTCAATCCTCATATATGAGTATGTCATTGCTCTTAGACAAAAGATCATTGAGGCATGTAAGCTAGCAACTGCTTCATCAGAAATTGCTAAAGAGAAGGCAAGGCAGTTTGCTAACAAGAATAGATGTCTACGACAACTTTGTCCAGGTGACAAAGCATTCGTCCTACTCCCCAGTAGGGAAAATAGACTTCTTATTGCATGGAAAGGTCCGTATGCAATAGTCTCTCGGATTTCCGATGTTGACTATGTGGTCGATATTGATGGAAAGCATAAAACTTTCCACATAAACATGCTTTCGGAATTTCACGAACGTCCGGACTATTTGCTGCCTATTTTCCAGGCAACGGATGATGCTCCTGCACCTCACGGTCATTATTCATCCCTGTCTGTCATTCAGGATGAGGAAGCTACCTTCTCTGATGTCAACCTTCCCCTTCCAGTGGTTCCATTACATTCCACGGAATCTTGGAAAAACGTTTCTGTTTCTCCTAATCTTTCTGGTGACGAACATCGACGAGACTTGTCGATGTTACAAACATTTCAGGATGTTCTCACTGACATTCCTGGACACACAGATGTCATAGAACATGACATAATTCTTACCGACAATAATCCAATTAGGGTTAGGCCGTATCCTATTCCTATACACTTTCAGTCGCAAGTGGAAAAGGAATTGGATGAAATGATTCAATTAAATATAATTGAACCATCGACTTCACCATATTCTTCTTCCATGGTTATTGTCCGGAAGAAGGATAAGAACATACGAATTTGCGTTGATTATCGCAAATTGAATCAGGTCACAAAGTTCGACGCTGAACCGATGCCTTTGTTAGAAGATCTACTGATTAGACTTTCTAATTCTAGATTCTTCACTAAACTTGACTTGTCTAAAGGTTATTGGCAAGTGCCTTTAGCAGAGCATGCCAAACCTCTTACTGCTTTTTCTACACCTAGGGGTCTATTTCAATGGAATGTTATGCCTTTTGGTCTCATGAACGCCCCTGCCACTTTCGTTCGCATGATGCGTCGAATTCTGTCACATCGTTCGGATGTCATCGCATACTTAGATGACATCTGTCTCTTCAGTGATACCTGGGAAGATCACTATTTAGGGTTATATGACTTACTGTCCACTCTACGTGAGAATAATTTGACAGCAAAACCTTCTAAAGCTTTTGTTGGTTTTGGTGAAATCTCTTTCCTGGGTCATCGTGTTGGTCATGGTCTCTTGAAGACAGAAGACCACAATACTTCCAAAATACTGAACATCTCTGTTCCTAAAACGAAGAAACAAGTTAGGAGTCTCTTAGGTTTAATTCAATTTTATGGGAGATTTATTCCAAATTTATCTTCGATCATGGCACCTCTCTCAACATTGTTGAAGAAAGGTTCGCCTAATCTGGTCCGTTGGTCTGAAGAATGCCAATCTTCACTAGACCAAATCAAGAATATATTTTTCTTCTCCTCCCATCTTAAGATTACCTACTCTTGATAGGACTTTTGTTCTTCGGAGTGATGCTTCATCCACTGGGATTGGAGCAGCACTGATGCAAGAATATGCAAATACTCTGCATCCTGTTATGTACATTTCTAGAAAACTAAATGCGGCAGAGAGGAACTACTCGGTTTTAGACCGTGAGTTGTTAGCGATGGTTTGGTCAATTCTAAAGCTACAAAGATTCCTCCTGGGCGCACATTTCATTCTAGAGACTGATCAGAAAGCTCTTACAGCTATTCAGACTAAGAATTTGAAGAGTTCGAGATCCACTCGATATGCTATAGCTCTTCAACCTTTTCACTTCACGGTACGAGCTATCCGTGGTGCGGATAATGTGATGGCTGACATTTTGTCTAGATGCCCACATGACTCCAACTAATACTTCTGTCCTATATTTCTATATATTACAGAGTCATAACACACCTATATTTCTACAATAGATTAGCACATCTGTACTTACTTTATATGTACACACTATCGTGCTTTGTTGTCATCTTCTTCTGTTCGTTTTTTTAGATGATAGAGGAGGACTGAGTAGTTAATATAAGGGCCGTTAGTTTACTAAACAGCCACAATTATTAATAATGTATTGTACCTTATGAAGCATATTAGTTATTAATTAGCATTATATTGCTTGTACTTTCTCAGAATGTCATTGTTGAGCTGAGGACTTACCTTACGAGTTCTAGATTGTGTACTTACCCTCGGAATACCAGAGCATATGTCCTGGATCGTCATGTAGTTTAACTTTACTATGTACTTATGTCATTACATGTCAAAGAATGTACTATTTAAATTTTCCTATCAGATTTGTACATCCATTTTTAAAGACAATATTAGAGTATGCTGTTTAATGATGATTATAGTAACTTGCATACGTATATTGTGTTTACATGCTAACGTGATGTGTGTTGGTGACACCTCCCCGATGTGAATATTTTTTGAGACATATTTATTTTTCTGTTGAGGTATATCCTCACCAGACACTCTATAATTAGCCTATTGTTTGGCAATTTAGTTAATTATCAGCGCATAATTCGTGCGTTTTGAGCCGCTTATCGCTTGCTCTTTGATATTGAAAAAAAAAATATGTTCCACATTTTTTTTTTTTTATCGGGAGGAGGTGGTGATATGTTGCGTGATAAATTCTCGCAACATCGTTTTATTTCAATATCTGTTTTATAACGCAAGGGCAACAACTGCTTGTAATTTATAGTCACTTTTCTCGGTAAGCATTTGTCTTCTCGCGTTGGTATCGAATGCAGTTAACTTTTGAGCTGTGGTCATTTTTGCGCTGGACTGCGCATGACTTGTCTTGTTGTTTGTCGATCGGTTTCCGCCCACCACTAGTGGGAGTGAGCGATTTGGAATGGCGAAAGAGATGCCTCGTTGAAGAGGGGATCTCCGCTATTTTTTGTTCTGTCAGGGATGTGTAGTCCTCTTATGGATATTTCGTTTATTCGAGATAATACCTCTAGTGTTTTGCCACATGTCGGGAGGCGTGATATTTCTGTGTATTTCATGAAAGCAAGGTAAATTGACTTTTTCATTAACTCTATCGATTTTGGGTCGTGAGCGATTTCGATTCATAGCCTGTCTCCGAAAGTCGTCGTCACGAGATGTTTTTTCCCAGCTCACATGTCGCTGCATTGTACTGCATCGGTTGATGCATGTACCAAGGACCATTACTTGCTACTTTGTTAAATGAACTAGGTTTAGAAAACCTTTATTATCTAGAGGATATTTTTGAGGACATTATTTATACTTCGGCAGACGTGTCTGTCTTGCTGAAGTCAAACTAAGGAGAGTGAACTGATCTCATACATCTGGTTATCTCCTGGCTGTTATAGAAAAGGATGGAGTTTTCCACCTGACTACATTTACAGCACTATGAAATATAACATGCATCTGACTCATCATTGTAATGCTGTCTACCGTCTATTGCTGTATTGAATGTTGCTGTGATAATGACTGTTTGATGTGCCTACACATTTGCGTAACCATTTTGTCACTGTGGCGTCCACAATAAATAATGAAGAAAAACGTCAACGGCTGTTTCAAGACTCATTGACTTTATACGTCGTGAGTTTACTGACGTCCTATGTGGATTGCCCTGTTATTGTTGTATGAACATTGTTTTGACTGAACACATCTACACACTACACAAAACCAGACATGCGGATATGTTTGAATGCGGATGAAGATGACATGTTATCCAACAGCTCTAAGGTATTTTCATGAAGCAACCTTATAGATTTCAGAACTGTATGGAAACCCAGTGAGAACATTTATGTTCAGATTTTGAATTAATTTCGGCTCATCATTTATCCTCCGAGGTGAGTGAAACTCAAGGAGGTAGCCATTTTGAATTCCCGTTACCACAACGGATCATTGTCAAGAGAACAGAAAACAACTCTTATTATCGGACGATGATGCAGAGATCTTCCTATTATGGAAAACCCACTACTGTGGTTGAACATGGTTGCTATGAACTTTCGATGAATGTACAACTTAAGAAAACTTAGCCAAGAAAAGGTTCGATCAGTGAACCATTATTGATGTTTACATAAACCATTTTCACTGACGCGTTCAGTCAGCTGAAGTATGAGGCGATAGCCCACCAGTACAGTGAATGCTTGACTTATATCGCCCATTGTATTTATATGCTACATGAAATATGTCTGATGTTGCCACCTACTATTCAAATACCTAATGATTTGCTGTGTCAACATGTACCTATGACTGTATCCGTGCTGTCGGAATGTGTGTCACCTTATTAAACATATGAAATGGTCAACAGCAGTTCAAACATCATTGACTTGCAGACGAGTGTATGAATGTACTATTACTAAGTTGTCAACTTCACCGAACATTCCATAATTCGCGTAACTGACACTTTACACCTTCACTCTATGTCAACATGACCTGTAGATTCAACGCTGTGTAAGGTTGGGAAGTTGACCAGTATAACCACATAACTTACCTTGGTCAGTAACGTCCAGTGATAAGCATCAAACAGTAACGACATCTTCAGGGGAAGAGAAAAATATATTTCTTCAACGCTATTTCTGCTATTCCAAGGTACCTTGTTTACATTGCTCCGACAGTCCTTATCTTGTATATAATGCCGCTTTATATGCTAGCTTTAATCGAGATGCAAAGTATGAACATTCTATTATATGACACCTTTTAATTAATCAGTAGGTCACGCAGCTAATTTTACACCTTTTAGTTCACATCAATAGGTCCCTTAGCTTATTTGACATCTTTTAGTTGATATCAGTAGGTCCTGCACCTATTTCATACCTTTAGTTCACATCAATAGGTCCGGTAGCTAATTTGACGCCTTTTAGCTCGCACCAGTAAGTCCCGTAGCTTATATGACACCTACTATATTAGAGATCACAGTGTCTTTTATATTTGGAAATGCACCATAATATAACCGACAGACAGTGTGTCTAAGTTAAACGGAACGCACTTCGCTAAAACAAAGCAAATCTCCAAAATATTGTTTAAAATATTTGACACCTTTAGACATCAGTAGATTCTCTAGCTTATTTGACACCTTCAATTCACGTCAGTAGGTCCCGTAGCTTATTTGACACCTTCAGTTCACGTCAGTAGGTCCCGTAGCTTATTTGACACCTTCAGTTTACGGCAGTAGGTCCCGTAGCTTATTTGACCCCTTTTAGTTCACATTGATAGGTGCCAGACTTATTTGTTATATTCAGTCCACATCAGTAGGTTCCGTAAATTTTTTGACACTATTTAGTTCACATCAGTAGGTCCTGTAACTTACTGACACCTTTGAGTTCACATCGGTAGGTCCGGTAACTTATTTAACACATTTTAGTTCACATCAGTTGGTCCCGCAACCTATTTGACACATTTTAGTTCACGTCTGTAAGTCCCGTAACTTATCGGTCACATTTTAGTTCACACCAGTAGGTCACGTAGCTAGTTTGTCACCTTCTGCACCTGTAGAAATAATCGCTCAGCCAATCTACGCTATAACCTCATATCGGTATACCTCTGTGGACATGCCCGAGAACACACTAATCCTTTTCTCACCAGGAAACCCCACGAACAACACGTGTAGACGACAGCAGTAATTCAAAAGACTGTTAAATGTATTGTATATCTCTGTTAAATATAATTTAGGTCTCAGCGTGAGAAAACAATCGATAAAACCTTTTTTGATCTACCCAATAGAAACCCCATCTTCATTATGTTTACCTTCAGGTGATACAAAAGCCACCTAATGCGTCTTTGCCGGAACAAAGTCTACATGACCGAATTCTGTTATTGTATTTGTTTCTATTTGTTTAATGTCTTTGTGTTTGTAGTTATGTATTGTTATCCTTTAGGATGGAAACTCGGTCGTTGATGTGCACATCATTGTTGCAAGCAATTTAAACAGCCATTTTAATACAGCCTTCAGTTTGTTAGTCCAGTTCGGAAAGAAATACATGCCAGATATTTTTTGGAGTTTTGGCACTGTGGAAATTATAAATAGAACAATAGCGCTTCTACGGAAAAGTTTTCTTTATGTTAATGTTAATGTTAATCAGAATCGACGTCATTGCACTCCGGGCAAACCCATGGGTGCTCAGTCTCCTTCAGCAAATGTCGGTATGAATGCTAATTGTTCCTGTATGGCACTGGTTGTATACACCTCTCATACGTCCATCCCTGCTGGTCTTACGTTTGATGCCAAATTCCAGCAGTCTTAGCCTTGTTGATTCATTGATTTCAGTGTCATTTTCTAATAGACGAACATGAATTGCCCTCAGTATTTCTTCCTTCTCCATGGCCAATGCACCTTTTACAGGTGTTTTTGAAGCTAGTCTGTAAGCTCTGTCATTGCCACGTACACCGGCATGACCAGGACAGTAGATCCATATCAGTTCTTGAAGATTCGATGCTTCTTTAGAGATTTTCCAATCATGTCGAAGCTAGCCATTTTGGACCCTTCGAAGCATGGATTGTGAGTCCAATACAATAACTGCCTTTGTTAATAACGTCTCAGCCATACTTAAGGCAGCAGTAACTGCTTTTCAACCATTCTCATGCTGGAGGTTGTTATCATGCAAGCCCAGCTATGTTCAGCGACGGTTCTGCCATTTACTCTAGCAGAGTAGCTCCACCCTGATTTATTGCCACAGATTACAGACCCATCAGCTTACACAATGGCATCATCATCACCAGCATTATCATTTCTAAGCTAATCAATTTCTAGCTCTGCTCTGCCACTGGCCCGAGTTCTACATTCTCTACGAAGGCTGATGATTACTTGCTGGTAGTTTATCCAGCTCTCATCTGTCGTAAATTTATTTTGAGAGAAAAGAGTCTTAGAAATAGTGGTCCGGTTTAGAGTGAAAATGATGATGGAAAGCTCAGTGATAGAAAATGTAGAGATTAAATAGTTGCTTCACAGCGTGCTGGAGGAGAGTAAAGACAGACTTATTTACGACAATTCGTCTCTCTCAATCTTCTCTTCCACTCTCCTGGTCAAACAATTATTTGCCAGTTTTCCAGACACACCTCTGCGCGTACACCGATTTGGTGTTTTCAAACACACAGACGACGTAGATACAAACTATATTAAACGAATAGGGGAAAAGTTGGGCTTTGGGTTTCTCCAACACAGAACTAAATGAGTTTATGTGATTTTATTCACCTTAAACATCAATTACTAACAAATATCAGGTATTACATAAATTATCATAAGTACACAAATGCAAATAACAAGTTTGGGAGGGGTGAAGAAGATTGGTATCGACTAAGCCCTTCCCGCTTATTAGACAAAGATAAACCCAGTCCAGAGATAGATAAAATCAGGAACACGGGTACGTTAACCTAACAGTGAAGTTAATTGCTCTGAAAGAGGTGTTACAAAGTTAGGTATAGGTGATAGAAAAAACCTGTTCTTCCCAGCTGTTCTTATCTTTACTAAACAAATGGAAAGGAGGGGGTTTTTAAACAGAGTTAACCAATTATCAACTCCCCCTTAAAGGAACAATGCAGGGAATACAGAAAAATTATATTACTAGGCAAGAAAGTTAACAACAGGGTTACAAAAGAAAAAGATTAAATTTCCTGTCATTCATACACACGCGTGAGGATCCACACTCATATACTCACACACTTACCAAATGCAACCTCAGACGATCCATAAAATATATATAAAAACAGCAAGTATTCTCTTGACATGTGAACTGTCTAGTCCTTCGATGTCCCGCCCCAGATGTTTGCGAGGTTTTGCTGGTAACAAATATTCTCACTTATCGCAAGACTTGAAGACTAAGAGTTCTTGTGTTTTTATTATATAAAAAAGGAGTCTATGGGATGGCACTGACACAGTTCGGCACAGGGGTGAAAATGAAGTGGTCTCTTTTAATCTTCCGCTATGGTAAAATTCCTTCAATGCGGGATGATAGTAACTGCCGGAAAGTTTTATTAAATCCAATTGAGGAAAAACTAGGCTCAGTCACAGTCAGGAAAATATGTACTCTCTCACAGTAAATATAATATCGCTACTGGCGATGATTACCTTCCAGTTTATCTTACAGGTTTGTAATGATAATTTGATGATTGTTCTTTAGAATGTTCTTGGGTGGGCTTTATTTCATTTAATTCTGACAGCTAGGTCGCAAGGACCGCCACAAGATTATATTTAAAAAAATGTTTCTTCAATACGACTGGAAGTTTATAAGATGATTTCTTTATTTTTTTAGCTGGTAACAGCAGGTTACGATCACTCTGTGTGAAAGAAAAAAGACATGTAACATACCGAAAAATCAAGCGCGATAAATTTCCCGTTAAGCCTATAATACACTCGAGTATTTAATTATGTATTTAATAAACACTGCGCGAATTCTAGTGGTTAAAAACACACATCTATAAAACTAGGACTTAACTGAATTTATTAATTATAAATTCCTTCGCGACTTTAAAAGTTAATTTAAGCATCTATTATCTTTTGAAATAATAT
This sequence comes from Oreohelix idahoensis, assembly GCA_024509875.1. NCBI lineage: Eukaryota > Metazoa > Mollusca > Gastropoda > Stylommatophora > Oreohelicidae > Oreohelix > Oreohelix idahoensis. Next base: position 34,871 of record JAMPIV010001390.1, on the reverse strand, counting down.
AATAGATAGATCATTATATTTACAACTGGAACTATTGAGATGGTTTAATTTAATAGATTTAAATTAACACAAAATCCATTGAAATAGAATGACTGAACTAGACCACTGATCACTTTACACAATATATTACCGCTTTGCACAGAATAGAAATCACTGCAAATATATATATAAAATCCCGGGGAAAATCTATAACAAGATTTCAATAAAGCTAGTGCTTCTGTAAAGGTCTGGCCAGCGAGTGATAACGTGTCTAGTCTTCAGGGTCTATTTAGCTAAAATGGAATGTAAGTTGAGTGGGACATGATAAATTTGACAGCTTTGTTCATCCCAGGAACTTTGGGGGATCTGACCGCCAAATCAAGGAAAGAAACCGCCCCCCTGGTCTTCGTATCTCCGCTCGCTGCTGCCCGTTTCGGCTTTCCCCGTTCGCTCGGTTCTGCGGTTGACACCGTGACGCGAAAATAGCGGCAAGCAACTGCGTCTCGTATCAGGGACCACTACTGTCTTTGAAAGCGCCGATAGTCTCCCCTGAAATCTCTCAGTCTGTCTCTTTGATCGTGGTCGCACTATCTGTTTGATTCTGGCGATGCCCCCCACTGGCCAAGTTAATGAAAATAACTGCCTATGATTGTTTAAGAGATGTTAGTGGGCGTGATTTAATCTCTCCTTAAATCAATGCGGTGACCAGAATGAACGATAGGTAAACTTTCCGCATATCAATCATCAAACGTGTTTGCCCTCTGTGTGGAACAGTTGCATAGCTAATGAATCCACGTGAAAGAAGTCCCGTTTTACAAGAATTACAACAAAGTTCAGGGTCAGCCGAGTTCGTCCATCACAATCGTCCCCTCTTTTGAGACGTGAAAACGTGTTTTCATGTTTGATTTATGACGATGAAGCTGCCCTGATCTGTAACTTTTGGATGATTGGTATCTTCACCTTCCTCCTCTTCCTCTGTAGTCCAGTTTCTACTCAGGAAATCAGCCCCGACATTTTGTCTTCCCGGAATATATTCCACTTTGAAAGAATAAATGCTTAAAAGGAGGGCCCAACGCATGATCCTAGCGTTAAATTCTTTATTGGCACCAAGAAATGCTAACGGAGCGTGGTCTGTTTGCACCGTGAAAGATGTACCATAAAGAAACTCATGATGGCGTCTGATACCGTCAATCAGAGCAAGACATTCCCTTTCAACTACGTTGTAGTTCCGTTCCGCTTTATTTAATTTCCGACTGCCATAGGCAACTGGAAATAGCATGTTCAGGTCACTGTCATCGGCTTGAAGCAGTGTTGACCCGATGCCCTGACCTGACGCGTCGACTCTCAGTACAAAAGGTTTCTTGAGGTCAGGCAACCTTAAAATGGGGTATGCAGACAACTGTCCTTTCAAAGTGCTATACGCGTGTTCGCACTTTTGATCCCATATGACCTTATCAGGACAACCTTTCTTTGTGAGGTCAGTCAGAGGTGCCGTCAGTCCGTTGAAGTTCTGGATGTACTTCTGATAGTATGCACATAGCGATATGAAGGAACGTACGTCTTTCTTCGATCGGGTTCTTTTTGCTGCCACTATTTTCTCGACGTTCTTCTTAATAGGCCAACTGCATCCGTGAGAAATAGTGTGCCCCAGGAAGTCTAACTGTTCAAACCCGATGAGACATTTGCTAGGTCTGGCTGTGAGACCCGTTTCCTGTAGTCTCCTGAGGAGTATATCAACCGTAGCAATATGTTCTTCATAGGTTTCCGATGCAATTAAGATGTCATCCATGAAATTATGGATATGGGGACTTTGCAAAGGTTCTAGAAGTTTCCTCATCATCCTGGTGAACACTCCTGGTGCGTTATGCAATCCGAACAGCATCACATTAAATGTGTAATGTCCTTCACTAGTGCTGAAAGCTAACAAAGGTTTAATTTCCTCCTTGACTGGTATCTGATAATAACCTTTACTGAGGTCAATCTTGGAGAAAATCTTTGCCTTGCTAAGCTTGGTGAACAACTCAGAAACAGTTTGGAGCGGTTCGGGCTGGAATTCCGTTACAGCGTTTAGCAACCTGTAATCAATGCACAGCCGAACTTCCTTATTGGGCTTCTGCAACAGCACTACGCTCGAGCTGTAAGGAGATGTAGACTCACTGATAATTCCTGCCTGACGCAGCTTGTCTATTTCTCCGCGAAGTGCATCAGCTTTAGCGTACGGGATGGGGTAAACTCTGGTTTGAACAGGGGTCTCGTTTGTTATTTTCATCTCAAATTCAATGAGATTTGTTCGACCAGGTACCTCCGTTAAGACTGCACTGTACTGTTTTAGTAGAGCCCTGGTTTCTGTTTGTTGTTCTGGTGAGAGATTGTCGCCGAACTTGACATCTTTAAAGGATTCTGTGGGTTGCAGTGGATACTCCATGCAACCATCATCTTCCTCGTCTTCCGTTGCTATGGCGACAGCCAGGAGATGCTCGGAGGATGGCACCGGTCTTTCCAAATATTTCTTTAGCAGATTTATGTGGAAGACCTTCTCCTTTCCTTTGATGGAGATCTTGTAGTTGGTACGTGAGATCTTTTTAAGGACGGTAAACGGTCCTTGCCATCCGATGCGAAGTGTATTGCTTCCGGTTGAAAGTAGCAATAGGACTTTCTCCCCTGGTTGTAGTTCTCTCTCTTTTGCAGCTTTGTTGTATGTTTTAGTAATTTTAGCGCGGGCTTTCTTAAGGTTGGTAGTAGCTAGATCCCATCCTAGCTTTAGCCTTTCCTTAAGCTCAGATACATACTTGCTTGCAGAGACGACTGTCTCGTCAGCCTTCTGGTCTGTCAGGGACCGAAGTAAGGCTTCTAGTGGCCCCTTAATAGGTCTGCCAAATAAAAGTGTAGCTGGCGCAAAACCCGTAGACGCTTAGGGTACCTCTCGGTAGGCGAATAAGGCAGCCGATATATATTGGTCCCAGTCTTCCGGTTTCTCCTGACCCAGCTTACGCAACATCATGGTGTGGGTACCGTTAAAACGTTCCACGAGCCCATTTCCGGCCGGATGGTAGGGACTTGTGTGGATATGTTTGGCCCTCAAGATCTTAAAGATCTCCTCCATTAACAGGCTACGGAATTGGGATCCATCGTCCGTCAAAACGTGTTGAGGGAATCCCAACCGTGTAAAAATGTGCACAAGGGCTTCTGCGACATGCTTGGAATTAGTGCATGGTAGCGGTACGGCTTCGGCCCACATAGTGCAAGTGTCAACTAAGGTCAGGATGAACCTGTTCCTTCTTTTCGTCTTTTCCAGAAGGACCAATAATGTCGACAGCAACCCGTTCAAATGGAGTCCCTACTATTGGCATTTGCACCATAGGTACTGGGGGTGTCAAGTGCTTGGGTGCTACCCGTTGGCACTGGGCGCAGGATTTCACATACCTGACAATGTCAGAGTTCATTCCTGGCCACCAATAGAGGTTTTTTATTCGCTGAATAGTGGCGTTTTGTCCCATATGTCCGCTAAAGGGAAGAGAGTGCCCCATTTCTAAGATTTGGTTTATGTACTGCGTCGGTACTAGGAGCTGGTTATTCCCCGTGTCCGGGTTGCCCGTTCTACGATACAATACGCCATCCTTAGAAAAGATGTCTCCGTTGTGTCTGGGGTCCTTAGCCATGGGCAGTTTTTTAAAGCAGGGCGCCAGAGTAGGGTCCTTTTGTTGCGCCTCCTTCAGTTCATTCGGCAACAAATTTGGCGCAGGCTCCCTCTCCTTCTTGGCTTGCCCTCTTGTGGTTACCGCTGCCACAATCGGCTCCTTAGGTCTCCCAATGAACACATATCTACATCCCAAGATAACTGGGTAGATAGGATCATCCATAATGGCCGCTTTAATAACCCCTCTGACAAAATCAGAGTGTATTTCTACCAATGCGATAGGAAGCGTCCTGAGTGCATCACTCCTGAAAACTCCACTAAGTTTGACGGTTTCCTCTGTCTCCTGACCGGGTTTGACTAGGTGCCCAGCGACAATACAATCAAAACTTAATCCAGTGTCAAAAAAAACAAGTAGTAGAGGTACCGTTCAAAATTACAGTTCCTCGAGTTGAGGGTCGGTCCCCCTCAGGTTGAGAATCACTGACATTGACTCTACCTTTCGAGGCAGTATGCAAACATCCAATGCGGTTTGCACCGGTTTGTTTGCCCTGATCAGACGTTCCTGGTGTAGGGGTCTTCCCTTTTCCTTGACCTTGGTGGCCGCGCTGCCACGTAGGCTTGTTGGGTTGATCAGAATTGTTGTTGGGGGGGGGGGGGGGGGGGGGAGGGGGGGGGGGGGGGGGGGGGGGGGGGGTATCGGGTTTTGTAGAATTTCGATTTTTCCCGGGGGGGGTTCTGGGTATTGTTATCTCGTTGGTTATAATGTTGAGAGGAAGTGGAAGAATAGGATGCCTGCTCTAGATTCTGTTTTCGAGATGGCTCATCGGTGGGTTTACGTTTAGTGCTGGGAAGTTCGGCCATTGCATTGCTATAGCGTTCGGCTTTATTGAGTATGTCTTCAAGCCTGACTGCCCCCTGTTCCGCCAAAAATCTACGTGTTTCATTTGACAAAGTGGATTTTATCTGCTCCACAAGAACAAGTTCGAGGAGTCCCTCATATGAAAGAGGTAGGTCAGATAATTCAATGCAATTTGTCAGATAACCCGTGAGCCGTGAAGAGAACTGGGGAAATGTTTCCGTGCTCTCTTTTCGGCTGTTTCTGAACAACTGCAGAAACTTTCGGGCAGTCATCTCAAACTGCTGTAGTAAGGCCTTCTTCAACATATCATAATCATGTTGATTCGGTCCCAGCTTTGTGTACACGTCATAAGCATTGCCTTTCAGTGACATTGACAGTTTGAGCGCCCAGCGGGTACTCTCGAACCCATAAAGATTCGCTAGTCTCTCGAATTTTTCTAGGTAGCTGTCAATTTTTTCGTTAGGGCTAGGAAAAGATTCTAAAGAAAACGACATAGCAGTTAATTGGACAGATTGAGTACTGCAGAGGTCCATTGATTGAGACTGGGGCGAAGACGTCTCTCCGTTAGTCGAAGTAGAGGCGCCCCGACTCTCTAGAGCCTTAAGCGCCAGTTGATGTTGTCTTTCCTTGTCTCTCTCTCTCTGCGAGTTTCCATCTCTGCTTCAATTTTCTTCTGTTCCAAAAGACGTTCTTCCGCTTCTTTCTTATCTGCCCTCTCCTGGGCTTCTCTTCTCTCTGTTCTTTCTTTCTCTTCCTTCCTCTCAGCTTCTGCTCTCTGTTGCTCCACCTTCCTCTCAGCTTCGGCTCTCTGTTGCTCCGCCTTCCTCTCAGCTTCGGCTCTCTGTTGCTCCGCGTCATATATTTCCAATTCCTGGTTAATAAACGCGTTTGCAGCTTCTGCATCTAATCCTGCCTCTTTCGCTTCCAGCCTCAAGATGGACCTCATCTTTATCCTCTCTGCCATTGTTAAAGAATAAGATGAAGTATGCCTAGAGAACTAGTAAGAAGCAACGCGAACGCAAGGTACTCTGAACCGCTACGAGAAAAAAACACAAGTATAAATTTACCTGTGTTACCTCCTACCTGTACTGTGCAAACTTATCGCTGCTACTATCTGGCAATTAAGGCTCTAAACGCAAGCGACTATGCCACTAAATGGTAAGTTACACTGGAAAAGAATCTACTTTTACTAACAGTAGAGAAAAATTTATATTAAAAAAATTTAAAAGGAAAAAAAAAATGTTCCCCTAAATTTTAAATCTCTGACAACAAACTCCGTCCCTAAAGTCAATTATTGAGATGAGACGTTGTTAACTTAATTTTTAAAAATCAGAACAATCCGTCTTTAGCTAAGCTCAACTCTTTTTAACTTCAAAAACCTTAGTGACTGTAAAACAATCACGCAATCCCAGCAACTCTTATAAAGAAAGAAATATAATTATCTCCGCCAGAGGATAATTAAAATAGCAAATATTTTTGTTTATCTGTACTTTCTACTGCTGTGGAGAGAAAACAACCTGTAAATATGCTGTGTGGACAACCCAAATACTTAAAGAACGTTTGTCTAGGGGTGTAATTATTTATTTATTTCCCTAATTCACAAAGACAGATCTCTCACACTCTATCTAGTTAGACCCAGACTTAGATCAGACTCAAAATATCTTTATCCCGGCTATGCGATTGCCTCAAAAGTAGCTCAAGATCCCAGAACCAGCCCACAAATATGTGTGCATCAAATGTATCTCAAAATTATCCCGGACGGCCAGCCAAATATTGTCGTAAATTTATGTTGAGAGAAAAGAGTCATAGAAATAGTGGTCCGGTTTAGAGTGAAAATGATGATGGAAAGCTCAGTGATAGAAAATGTAGAGATTAAATAGTTGCTTCACAGCGTGCTGGAGGAGAGTAAAGACAGACTTATTTACGACAATTCGTCTCTCTCAATCTTCTCTTTTCCACTCTCCTGGCCAAACAATTCTTTGCCAGTTTTTCCAGACACAACCTCTGCGCGTACACCGATTTGGTTTGTTTTCAAACACACAACAGACGACTAGATACAAACTAATTATTAAACGAATATGGGAAAAAGTTGGGCTTTGGGTATCTCCAACACAGAAAACTAAAATGAGTTTTATGTGTGATTTTGTGTGTTCACCTTAAACATCAATTACTAACAAATATTAGGTATTACATAAATTATCATAAGTACACAAATGCAAATAACAAGTTTGGGAGGGATGAAGAAGATTGGTATCGACTAAGCCCTTCCCGCTTATTAGACAAAGATAAACCCAGTCCAGAGATGTAGAATAAAATGTGAAGAACACGGGTAAGTTAAACCTAACAGTGAAGTTAAATTGCTCTGAAAGAGGTGTTACAAAGTTAGGTATAGGTGATAGAAAAAAAAAACCTGTTCTTCCCAGCTGTTCTTCCCCTTTACTAACACAAATGGAAAGGAGGGGGGTTTTAAACAGAGTTAGCCAGTGTTATCAACTCCCCCTTAAAGGAACAATGCAGGGAATACAGAAAAATTATGTTACTGGGCAAGAAAGTTAACAACAGGGTTACAAAAGAGAAGATTAAATTTCCTGTCATTCATGCACACGCGTGAGGATCCACACTCATATACTCACACACTTACCGAATGCAGCCTCAGACGATCCATAAAATATATATAAAAACAGCAAAGTATTCTGTTGAACATGTGAACTGTCTAGTACCTTTCGATGTCCCCCCGCCCCAGATGTTTGCGAGGTTTTGCTGGTAACAAATATTCTCACTTATCGCAAGACTTGAAGACTAAGAGTTCTTGTATTTTTATTATATAAAAAAAAGGAGTCTATGGGATGGCACTGACTCAGTTCGGCACAGGGGTGAAAATGAAGTGGTCTCTTTTAATCTTCCGCTATGGTAAAATTCCTTCAATGCGTGATGATAGTAACTGCCGGAAAGTTTTATTAAATCCAATTGAGGAAAAACTAGGCTCAGTCACAGTCAGGAAAATATGTACTCTCTCACAGTAAACAGTAAATATAATATCGCTACTGGCGATGATTACCTTCCAGTTTATCTTACAGGTTTGTAATGATAATTTGATGATTGTTCTTTAAAATGTTCTTGGGTGGGCTTTATTTCATTTAATTCTGACAGCTAGGTCGCATGGACCGCCACAAGATTATATTTAAAAGAAATGTTTCTTCAATATGACTGGAAGTTTATAAGATGATTTCTTTATTTATTTAGCTGGTAACAGCAGGTTACGATCACTCTGTGTGAAAGAAAAAAGACATGTAACATACCGAAAAATCAAGCGCGATAAATTTCCCGTTAAGCCTATAATACACTCGAGTATTTAATTATGTATTTAATAAACACTGCGCGAATTCTAGTGGTTAAAAACACACATCTATACAACTAGGACTTAACTGAATTTATTAATTATAAATTCCTTCGCGACTTTAAAAGTTAATTTAAGCATCTATTATCTTTTGAAATAATATAATAGATAGATCATTATATTTACAACTGGAACTATTGAGATGGTTTAATTTAATAGATTTAAATTAACACAAAATCCATTGAAATAGAATGACTGAACTAGACCACTGATCACTTTACACAATATATTACCGCTTTGCACAGAATAGAAATCACTGCAAATATATATATAAAATCCCGGGGAAAATCTATAACAAGATTTCAATAAAGCTAGTGCTTCTGTAAAGGTCTGGCCAGCGAGTGATAACGTGTCTAGTCTTCAGGGTCTATTTAGCTAAAATGGAATGTAAGTTGAGTGGAACATGATAAACTTGACAGCTCTTATCATCCCAGGAACTTTGGGGGATCTGACCGCCAAATCAAAGAAAGAAGCCGCCCCCCTGGTCTTCGTATCTCCGCTCGCTGCTGCCCGTTTCGGCTTTCCCCGTTCGCTCGGTTCTGCGGTTGACACCGAGACGCGAAAATAGCGGCAAGCAACTGCGTCTCGTATCAGGGACCACTACTGTCTTTGATAGCACCGATAGTCTCCCCTGAAATCCCTCAGTCTGTCTCTTTGATCGTGGTCTAGTGCAAACTAAATGTTACATCTATAAGTTTATTTCCTAATACAATAGCAGCGTAAATTAATTTTGCAACTGTTAAGGGAATTGTGACTTTAATACAGTTTAGTTCTGTAGAAATAGATGTGCTTTTAAATATTAACTTCACGGGGAGTTTTTTCGTGATTTATTAATTAAAGACGCAAATGCAGAAAATGGTCTAACTGTAAATGTATCGTGCGTTAGATCTTAATATGATTTTATTGCATTTCATGTTTTATCTTCTATACAGAATTGATCTTTCGACCTTGCATTTCAGCAATTAATTAATTATACACTGAGCCCTGCCAACTCAGTTTGATAACTCCAGTGACTTATGAACATATTTAAAATTTAATCTTTGTGACGATCCTGTTAGGATTCCGCTATCTGAAGTTTACAGAAATAAAGCAAACCCAAAGACTGTTTTAAAATCCCACTTCATAAAGTCGTTTTAAAGTTAAAACCTGGAAGAAAAAACTTCTGCCAGCAGCAATATTTTATTCACTGCTCTATTTGTGGAGAAGAACATAGATTTACCTGACACTGTCTGTCAAGCATATTCATTGGATTTTACCACCCCCTGAAGAAAATATACCTCAGTGCCTCGCCTGTGACAGTGCGCCTAAGTTTTACCACCAGCGGCGAATCAAAGTGACCCAACTAGTATCACCACCTGTGCCTACGACCGTGCCTTTCCTTGGAACCTTTTTTACATGAACACATAAACAGTACATTAAACTCCAACGTCCAGCGATTTCGGGACCCTCTATAACCTTGTTCACCCGCTAAATTTGGGGCTGTACACCGGAGACAAACATTTTACCTAGGTCAGATGTTTAGTGCTGTTTCTGTATAATTTCCACGGAGTGCCTGATTACGAAATCGGTAAGTGTGTGTGAGTACCTGTAAGTGGTGGCCATCCGAGCGTGCATGAATGAAAGGAGATTTATTCTGCACCTATTTTATTAGTTACCTGGAAACCTCCTTTTTTCATGTAGCCTATTCCTTGAATTAATTCGTTAAGTGGGATTTTCTTAATTTGTTCACTGTCCCCTCCTAAACATCTGTTGGGTTTTTTGTAAAGGGAAACATTTGAAAACCCTAGCTTTTTCCTCTACCCCCTTATTACTGTAACCCCCTTGTCTCAGAGTAATAAATTTACCGTTGGGTTAAATTGCCTATCTCTGATCATCACCCTCCCCTCCCCCCTCCCTCCTGTCTTTGGGACCGGGTCTTTTCTGTTAGTAAATACAAGTGGGAAAGGTGTATTGGATACTTCTCCTAAAAAAAACCCCCCCCCCCCCCCCCCCCTTGTCATTTGTGTATTTTGTAACTTTGGATTTCTTCATGTAAATTGATAATTATTTGTGACTTGTTTTTATGATAATAAAAGTATTAAACTTACTTAGCATTTTGTGTCGGCTGGCCAAATCAAACATTCCCCATATTTGTTATTGTAGTCGGTATTCATGTACGTTGAGCGTCAGAATCACCAAATCGGTGTGTGCGCCTGAGTGACTGGAACTGACAAACAATTGTTTGTTCAGAAGGGTGGTAGGAGTAGTTTTGAGAGACAAATATTGTCGTACATGAGACTGTCCTTACTCTTCCCAGCACTGGTGAATCTACTACCTCACTTTCCTAAATCCTTATTCTCACAGAGCCTTCACTATCATTCTACACTCTAAATGGACCAAATTTCATCAGAACTCTCTCAGATAAAATTACGACAATAAATGGTTAGCTCGTCCCGGATTCTGAGCCTAGTTTAAATAGAGTGTGATTGATTGTCTTTGTGAAGTAGGGTTTAATCTTAAAAAAAGTAGTTACTTCCCCATAGACAAAGCCTTTTCGTATTTTGGGCCGACCACACAATAATTATTACAGGTTTGTTCTTTCCACAGGAGCAGGAAGTTAGTGATAATAAAATATTTGTCACCTTTGTATTCTCTGGCAGAGAAAATTGAAATTTTGTTATATAATTGCTGGGATCGCGTGATTGTCTTCAGTCACAAAAGGTTTTTGAAGTTAGAAGAGCTGAGCAAAGCTAAAGACGCTTGTTCTAAATTTTTAAAAAATCTAGTTAACATCGTCTCTACTCTTTAATTGACTTCAGAAGGGCGGAGTTCTGTTAGTGGAGAATTAAAATTTCAGGAAAAATTGTTTTTTCCTTTTAAATTGTTTTACATAAATTTTTCTCTACTTTTAGTAAAAGTCAATTTTTTCCAGTGTAACTTACCATTTTAGTGGCATTAGTCGCTTGCGTTTAGAGCCTTAATTGCCAGAAAACAGCAGCGATAAGTTTGTACATTACAGAGTAGGAGGTAACTCGAGAATTTTGTTTACTTTGGTTTTTCTCGTAGCGGTTCCAAGTTTCTTCCCCTTCTCGTTTCTTCTGACTATTCTCTAGTCTTAGAAGCATCCAGTTCGTTGGCATGGCAGAGAGAATTACGATAAGATCCATTTTGAGACAGGAGGCGAAGGACTCAAGATTAGAAGGAGAAGCCGCGAACCTGTTTGTCAACAGGGAACTTGAAAGGTATGACGCGGAGCAAGAGAGAGCAAAGAGGAAAGAAGCACAGGATAGAGCAGAGAAGAAAGAAGCGGAAGAGAGGGCCGAAGCTAGGAAGAAAGAAGCGGACGATCGTCAATTGAAGCAGAAGAAAATTGAGGCAGAGATAGAAGCTCGCAGGGAAAGAGAGACAGGGAAAGACAGCACGAACTGGCGCTTAAGGTTTTAGAGAGTCGGGGCGCCTCTACTTCGAATAACGGAGAGCCGTCTTCGCCTCAGTCTCAGTCAATGGATCTCTCTAGCACCCAATCTGCCCAACTAACGCGATGTCTTTTGCTTTAGAATCTTTTCCTAGCCCTAACGAAAAAATTGACAGCTATCTAGAAAAATTCGAGAGGCTCGCAAATCTGTATGGGTTAGAGAGTTCCCGTTGGGCACTTAAACTCTCAACTGCGTTGAAAGGTACTGCGTATGATGTGTACACAAAGCTGGGACCGAACCAACATGATTACGACATGCTGAAGAAGGCCTTGCTAGAGCGGTTTAAGATGACCGCCCGAAAATTTATGCAAATGGTCAGAAACAGCCGGAAAGAGAGCACGGAAACTTTTCCGCTCTTCTCTTCACGTCTCACGGGTTATATGACAAATTGCATAGAATTATCTGAATTACCTCTTTCATATGAGGGACTTCTAGAAATTGTTCTAGTTGAACAGATAAAATCCACTTTGTCGAATGACACCCGTAGATTTTTGGCTGAAAAGGGGGCAGTCAGGCTTGAGGAAATCCTCAATAAGGCCGAACGCTACAGCAATGCAATGGCCGAACTTCCCAGCACTAAACGTAAACCCACAGATGAGCCATCTCGAAAACAAAATCTAGAGCAGTCATCCTATTCTTCCAATCCTTCTCAACATTATAACCAACGAGATAATAATAACCAGAGACCTCCCCAGGAAAAATCGAAATTCTACAAAACCCGATACCGCCCCAATAATACTTCTGATCAACCCACCAAGCCTACGTGGCAGCGCGGCCACCAAGGTCAAGGAAAAGGGAAGACCCCTACACCAGGAACGTCTGATCAGGGCAAACAAACCGGTCTTAACCGCATCGGATGTTTGCATACAGCCTCGAAAGGTAGAGTCAATGTCAGTGATTCTCAACCTGAGGGGGGCCGACCCTCAACGCGAGGAACGGTACTTTTAAATGGTACCTCTACTACTTGTCTTTTTGACACTGGACTAAGCTTTTGTTGTATTGTCGCTAGGCACCAGGTCAGGAGACAGAGGAAACCGTCAAACTTAGTGGAGTTTTCAAGAGTGATGCACCCAGGACGCTTCCTATCGCACTGGTAGAAATACACTCTGATTTTGTCAGATGAGTTATTAAAGCGGCCATTCTGGATGATCCTATCTACCCAGTTATCCTGGGATGTAGATATGTTTTTATTGAGAGACCAAAGGAGCGGATTGTGGCAGCGGTAACCACAAGAGGGCAAACCAAGAAGGAGAGAGAGCCTGCGCCAAATTTGTTGACGAATGAACTGAAGGAGGCGCAACAAAAGGACCCTACTCTAGAGCTCTGCTTTAGAAAACTGCCCATGGCTAAGGACCCCATACACAACGGAGACATTTTTTCTAAGGATGGCGTATTGTATCGTAGAACGGGCAACCCGGACACGGGGAATAACCAGCTCCTAGTACCGACGCAGTACAGAAGCAAGATCTTAGAACTGGGGCACTCTCTTCCCTTTAGCGGACATATGGGACAAAACGCCACTATTCAGCGAATAAAAACCCACTATTGGTGGCCAGGAATGAACTTTGACATTATCAGGTATGTGAAATCCTGCGCCCAGTGCCAACGGATGGCACGCAAGCATCGGACACCCTTTATTCCCATGGGTGATGCACCAGTAGTGGGGACCCCATTTCAACAGGTTGTAGTCGACATCATTGGACCCCTAGAAAGGACCAAAACAAGGAACAGGTTCATCCTGACCTTAGTCGACACTTGCACTTTGTGGGCCGAAGCTATACCGCTAACATGCACGAATTCCAAGCATGTCGCAGAAGCCCTCGTGCAGATATTTACAAGGTTGGGTTTCCCTCAAAACGTTTTGACCGACAATAAATCCCCATACCGTAGCCTGTTGATGGAAGAGATTGTAACAATCCTGAGGAACCAGCAGATCTACGCAAGCCCTTATAATCCGGCCGGAAGTTAGTTAGTAAAACGAGTCAACGGAACCCTCACCAGGATGTTACGTAAGCTAGGTCAGGAGAAACCGGAAGACTGGGACCTATATATATATCGGCTGCCTTATTCGCATACCGAGAGGTACCCAAAGCGTCTACGGGATTCCCGCCTGCTACACTTTTATTTGGCAGACCTATTAAGGGGCCACTAGAAGCCTTACTTCGGTCCCTGACAGACCAAAAGGCTGACGAGACAGTCGTCTCTGCAAGCAAATTTGTATCTGAGCTCAAGGAAAGGTTAAAGCTAGGATGGGATCTAGCTACGACCAACCTTACGAAAGCCCGAACTAAACATGCAAAAAGATACAACAAAGCTGCAAAAGAGAGAGAACTACAAACAGGGGAGAAAGTTTTGTTGCTACTTCCAACCGGAAGCAATAAACTTCGCATCGGATGCAAGGGCCGTTTACCGTCCTTAAAAAGATCTCACGTACTAATTACAAGATCTCCATTAAAGGAAAGGAGAAGGTCTTCCACATAAATCTGCTTAAGAAATATCTGGAAAGACCAGTGCCATCCTCCGAGCATCTCCTGGCTGTCGCCATAGCAACGGAAGACGAGGAAGATGATGATGGTTGCATGGAGTATCCACTGCAACCCACAGAATCCTTTAAAGATGTTAAGTTCGGCGACAATCTCTCAGTAGAACAACAAACAGAAACCAGGGCGCTACTAAAGCAGTACAGTGCAGTCTTAACGGACGTACCTGGTCGAACAAATCTCATCGAATTTGACATGAAATTAACAAACGAGACACCTGTTCGAACCAGAGTGTACCCCATTCCGTACGCCAAAGGTGATGCACTTCACGTAGAAATAGACAAGCTTCGTCAGGCAGGAATTATCAGCGAGTCTACATCTCCTTACAGTTCGAGTGTAGTGCTGTTGCAGAAGCCCAATAAGGAAGTTCGGCTGTGTATTGATTATCGGTTGCTAAACGCTGTAACGGAATTCCAGCCCGAACCGCTCCAAACTGTTTCTGAGTTGTTCACCAAGCTCAGCAAGGCAACAATTTTCTCCGAGATTGACCTCAGTAAAGGTTAATATCAAATACCAGTCAAGGAGGAAGTTAAACCTTTGCTAGCTTTCAGCACTAGTGAAGGACATTACACATTTAATGTGATGCCGTTCGGATTACATAACGCACCAGGAGTGTTTACCAGGATGATGAGAAAGCTTTTAGAACCCTTGCAAAGTCCCCACATCCATAACTTCATGGATGACATTTTAATTGCATCGGAAACCTACGAAGAACATATTGCTATGGTTGCTGTGCTCCTCAGGAGACTACAGGAAACTGGTCTCACAGCCAGACCTAGCAAATGTCTCATCGGGTTTGAGTATCTTGACTTCCTGGGGCATACTATTTCCCACGGTTGTAGTTGGCCTATTCAGAAGAACGTGGAGAAAATAGCTGCAGCTAAAAGGCCCCGAACGAAGAAAGACGTGCGTTCCCTCCTATCACTATGTGCATATTATCAGAAATACATCGAGAACTTCAATGGACTGACAGCACCTCTGACTGACATCACCAAGAAAGGTTGTCCTGATAAGGTCATGTGGGATCAAAAGTGCGAACACGCGTACAGCACTTTAAAAGGACAGCTGTCTGCATGCCCCATCCTAAGGTTACCTGACCTTAAGAAGCCTTTCGTACTGAGAGTTGACGCGTCATGCCAGGGCATTGGGTCAACATTGTTGCAAGCCGAGGACAGTTACCCGAATATGCTATTCCCAGTAGCTTACGGCAGTCGGAAACTGATCAAGGCTGAACGCAACTACAGTGTCGTTGAAAGAGAATGTCTCGCTCTGATTCATGGCATCAGACGCAATCATGAGTTCCTGTATGGTACTTCTTTCACAGTACAAACCGACCACGCTCCATTAGCTTTCGTTGGTGCCAATAAGGAATTCAACGCAAGGATTATGCGCTGGGCCTTATTATTGAGCGTTTATTCCTTCAAAGTGGAATATATTCCAGCAAAACAGAATGTAGGAGCTGACTTCTTTAGTAGAAACTGGTCTACAGAGGAAGAAGAGCGAACTGAAGATACCACTCATCCTAAAGTCACCATTCAGGTCACCTCCATTGTCAAGAAGGAAACATGAAAAATGGTTTCATGTCTAAAAGTGGGACGATTGTGACGTACGTCTAGTTTGTCAAGTTAATTTTCCCTGATTTGATGGATGATTAAAGGGACTTTAGCTTTTCATAACATTAGAACCCCTGAACATTTGTTGTAACTTTCCATCAGTCTGAAACGAAGACGCGCTGGAGATCTGATACACTGGAGGCTCTCAGAAGTAGACGGAGCAGCGTTTCACAAGAATTTCACATCTTCCTGCGAACCGTTAAACCGCTCACAAGATGGACACGAACAGCGTATCGGGAAAGCGGTCCCATCAAAGGAAGGTTGGTCTTCAGAATCCAACATTAAAGCGATACGATCTGAGGAATCAGGGAACTCAAAGTGAGTGAGGCTAGTTTCTCGTAGAGATCTCACATCCTCGTGCGAGGAGCCTGAGACGAACGAAGATCGGAAGCCAGTCGGGCCATCGCGGTTAGCATGGCGGCCAAATAACTTCGACTTGCCCTGGGATCTGAAGAGGCGCGAAATTTTCACACGACCCATTCAATTGTCATTCCTAATAGTATATATGCAGAACTTCGAAAACTGCATTTCATCATTAGTTCTGACAGAATTCTAAGATTTACTAGCATATAGTTAAATTCCTGGCTATTGTAGTGAATTCTTTTTCTGTGCAGACGGTAATTTATACTCTAGCTTCGAGTGATCAGTGGTCTAGTTATTTCATTTTTATTTCACTGGATTGTGGTGTAAATTTAAACTTATTAAATAAACCCATTTTCAAAGTTCTAGTGCAAACTAAGTGTTACATCTATATGTTTATTTCCTAATACAATAGCCGCGTAAATTAATTTTGCAACTTTTAAGGGAATTGTGACTCTAATACAGTTTAGTTCTGTAGAAATAGATGTGCTTTTAAATATTAACTTCACGAGGAGTTTTTTCTTGATTTATTAATTAAAGACGCGAATGCAGAAAATAGTCTAACTGTAAATGTATCGTGCGTTAGATCTTAATACGATTTTATTGCATTTCATGTTTTATCTTCTATACAGAATTGATCTTTCGACCTTGCATCCCAGCAATTAATTAATTATACACTGAGCCCTGCCAACTCAGTTTGATAACTCCAGTGACTTATGAAAATATTTAAAATTTAATCTTTGTGACGATCCTGTTGGGAATCCGCTATCTGAAGTTTACAGAAATAAAGCAAACCCAAAGACTGTTTTAAAATCCCACTTCATAAAGTCGTTTTAAATTTAAAACCTGGAAGAAAAAACTTCTGCCAGCAGCAATATTTTATTCACTGCTCTATTTGTGGAGAAGAACATAGATTTACCTGACACTGTCTGTCAAGCATATTCATTGGATTTTACCACCTCCTGAAGAAAATATACCTCAGTTCCTCGCCCGTGACAGTGCGCCTAAGTTTTACCACCAGCGGCGAATCTAAGTGACCCCACTAGTATCACCACCTGTGCCTACGACCGTGCCTTTCCTTGGAACTTTTTACATAAACACATAAACAGTACATTAAACTCCAACGTCCAGCGATTTCGGGACCCTCTATAACCTTGTTCACCCGCTAAATCTGGGGCTGCACACCGGAGACAAACATTTTACCTAGGTCAGATGTTTAGTGCTGTTTCTCTATAATTTCCACGGGGTGCCTGATTACGAAATCGGTAAGTGTGTGTGAGTACCTGTAAGTGGTGGCTATCCGAGCGTGCATGAATGAAAGGAGATTTATTCTGCACCCATTTTATTAGTTACCTGGAAACCTCCTTTTTTCTGTATTCCTTGAATTAATTCGTTAAGTGGGATTTTCTTAATTTGTTCACTGTCCCCTCCTCAACATCTGTTGGTTTTTTTGTAAAGGGAATTATTTGAAAACCCTAGCTTTTCCTCTACCCCCTTATTACTGTAACCCCTTTGTCTCAGAGTAATAAATTTACCGTTGCCTATCTCTGATCATCACCCCCCCCCTCCCTCCTGCCTTTGGGACCGGGTCTTTTCTGTTAGTAAATACAAGCGGGAAAGGTGTATTGGATACTTCTCCTCAAAAACCCCTCCACCCCTTGTCATTTGTGTATTTCGTAACCTTTGATTTCTGACTGTAAATTGATAACTATGTGTGACTCGATTTTTATGATAATAAAAGTATTAAATTTTGTTAGCATTTTGTGTCGGCTGGCCCAAATCAAACATTCCCCATATTTGTTATTGTAGTCGGTATTCATGTACGTTGAGCGTCAGAATCACCAAATCGGTGTGTGCGCCTGAGAGACTGGAACTGACAAACAATTGTTTGTTCAGAAGGGTGGTAGGAGTAGTTTTAAGAGACAAATATTGTCGTAATAAGAGACTGTCCTTACTCTTCCCAGCACTTGTGAATCTACTACCTCACTTTCCTAAATCCTTATTCTCACAGAGCCTTCACTATCATTCTACACTCTAAAACAGAGGTGGCCAAACTACGGCCCGCGGGCCATGTTCGGCCCGCCAACCAGTTTTGACCGGCCCGCCAACTTGTTTTGGCCGGCCTCGTACTGTTGATTGAAAATTACTGTATACTCCGACCATGGTGCAAAAAAAAAAAAATTACAAAATAGCACTCACAGGCACCAGAAACAAAACCAAAAAGACCCAAAATGTACGATTAACATCTCCCCCACCTCCCACAACACCACCAACTCTCTCTCTCTCTCTCTCTCTCTCTCTCTCTCTCTTTCTCTATCATACCAATTGAGCTCTAATAGATAGTGCCGACAAAACGGAAATGATAACGTCAAAACTCTGATCGTGCACGTGGACAGGCGAAGACAGTGTCGGTACCTACTTTGATAATGAGAAACTGAAAGCAATGACAGATCTTTTCTGTGGTCGGAAGTCTCTGAGATCCAATGATGTTGCTTTGTCTTTAGCATCGGTATGGGAAAGTGATCGTGGGAGTGGGGGTGGATGGTAGGTACATTCTGCCATGAAGCAGAAACAGATTAACTGACTCTGTATTACCCCATGTTCTCAGAATGGCTACGTCACAAATAGAAGTAGATTTCAAATCACTGGTGAAAAGTTTTGATAAGCCACACTCTTCACAATGAAATAACACACAAATGTATGTTTGAAATAAATAATTACATGTCATATTACAAATTACAAAACAAATTAAAACAACAAATTCATTATATTTTTTTTTTCTTTCAGTAATTTTAGTTCGAAGACTGGTATACATGTCTTGGCAGATGTGCAGTACAGTAGTTTGCATTGCTTTCTGTACGTGGTTCATTATATATGTAAAACTAAATCTCAGAACGTTATTTTTTAAGGATTTTATAGGTCTGGCCCTCTGGATTTACCCTTTACCATAATCTGGCCCTCGGCCAACCTTAGCTTGGCCACCACTGCTCTAAAGGGACCATTATCCATCAGAACTCTTTCAGATAAAATTACGACAAGGACATAAATACATGTGTGTGTGTGTGTGTGTGTGTACATATATGGATAAATTAGTAGATGCTGATGTCCTTGGCGCTAATGCGATTTGGAGCCGGAGTATTGTGTAATTACCCGTGTAATTGTAAGATCTTACGGTATAATGAGGATTTAATGTGAAGCGAAAACATCCGTACTTACATTACTGTAGATTTGTCCACTTACTTTACTTCATTATTTTTGTTCGGTCAGTGAAGCGTAGTGGGGAGCTGAATTTTACGTTGCTGAGCCTTTTTAACGTGGCAAAACAACATCCGATTGAACGCATACAGAAAGACAATCATAAAGATACATTGCACGAAAAACAAGTAATTTTCATCTTAGTTTTTAAATATCTGACATTGGACACGTCATCCCTGCAAGTCTGTGAATCTTGCCGGTTGTATCCTGTGACATGGCAAGACAAGGATTCGTGTTACACATTGTCTAGGCGCCCATGCTTTAATCTAATGTGTCTTAACTCCTTTATCTTGAGGCCGTTGTCTGGCCTGGTTATACTGTAATGTTTGAATGGAAAAGAGGTGTCTTGTATATATTATATTTTATCTCATAAGAAACATATGGAGATCAAGGGAAATAAAGTCCAACAATTATATCAAAATAAGGCTTCAAATGGCTTGGGGAGCTGTCATTACGCTGTGAAATATATGTAGATTATAAGAAATTAGGTTCAACATAACAATCAGAATTTTGTATTCGGATGTGACGTCAGTCCTACTGTATGGCTCTGAAACTTGGAGAACAACAAAACCAACAACAACAAAGCTACAGACATTCATAAATGGGTGCTTGTGTAGAATAAAAGGATTAAAATGGCATGACAAAGTTACAAATGTGGAACTAATGTCAAGATTCAGACAAGTGCCGGTAGAACAAGAGATGACGAGAAGACGACGCTGGCGATGGATAGGACACACACTGAGGATAGCTGTTTATAACATTACAAGGCAGTCCTTGTTATGGAACCCCCAGAGCAAGAGAGGTAAAGGTAGACCAAGACGCAAAGGGAAAAGAGAACTGGATACGGAAGTGAAAAAGATTTTGAAAACGTGGAGAGAACGTGAGCTGATGACACGTGACAGGAAGGCTTGGCATGTGTTTGTTGAGGGCCTATGTTCCTTGCAAAGCTAAAGGGTATTGAATGAATGATGAATGAAAGTACGTTTTATGACATGTACAGACAAGCGAACACAGCAGTCTCAACAATACAACGTTAATAATCATAACTGAAGATTACGCGGACAGTACATAAACTTTTGTTATTCCATCTTCAGACATATAATGAATATCACAAACGGAAGCTTAATGACTGATCATTGCATACTAGATCCAATAAAATATATGCCTTTAACTGTCCGAATACTAGGATATCCACATATGTTTTGTTTTCGAAGAGTATAAAGTTATTAGATTTCGCGCTGAATATTACTTCAAAAAACATATTTTATGTATTTACTGATTATTCATGATCACAGGGTGGTGGGAGTGGCTAAGAGGTTTGGTGTCCATTCGAATTCTAGGGGTACCGGGTTCGATTCCCAGGAGAGGAAAACATAATTTATGGAACTTTTTTTCACAACCAGAGGTCCTAATGATGTCACACTACCGTCTGCTCTCCTGGGTAGTGAGATCGGATACCGAACCATCTCGGATAAGGGAGAAATAGGAGGTTCATTGTGTAAGATGCACACGTTAAAAATCCCACAGCAGTTGGAAATCGTAAAGAGTAGGCCATAATGTCGCTGCCCTGGCAAAATTTAAAAATTAGAAGCCTACTCACCAAATATATTTACAGAATGTGTGATTCCTATATATACACATGGGGATTCTCACCGGTGCTATGGAGTTTCTGCACTGTGCTGAGATCCTCCATGTGTGATCTAAGGGAGGAGATCGGAGTACTGATGAAGTCCGTGTGCAATGAAGATAGTCCTTAAAACAAAACAAAACCAAACCATGATCGCAATTACATCAACGTTTTTTTTAATAGAAAATAATGCTTTTTAAACCAGAAAAAAACATATACATATGAACAAGTGTTGCGTACATTTTATTTCCTTAACAGGCATTAACAGATAATTGCAGTCCCAGGTCCTGCATCTGTTAAATATGTGTACACACCAACTCAGATGTTAGTGATATATTTTGTTGCGCACGAGAACGCACGTTTTTGATATCTTTGTAAATTAGCGCGGTTGTTACCAAAGAACCGAAATGACGTATCTCCATAGTGGAGCAAGGCAGAGTTCCTTTCAGACTGAGAGTCTGATGTTTTTTCAGTCCTTCATTCGGACAGATTGTACGTACTTGGTGACTGGCTCACTGCAATTTAAGTCATAGCCCTCAGGTCACTCAAGTCAGGTAATATTATAATTGATTGATAAATTTGTAAGAATAGTTTCGTCATTGACTTTCTTCATTCAAGTCGACCTCTAGCTGGTACCCGTACATGTTGGGACCAGAATGGATAATAGTCGTAATGTCAATGCACTGGAAGTTTTGAAGATGTTTATTATTGAACATTGTTTATGGAACGAACGGGATCCGCGTTATTGAATATTTAAAGTAGCCGTCATGCGAGTAACGGCTAATATGGAGAGGTGAAACAAAACGTCTGCAGTTAGAAGTTTGTATACACTTCACAAGTTATAATGCTTTATCAGAAGTCTGATTTTTATTCTCAAACTAACTAAGAAGGAATATTCCGTGATGGGTTGTATACCCTTGATTGTAATATGATGGACTGCCCTTGAGAGGTCAACAGTCGTCTAGAACGTTCGTTAAGTCAAGTGATTTATAGCAAGATAAACATGTATGAACAGATCGAAGCCTATTGATGATGCTTCACTAAGTATAGGAGGGAAGCTGAATACCATATCTCACAAGTTAATCTACTATGTATATGTATGAACTGTCGTATTGTCCACGTCTACGTATTGTCAAATAAACCGTTAATGATATCATTACTCAACCACGAGTTCTAGTGTCCGTCCTTGACCCTATTGAAGTTGAATTGACTCTTAGAGATTTTCTATTATACATTCGCGTTTTAGACTCAGAAGATGGCTGTATACCGCTCCACCTATGTCCCAGTCTTGACATATGGATGCGAGTCATGGGCAATGACTACAACCCACAAAAGCCAGATCCAAACCTCAGAAATGAGGTATCTGAGGAAGGTGGATGAGGTAACAAGAAGAGACATGGTCCGCAACCAGACGATACGTCAAGGCCTAAAATCCCACCCGCTGCAGACCCAAATAGAACAGTCCCAACTAAGATGGTTTGGCCATGTCTGCAGAATGGGAGAAGATCGGCTACCACGACAAGCATGGGAAACAAAGAGCCGGGGATCCAGACCTCCAGGACGACCCAGAGTCCGCTGGGAGGACAACATTAGACAATCTTTGAAGGACCGAGGACTAGAATGGAACAGGCCAGGAAGAAGACAGCTGATAGAATAGTCTGGCGCTCTCTCTTCCAAACCTCTACACCTCACGGTAGAAGAGGAACGACTAAGTAAGTAAGTAAGTTTTAGACTCAACCAGATAACTGTCACCCATCACTATTCTAATACCTATCAATGGGGATCCAGAGTGACCAGTTACAAATGGTGGCAAGAAGAAGAAAAGCCTTTCTACAAGTGGTGGATGAACGGTTACAACAAGTAATTCGTCAAAACATGGCGAAATTTAAATATATTGATCTCTTTCTGCTGCATTTCATGGCTGCGGTTCTCATTCTCCTGTGATCATTTACATTTTCCTTCTGAAGCAAATCAATGACACGCAAAGAGTGGCACGAAATCACAGAAGTGTCATCTATCATGAGCAATGGTGCATTAAATGATAAACGTTACAAAAAAAAAATCCCACATATCGATTACAAATGTAGTATTCCCGTTGAAGAGTCCAGCCGGGCGGAAAGAATGCCGCTTCGCAAGGCTCGAAAAGGTACAATGATGACTGTTGGTGATAACCCTGTTTTGACCACAGGAGCTTACAATGTTAGTGAAATAGGAAATTACTGTAGATCAAAACATCAATAAAGCAATAAAGCTAAACATCCTTCAAGGGAACGCTGGAGTCTTGATTAAGGCATGAGTATTCGCAACCAGACTCCAAGCTGAAAATATCACTGTGACCTGCATTGAAGAAACATATCTAAGTTAGATAATCTAACTCAGTAGAGTTGATTCGAGGTAACAGGATATCAGAATATAATCTTAGACAGGGATGGATACAAACAGAACGATTTAATGCTGATGTACATCTATCTCTTGAGAATTTTAGATATTATAAATGAAGTATGGAGAGAAGAACAACCACCACAACAATGGAAAGACAGTATTATTGTAAAGTTACCGAAGAAAGGTGATCTATCAGACTGTAATAACTGGCGTGGTATATCTCTATTATCAGTACCTGGAAAATTATTATGTTGCATGATGTTAGAAAGACTTAAATTGCATGCTGACGAAAAGATCAGAGAAGAACAAGCGGGTTTCAGGCCGAAACGATCATGTATTGATCAAATATTCACACTAAGAACAATTATAGAAGAATCAGTGGAAAGGCAATCGCCACTTATTATCACCTTCGTCGATTTTCAAAAAGCCTTTGATAGTCTACACCGCCCATCATTGTGGAAGATACTTACAATCTATGGTTTTCCAACAAAATATGTGAATATAATCAAAGCGCTATATGACAATGCAAGATGTTGTGTTAGAACAAATAAAGGGAATACAGAATGGTTTACAGTAGAAAACAGGGGTGAAACAAGGCTGTATTATGTCACCACTACTTTTTGGAATAGCTATTGATTGGGTTATGAGAAACTATACCCACAATGAACAATTGGGTATAAAATGGACAAATGGAAAATTCCTGGGGGACCTGGATTTCGCAGATGATGTAGCATTCTTAAGTTCAACACCAAGACAATCCCAAGAAGCAATAAATAATTTGTGTCATCTCTCGGTTAAAATTGGTCTCCAAATAAATGCCTCTAAAACTAAAGCTATGAACTTTTCTAACGAGACCTTTGATATCATCTTGAACGGGGAAAAACTACAGAAGGTTGAAAGTTTCAATTATTTAGGCAGTAAAATGACTCAGGATGGTGACACAACAAGAGAAATCCATACTAGAATTGCTTTGGCAGCTAGCGCCTTCAATAGATTATCTAACATTTGGAAATTACGATCATTGAATATACATACCAAGCTTCGTCTGTTTAATTCAAATGTTATCTCAGTGTTAACATATGGCTGTGAGAGTTGGAAAATAACAAAATCATTGGAGAACAAGCTGAATACATTCGAGAACAAATGTCTTAGAAAACTCATGAACATCAGTTGGAAAGAATTCAAGACTAATCGACAAATAAGAGAAGACTCTAGGCAGAAATATGTCTCCGACTATATAAGGAAAAGACGATGGTCATATATCGGTCATGTCCTACGAATGCAAAACAACAGAATACCACTACAGGCGCTCACTTGGGTTCCTGAGGGTAAGCGGAAAAAAGGAAGACCAAAAGAAACACTCAGAAGAACAATAATAAGAGAAGGAAGAACGTTGGGCCTAAATAATGTGCAAGAGCTAAGAGGAGTGGCGTCACAACGAACAACCTGGAGAGCACTGGTTTCTGCCTTATGCACCATGTTTGGCGCTTAAAGAATTTATTATTATTATTATTACATCTATCTATCTGTTAAACTTATACTGGCCAGTAGTTGTTAAATCACGCTTTATTTGTTAAATGCCGTGAATGTCCACCAGTTGATAAATGTAGATGTTGGGACTGGGGTGGTAAAGTGTAACGATTGTCAACTCATTTAACCCAGCACAGTTTTGGTCATACAGGTCATCTTGTCCTGGAACGTGATGAGGCTCCGACAAGAATGTGAGTGTAGACAATGAGTGTGTATATGAATGTCAGAACGCGAATAGTAGAATGATTCGATAGAGTTGACAGGTTGGTAGTACATCACTCATACTCACACTGTTCGAATTCAAGAAGTACTGGAACTACGGTGGTCTTTTTATAACATTTAATGAGACGCACACTTGGACAGTACGTGTATGGTTACAGGAACAAATGTCGACATAGACAGCATAATGTTGATCACAGGAATATCATCTTAGGTTAGCATTCATGCTTGGCAAATATCATAATGGAGCATTCGTAAATAAGCATTCAGAGTTCCATCATGTAAATCATCTGGCTTTACTGACTGGGCACGTCAGACCATAACCAATATATAGGAAGGCTCCTAGACTTAACCTCGTCTAGCGAATATCAATTCACATAAAGTTCAATATATATATTTTCCATAAAGATATAGGAATCCCAGACATGGATTCTCACATGTAGCAGTGATCTCTTGGTTCATCGAGCGATAGTACAGGCATCCCTTTTTCTCACTCGATAAATACAAAGTATATGGATTTCAACATGGCTGTGCTTCTCTCGTGAGCTTCACTCACTATTGGATACAGACCAAAATTGGTCATTCGTTAAATGTCCTCATTTCTTCATAGCTTCTATCATAGAGGTAATTGAATAATATCATATAATCTAGTGCTGATACATAGGAATGTCACCTTCCTTTGAATAAATATTCTTTTCACAAGTACCACTGTGCATCTGCTTATCGACAACGATGGCGAAGCCCAAGTTCATAATAAATTGTGGTTTTACCTTTCTATGCGAAATATAACTTTGCCATCCCTTGGCAAAAGAGAATAAACACTGGGGTAAAGTACATACAACATGTCTAAATGACTATCACTTTTCCCCATCTACTTATAGATCACTTTTTCGGCGATAAGCCCGCTACAACAAAATTCGACATCCCGACAGGATGACAGCCATGAATCACACCCTCTGCTAGCGATACTTCCGCTGCATAGCCTTTGACCTTTTCTAGCGACAACCAACATAGTTCGACTTAGAAATGTAAAGATATCCATATATAAGACAGACTCGTCCTACTCACACAAACACTACGTATAAATTCAGGCCATAGATATACTGAAGCAAGAACAATCTATTCCTACCCAGCCAAAGAATAAATCGCACTAGGCCTAGAGTCGTCCGCGGAATCCGATCGAAGATGACGGAACTCCTTTCAAGGGAAGTAACTCAAAAATGACTTCTCCTTAAGCAATTAAAAAAGGAAATACTTTGTTTACAAAATATTTGCGAACATAATAAGTATATAAATGTATTATATTGCAAGAAAGTAAAGATTGCACTTTACAGTCTTACCACACCTCCCGGGAAAAAAAAAAATTTTTTTTTTAAATACATCTAGGAGCAACGTAGAATAGGCTCACAACGCAAGAATACTGCGCAGATGAAAATATCAGGAATAACTATAATTCCTAATATGACCGGTGAGAATATATCTCAAAATCTGAGAGAAATTGTTTCTCTACGAATAAATGTTTCCAGGAAGGTGTGATGTACGTATAATACAATTCTGGTAATAATACAATGCATACCAAAAATTCACACTATAATCTTAAATTTATGATTTATGAAGAAAGAATCATCAAAGCACAGCGGTGAATAAACATCAATAAACCGCTAAGTAGCGATACCATCATTCTATTATTAAATTACAAATGTGTATCTTAGTAAAGAAACAAAAAATAACTGTTGTAAAGTTATACATATTAGAAAAAATCCAATATTTAACAGTTGAGTGGCATCATGTGGGCATCTGGACAGAATGTCCGCCATCACATTTTCTGAACCACGGATAGCTCGTACCGAGAAATGAAAAGGTTGAAGAGCGATTGCGTATCGAGTTGATCTCGAGCTCTTCAAGTTCTTACTTTGGATAGCCGTAAGAGCTTTTTGGTCAGTTTCCACTACGAAATGCGCGCCCAGAAGGAATCTTTGGAGTTTGAGAATTGACCAAACCATTGCCAATAATTCACGGTCTAAAACCGAGTAATTCCTTTCTGCAGCATTAAGTTTTCTGGATATATACATTACAGGATGCAGAGTTCCAGAGTACTCTTGCATTAGTGCCGCTCCAATCCCAGTGGATGAAGCGTCACTACGAAGAACAAATGTCTTATCTGTTGTAGGTAACACTAAAAAAGGTGGTGATGAAAACATAGTTTTGATCTTCTCTAGTGAAGATTGGCATTCATGAGACCAGTGAACCATGTTAGGCGACCCTTTCTTTAATAGTGTAGAGAGAGGTGCCATGATAGAGGACAGATTCGGAATGAAACGTCCATAAAATTGTATGAGACCTAAAAGACTTCGCACTTGCTTTTTAGTCCTAGGGATAGAGATGATAAGTATCTTAGTGATATTATGGTCTTCTGTCTTCAAGAAACCGTGACCTACTCGATGGCCTAAGAAAGCAATTTCGCTAAAGCCAATACAAGCTTTAGATGGTTTTGCTGTCAGGTTATACTCACGCAGAGTTGATAATAATTCAACTAACCCTGAATAGTGATCTTCCCAAATATCGCTGAAAAGACAGATGTCATCTAGATAAGCAATGACATCTGACCGATACGATAGGATTCGACGCATCATGCGTACAAATGTAGCTGGTGCGTTCATAAGGCCGAAAGGCATAAAATTCCATTGGAAAAGGCCTCTGGGAGTAGAGAAAGCGGTAAGAGGTTTGGCGCGTTCGGATAATGGAACTTGCCAATATCCTTTAGACAAATCAAGTTTAGTGAAAAAATGCGATTTAGAAAGACGAGTAAGTAGCTCTTCTAGTAAAGGCATAGGTTCAGCATCGAACTTCGTAACTTGATTCAATTTGCGATAGTCAACGCAAAGACGTATGTTATTGTCTTTTTTTTCGAACAATAACCATCGGCGAAGAATATGCAGAAGTGGATGGTTCGATTATTTGTAAATCTATCATTTCATCCAACTCCTTTTCAACCTGTGTTTGGAAATGTATAGGGATAGGATAAGGTCTAACCCTAATTGGAGTATGTTCAGTTAGAACAATGTCATGCTCAATGACATGAGTTTGCCCAGGGATGTCAGTGAGGACATCCTGAAATGTTTGTAACATAGACGAAACTTGTCGCCGTTCTCCTAGAGACAAATCAGGAGAAACAGTAACGTCTTTCCATGATTCACTAGAATGAAGTGGGATCATTGGAAGCGGAAGATTAACATCCGAAAAACTTGTTTCCTCATCCTGTATTACAGACAGTGATGAGTAATGACCATGTTTGACATGAGAATCGTCCGTTGCCTGGAAAATAGGCTGTAGATAGTCAGGACGTTCATGGAACTCCGTAAGCATATTGATGTGGAAGGTTTTATGCTTCCCGTTAATATCGACGATGTAGTCAACATCTGAAATTTTCGATATAATATCGTACGGATCTTTCCAACTAATAAGGAGTCTATTTTCACGACAAGGTAGCAAAACAAATGCTTTGTCACCAGGACAAAGTTGTCGTAAAGTTCTCTTCTTATTAGCAAATTGTCTTGCCTTCTGCTTAGCAAATTCAGAAGAGGACGTTGCCAATTTGCATGCGTCGATAATCTTTTGTCTCAGCGCGATGACATACTCGTAAGAAGATGTTGTGTCATCGTCAATATTGTCAGCTGTTATAAGATCATGCAGCAAAGACATTGGGCCGCGCGGTCGCGCGCCAAAGACAAGTTCAAAGGGAGAAAACCCTTATGTTCATTGGGGACCTCTCTGTACGCGAAGAGGGCCGCGGGTAAAACCGTATCCCAATCTTGAGGATGATCCTCAGTTATCTTCCCTAATAAGTTCTTAAGTGTTCTATTTAGTCGCTCGACCATCCCATTGGACATAGGATGATAGATGCTACTCAAAGATCTCTCTATCTGTAGAGTAGACATTACTTGAGACATGGTATCCGATATCAGTTGGGTGCCATGATCTGATAATATTTCTCCGGGGAATCCCAGCCGAGAAAATATAAGCCAAAGAGCATCTGCAATGTCAGCGGTAGTAATGCTCTTTAGAGGGATAGCCTCTGGCCAACGTGTGCACATGTCTACACACGTTAAGATAAACTGATGTCCTCTAGCAGATTTGATCTTGAATGTACCAATGATGTCTATCGCCATTTTCTGGAATGGACGAATAGGAATATCTGCAGCCTGAATAGGCGCAGCATGACGAGGACCTTTGGATTTGACTTCTTGACATACTTTACAGGATCGACAATAGATCCGTATGTCCTTGTTCACAAAAGGCCAAAAGAAAGCCACAAGAACTCTTGACTTTGTACGGGAAAAACCCATGTGACCAGCACACTGAGAGTCGTGTGCGTGTTGTAAGATCTTAACTCTCAAATTCTTGGGTACAAGAATCTGAGAATGACTTGACTTAGTGGAGTCTTGCACCATACGTACAAGTACGCCATTCTTCATTGTAATCCAAGATTTACAATTTGAATCTTTATTCGGATCACCTTTCGTTACAAGAGTGAAGAATTTCTTAAGAGTCGGATCTTCTTCTTGTTGTTTTATAAACGAGTCACGAGAAATTACCAAGGGATCATCTTGGTTATGCACTTCATTATCTTCAACAGATGAAGTTTCAGGCATATTGAGAGCTTGAGCTCTAGTGACTACCGCATTAGCAGATTGCATATTTGATTTTCCCAAACGGAAATTTGCTCCGGAGTGCATTCTTTGACTCCGTGAATGCGACCGATGATAAGATCAGCGATCGGATTCGGCAAAAGACATGCGTGTACATCTCCTGTGAAGAAAGGAGTAGCAATCCTAATGATAGCGGTAGAGTATTTCTCTATGGTGCCGCCAAATGTTACGCATTTGACTACTTTGCCTGTAGAATGAGAAGGATCTATGAGTGACTGCCTAACCCCAATAGTTGTGCATCCAGAATCAAAAAGTACTGAGACTGGATTGTCATTTATTAAACCTTTGTGTAAGACAAGAGAACCTCTCCCATCATGCGCGATTGACGCAGGAAGAGCGGGAAGAGGATGGCCACAGCTTAAAGTAGACACTGTGGTTGGCTCAAATAATGTTTTGCATTGGGGGCACTGAGATGCTCTCCCAAAATCAAAAGCGGCACATGCCATTGATGACGCCCAATTTATATTATGATTGAGTAATTGGCCGTCAAATGACGCGTGCACCATGAGGTGAGTGATGGTGCCCGTGGTCTGGTTTTGTGAAGTGTGTAGATGATGTACAGTCAAACAATGATCATACAAAAACAGGGCAATCCATACAAAGACGTCAGTTAACTCACGACGTATAAAGTCAATGATGCTTGTAACAGCTAGTGACGTTTTTCTGTATCATTTATTGTGGACGCCACAGTGACAAAATGTATACGCGAATATGTAGGTACATCAGACAGTCATTATCACAGCAACAATGTCAGTATAGCAATGGACGGTAGACAGCATCATAATAAAGGTGATTCACAGGCATGTCAATACATTATAAGGCTGTAATGTAGTCGGGAAAATTCTCCATCCCTTTCTATCTTAGCCAGAAGATAACCAGATGTATGAGATCAGTTCACTCTCCTTAATCTGACTTCAGCAAGACAGGCACGTCTGCCGAAGTATAAATAATGTCCTCAAAAATATCCTCTAGATAACAAAGGTTTTCCAAACCTAGTTCATGTAACAAAGTAGCAAGTAATGGTCCTTGGGACAGGCATCAACCGATGCAGTACAATACAGCGACATGTGAGCTGGGAAAACATCTCGTGACGACGCCTTTCGAAGACAGGCTATGAATCAAAAATCGCTCACGACCAAAAATCGATAGAGTTAATGAAAAGTTAATTTACCTTGCCTTCAGGAAATACACAGAAATATTACGCCTCCCGGCATGTGGAAATACACTAGAGGTATTATCTCGAATAAACGAAATATCCATTAAGAGGACTTCACATTCCTGACAGAACAAAAAAATAGCGGAGATCCCCTCTCAGCGAGGCATCTTTCTAGCTATTCAAAATCGCCCACTGGACTGGTGGGCGGAAATCGATCGACCAAGAAGCAAGACCAGTCATGCGCAGTCCAGCGCAAAATGACCACAGCTCAGAACTTAAGACGCAAGGACCTTTACTACGAACCAGCGTAAGAATGATTACCTTAAAAGGATAACCCAACAGGTTGCCAACCGTTTTCTGAGAAAACGGCCTAGCATAGCAAACTTAACTGCATTCAATACCAACGCGAGGAGAAAACTGCTCACCGAGAAAAGTGATTATAAATTTCAAGCAGTTGTTGCCCTTGCGTTATAAAATATATATTGTAATAAAACGATGTTGCGAGAATTTCTCACGCAACATATCACCACCTCCTCCCGATAA
This sequence comes from Oreohelix idahoensis, assembly GCA_024509875.1. Taxonomy (NCBI): domain Eukaryota; kingdom Metazoa; phylum Mollusca; class Gastropoda; order Stylommatophora; family Oreohelicidae; genus Oreohelix; species Oreohelix idahoensis. The sequence continues at coordinate 3,610 of JAMPIV010001390.1, read as the reverse complement.
AAAAAAAAATGTGGAACATATTTTTTTTTTAAAAATATCAAAGAGCATGCGATAAGCGGCTCAAAACGCACGAATTATGCGCTGATAATTAATTAAATTGCCTAACATGAGGCTAAATATAGAGTGTCTGGTGAGGATATACCTCAACAGAAAAATAAATATGTCTGTCATGAAATATTCTAATCCACATATATAAATTATTAGGTAAATATGAAGCCTAACAAATAAAATTAATAAAGAGAAGAGCAATGGTAAAATGACATTGCTGTCACAAGGAATGTACTCGAAATCCCCCTTGTTTTCTGCTTCGTCTGCAAATTGTAACGCTTTCACGTTGATAGTAAAAGCTTACTGTATTATACCCGCTTTCTTCAATGAAACGTGTGCTGTATTTCTTGGAAAAACATTAAGAGGCAGACTGCGTAATGACCTAAATTTTAAATTCCATTCATGTCTTTTTCTACATTACGTTACCAAAACGAACGAACAGTTGGACTAAAGGATAGCGAGAAGGGAGAGGAAGCCGAACACTAAACACGCTTCGCGCGATACGCAAATGCTGCCATCACGCGTGTAAGTCTACATGCACTAATTTTTTTTTCAGACGGACAGTGATAAAATACACTACCCTTTCCCAGAGTTAGGTTTATAAATCATAACAGACTCTTATTAGAAAAGATAACATTAGATGGGTTTACGGTTGAAAACATAACAGTACCCAGACAGCACATCTTCCAAACAGGAGGTAGAAGAAATTGCATATTTTGAACGCAGCCACGTAGCTCTTTTAAAGTGGGAAAATTGGGTTCCTTAGGGCTTGCTGACAAATAATATGTAAAACGTTACGCAAATAGTCCAGGAATTAATAAATTATACCCAAAATAAAATATTGGGGGTGCCTGACAGCATAAAATCATTTCTGCTCATAAGATTTTTTTTTTAACGTGTTTGAAAAAACCTTACGTTACATAAATAGCCTAACATGTAAACTCCCAATTGATTGGAGCGCAACAAATGAAAGCCTAACCACGATTGGTCGGGCTATAAATACTATCTTGGTTGTTAGGGGAAACGGGGAAAGGTAACATTTTTTCAAACACTTGTCGAAACGTGGCTCATTGGCCAGTCTCGCTGATATACACACTTGGGAGCGTTAGTTCGAGACCACTTATTTAAAATAGCTTGATAAAGCATCAGTGCGTTGAAGCCAGCATATATTTGGCTAAATTAAAAGCCTGGAAGATAAGCAGAAGGAAATTTGTGCCAGTTTGTGCCAGAATTCATTGCTAATCAACGTATCTGTGTTATTCGTATGAATTGTGGTAAGCTTGAACCATTCAATATCTTTTAATGAAAATTGAATGTGAATTGTTGATTTATGCCTGTATATATATGTGTAGTTCAGTGGCAAACGTGAGGTAAAGCCTGTAATGCTCCCGCCTGAACAGAGGGTGTCGGAGAGAAGTAAAACGGCATGGAATGGCCAAACAGTACACTGACACCTGGATGATTGACTAGAAAGAAATAATGCTGGAAGTGCAGAGGCGTAGTGACCATTAAGGATGGTAATGCTGGTATAAAGTATTTCAGATGAAGCTGACTGTTGGCCTAACGCTCTGAACGCAATGTTTGTGCTGTATTGTGATCAGTGTAAAAGAGAATATAAATTAGTTATGAAGTAGAAGGTACATCCTTCTTGATTTCAGGGACAGTGGTCTTGATGGTACTGAGCAGCATCTGGTCAGAGATTTGCTGAATCCAGAGTCGGACAGCATACTCCTTGGTCTTTTTAGCTATCAGTGAGGTGTCTCCTGAGCCCAGAGGAGAATTCGAGCAGAGGAGTCCTTTCCTGCCGCCATCACTCAAGATAAGCAGAGTTGGCCAGCTGAGCTCAACATTATGTCCCCTCATCTTGAAATAACTTTATAAAAATACTATTCAGAGGGGAATTTACTTGTCTTAAAATCAGGAACTGTGAACATCTCCAATACTGGTCCCTAAAGACAAACTATTGAAGTCATGATGACAAATACCAACAGAGCTTGAACAAAACAAAACCAGTATTACCTCATTTTACTACTACACAACTGACACACATAGAACATTTGTACTAATATATGTCACTACAATATTCATATTAAATACATTCTGTACATAACTTGTAATTTAAATTGATTGTGATTCCTGGTTCCCTTGTAGTTGAATCAGGACACATATTCATTCATGCCAGTAATGAATACATATTGTTATTCGAAAGTTTATCAGTGACTCTTTTAAGATATCTTTGTAGAGTGTTATATGTATGTGAGTGTCACAGTGTTGTCAAGAGTAGTGGATTAAATTAAATTGTTTATCTGTCTGTTGTTGTGACTTACACTTCACCATACACATACCCTAGACACATAACGTAGCATCACACTATTCCAGAATAATTCTGACTGAGATATATAGATATGTGGTAGCAAGTAAGGTTATCTATAATACACTACTCTTAATAGATATAGATACCTTCACAGCTGATCTCAGTCAGTACACTAAGTTCCCTATAAGTATTTATAACATCCCACTTCACCCCCAAACATATATTTCTCGCTCTTGGGATTTCAAATCTTTAAACTATTAAAAAATTTAATTCACTTCAGGGAATATAAGAATTAAAAGGTATCCTTGGGTGGAATTAAATAAGGTTGAGCTCACGGTGCCTGTGTTGTCCATTAGAGATTGAATTGTTGGTTAGAATTGTATAAATTTACATGATAGACAATGGCGGACCTTCCCAAAAACTCATCTGCTGCTTAACAGACTGCAAAAGAGTTAGGAACTAGATTTCCAACATTAATCCCTACATACCCCCTTCATATCCCCCAAACAATCCCTCTCCTCCCTCCTCAAATCCCCCTCCCTCCCAACTCATCCTCCCTCTCCTCTCCTCCCAACTCATCCTCCCTCCTCTCCTCCCCCTCTCATCCTCCCTCCTCCTCTCCTCCCTCCCTCAACTCCTCCCCCCTCCCCCATTCCTCCTTCTCTCAAACCCCTTTCCCCATCTAACCTCCACCTTTCTAAATCTAAACCCCCATCCCATCACCATCCCCATTATCCCTACCCAAATCCACATCATCACCTTAACCACCTTTCTCCACCCCCCACCTCACATCCAAAACCAAACTCACCAAAATAATCTCCCTCCTCATCACAATCTCTCACACACCCACTTACATCCCCACAACTCACCCCCTACATTTAACTCTCTCTCCCTTATTCTCAACCCTAACACACCTTTCCAACTATTTTCCTCAACATCCTAAAAATCCCCCCCCCTCCTCTTATCACCTTCCCCAACATCCCATCACCCTCCTTCACAAAATAACCTTACATCCCCTCCATCCTCCAAAACACTTCCCCCCAAACTTCCATCACCCCCACCATACCTTATCCCCCACACCCCCTAACACATCCCTCCACTCTCCCACCAATTCTCCCATTCCAACACATTTTCCCCCCCCCCTCAACAACCTTCCCATTACCAACACTCTCCCCCCTCTCTACCCATTCACCCTCCCATCTCCCTAAACACCATTCCCCCTTATCCTCTCTTCATTTATCTAATCAC